>OU426979.1:86668720-87268720 GCA_911387785.2 Aelia acuminata | reverse complement strand
CAAGGAGGAAGAACAGCGTTGAATGTGATTTAGGTCACATAACTTTACCATACGATCATTGAAAAAGGAAAAATACTTAATTACAAAGTCTTTTTAATAATACTGAAATTTTTATATACACCTTGAGGAAAAACTACGTGGTTGAGTAGACAAAAGTAGTTAACATGCATTGCTTATCAATATCGCTGTTTAAATTGAATAATTTGAGGATAAACATTTAACTTGTAAATGTTACTTACTATGATCTAAAGAGCAATGTGCTAAAACGGCTTTGTGCCTGTACACTCTTAGGGATTTGGTACCGCATTTAGGTTACAACGAGTTGGCCCGAAATGATTCTGCTTGTGAAAGGTAACAATAAGCCTCGCCTCAAAGGTCCAAAGCTTTAGAGGCACTTGCCCTCCTGTTGTTTCAAAGGAAAATTCCTGTGCGCTCTTGCGTAATAATTTTAAACGGTTGTTTAATCTAGTTGTTAACGCTCTCACCAAAGTTTACTGTTAAACGTTTATTTCTTATACTTTATCTTCTATCAGATTAATTGTTTCTTTTAATTGACGATCTTCGTCCTCTCTAAACCCTCTCCCTCATTCTCTTGCATTTTTGGAATATGTAAAAATAAAATCCCACAACTTATTAGGATGACTTCTTGTAGAATAACGAATTGATAAAAACAGGTACAATATAATAGTTACGATGATCCGCAAAACATTTTCTTTACCACCCTTTCTTTGGAGATGAAATAATATGTAGCGGTTCTCTATCTATCCCTGCTGAAGAGTTCTTAATTTATTTTCTCATATTCGCAAATCACAGACTGGGTTTGAGATCTCATTAACTACACCAAAATCTTCATGATTGGTGTGATGGATTTTTTTGTGCTCTCGTATTAGTATTCTGTTAGTCTAATCTTGCTTGTAATTACATTAGGATGCTAGGCTTCTCTACTGAGTAATGCATTTCATTATGCTCTTTGACGGTTATGGTTAAAATCAGCAATAAAAGTTATATTTCCAGCCTATATCATTCATTGCACCAGTTTAGTTTTTGTAATCTAATGAACAATCAGCGCTTTAGCCGTTCATCCCCTACCAAGTTCTCCATCTTTAAAGACGATGAAGAGTTGAGGAGTGAAACAATGTCCATGCTGAACTTTTTCTATCGAATCGTTTTAACTTCTTTAATCCACTAATTCCTATAGATATCTTTAGTAAATTGATTTGGGGGTTTAGGACCAGTTGGTATCATGTTTTGGTTTCAGACCACTCCATAATTCCAATCTTAGCACTTCGGAAAATAAGACATGAACCCCAAATGTGAAAAATATCTACACATCGAATTTTTTTTATCAATAGTTGAGAAAATTGAATTTTTGTATTGTAAAAATATAACTCAACGCCTCTTACATTAAAAAAACATATGTAAAAACTTCATTAAAAGGAGTCATTATGTTGATATTCATAAAAATAATTAATTTAAAAAAATAAAATGTTGATCTCGCACTTTATACAAAGCGAAAGAAATTCGGGGAAGTCCTTGTTAAAGAAGAAGCCACCCACTCACGAAAGTGAATTTCTTTCTCTCTTTTCCTAAACCAAAATCAATAGTCACGAAAGAAAATTTGGGATTAAAGGAATGTTTTACAAGCGGTATCTCAAAGTGGAGAAAAGGGGAAGGTCTTAGAGGTACTTCATATTTATCCGAGCTTCGACAAGCAAATCAAATTTGCGTAAAAGTCACCCAAGACCATTATAATTTAGATACACACCAACTGCAGTCTCTTGATCCATGTATAGACTCCGATGGTTTTATCAGGGTGGATGGTCCCCTGCGCAATGCAGATTTTCTTTCCCACGATGCCAAGCATTCAATTATCCTCTCTGGGAAAAGCCACCTTGCTCGATTGGTCGTCGATCATACCCATCGGTTGCTTCTACACATGGGACCTTCAGCGCTTCAAGGCATATTACTGTCCAAATATGGTATACCATCTTTAAGAAGTCTCATTCGGCAACGAATATTGCAATGCATCAGATGCTTCAAGAGAAGGAAGAAACCGCAGCTGCCTCTGGCGATCTTCCGCCTGTCGTCTCGCAGAAGACCAAGTCTTTACCCAAGTGGGAGTCTACTTATGGAACCTGATAACATATCGTCACGATCCAAACATCGTCGGGGACAGGCAAAACTGGTATCTTTGTCCCCAGCAAACAACCGCAGTTAATTTTTATTTTTTTAATTAAAAAATTGGTGGGCGGAATGTTGTAGCCAACACACTTTAAATTATTTTAAATTATTTCTAAATTAATGAAAATTGTATTTCGTAGCTATGTTAAATTTTTAATATTAAGTTTAGTAATATTAAGTCAATACGTGGTGCGAAGTCATCTTCGGAAGCGCTACAAAGACTTCGGGAGACTTCGGGAGCCCTCGGCTCTTCTCGTTAACCACCCTTTTTTAAAAAAAACAAAAACAAAATATTACTTTACAAATTACACTCACGCGGTGTGCACTTTGTCTGAGAGGATTGATTGCAGCAACTGCACTAATGAGGCCTCACGGCGTCACCTGCTCATAAAGACAAGCGTATTAAGGCCCAGCAGCCCTGGATGGATTTTTGCACCATTCATTCACAACGTTGTCGCAAGGTAACAACCTTATTACTCTTACGGTTCAAGTGAACAATTATTCGAGTGTATTTAAAACTAGCACGCGGTGAACTGTGTTTGAGTCTGAGTGAGGTGTTATGTTGTTAGCTACCATAGCTAACTAATATTGAAAAACTTTAATTAGTAACTAATATTAAAAGATTTCTGGAAATTCAGATATCATGACTATGAGCATTTTTTTTTATGTCAATTTTCTCTCATTGTTTAGTTAAATTTAAAGGTGTTTTCTCAAATTAATCTATATTAATTTTAGGCAAGTGTAAGTTAGCATAAATTTAATTTAGTTCGTTTATTTTGTTCAATCTTTTGTTTATCTATGTTAGTTAATAGTTTATGTTGTGTTTTATGTTTTCATTAAATTTTCTTTTGTGTATCAAGGTTCAAAAAATATATTATTATCTGCTATCCGGCATTATTTTAAGTTTATTCATTTTTATTTTTTTTAAATTTTACTTTCAGCTTTTCATTTTTCACCAGCCTATGGTGAGGTGGTTGGGCTAGGAAAGGCTCACCCTGAACCTCTACCCGCCATCACAATAGTGATTATAAACTATATATTAAGGGAAAGTATTGCGATCGTGAAAAAATGTGTGTGTGAACAGACTAGCTCAAATACTATGAACCGCTCGAATCTGAAACTGGATTTTGAAATATGTAGATGCCCGCGATGTGACAGCAAAAATTTCCTCGAAATTGATCAAATGGAGGTAGCAATTTGTTTCAGAAATTATGTCACGTTTTTAGAACCCGTTTTTTTTTTTTTTTTTTTTCTACTTTCCCTAAAACTGCTCTAACGATTCTGATTAAACTCGTCATGCTTAATGAGAATCGAGTATTCTTTAGTATCAGGTAGGTTTTAACATCATAGAAATGTTCTGAGGGGGTTTAAATGGCGAAGGATTTTTTTTTCCTATAATTTACATTTGTTTTTTGTTAATAAGGAATGTCAAAGAAATTAAATAAAAGTGCTTAGTATAAAATCAAACTCGGAAAATTAAAGATAACCAAATACAAAATTAAAGATAGAAAATTAAATAAAGGTAGTCGTTGCAAAATTATCGTACGCGGAAGGGTATTACCGTCCAGTAGTCTTGTTTTATTACTCAGGGTCGGTATCGGAGCTCGGAATCCGATTCTAAGAACAATGCAACTAACTAAAATGCAATGTTCTCATTAAAAATTGGCTAAATTGAGTGTTTGAAGGGTTCGGACTTTCGGACATGTTTATGTTAAAATCGACTGTTAAGAGGGGATGTATGACATCGGACGCCGCGAACCGATGCCGCACCTAACGTGTAGCTCCAAAATAAATTGAAACAAAAATTGATTTTGCTGGCCAATGGTTTCTCAAAATTGAACGATTCAATTAACAACATAAAATTGACAATTTAGTGTAACAGTGGATATCATATAGATAAAGTACTAAAAACATTTAAAAAGATAAAAAAGTCGGTAGGGCTTTTGGCAATCGCGAATGGACGAATGGAGGGATGGCTATCAAAGCGGCCGTGGATACTGCCATTAAATTAGTTGATAGTGTTTGCCAGGGGACCTTCATATTTGTCTTCTCCGCGGTTAAATTAGCGGGCCCATCTCCGCTCTCTACCGTTCCCAATTAAACCCTTTCAGTCAGCCTCTCTTCCCAACTTTTAACAACAACGATCCAACTGAAGGATATTTTGGTAATAAAAGCATAATTCATATCTAACATTATTATTTCATTCCTAATTGATGCTTTTTTTTTCTATAGGACGCCAACTTAATAATTGTAGTGTGTAGATTACCTTTCAGTACAAAATAAAAAAAATAAAAAAAGCTACCTCACACGGATTTTTTTAAAAACTTTAATAATCTTAATGATCTTAAATGCCCGATAAAAATAAAATATCTCAGAACACTATAAATATTTCAATATTAACTATCTCACTAAAGTGTTGGAAATGGTTTTGATCTGTTCTTTGGGTTTCAAGTATATTATGGTTGTCTCGCTCAAAGTAAATGCCCCAATGTAGAGAGGTGGTAAAACCCTCAATTTTAGCTCGTTTTTTCAGTATCCCACTTAAAATTGTTGAGCGGCACATCTTAAATAAATTCTATGAAAGAACTTTTATAATGAATAATACATAATCAAATTCTGAATAAAATGCATACGCCAAATATCGGGCTAAGCTAAAATGCTGATATTAGCAATCAAATGAAATTGATTTGTGACTTCTCTAAAAAAATCATAGATATTTCTTTTAAACTATTTATAATTGAAAACTCACTGTATGGAAGTTGGAGTGTATATTATTATTTTTAATTTGATTAAAGAAAAACATTGGCTCCCAAACGAGGGGCGTGATGAAAAGTCAGTGGGGGCAGCAAAAGCAAAATATTCTTGCTTGGTTGAAATTTATTTTAGAATAAAATTTATTAAAATTAATTTATGTTGTAGATTATTTTTATTAAAATAATGTTTTAAATGTAATATTCGTTTTCGTTTTTATCGTATGCCCATACATTAACTGTTTAAGGGGGGCGTGAGAGGCTCTCATTTCAACAGGAGGGGCGTGGTGCAAACAATTTTGGGGACCCTTATAGTAGATTATAGAAATCCTGAATTTTAAAATATTCCTCAGTTCATAAAACAGTTTATTTGTGTTAAGGCTGTGGTTCCCAAACCTTGCGCCAACAGTTCTCTGGGGGGCTGTGAAAATTGTTATATACAATATATATATTATATTAATAATATTATTATTTCCCTCCCATTAATTATTTTAATATACAAATGGGGCGTCACGGAAAAATGTTGATATATAAAGGGTGACGCAACACATCATTGATAACCCGAAGATAGCCAGTTCAAAACCCTGAGGCCGGGGACTTTTAACAATACTCGGCATTCATCCCCCACCCTCTCTTCTGGCTCAGGAAAACCCCGTATAGCCTAAAAGGGGGAGGACCAAAAAATAAAAATTTTATTTAAACATTCGAAGAAATGAGATTTCAGTTATAATTCAGGTTCACAATTTCAACTGAAAGACAGTATTGTTGAAAATGTCCTTTTAAAAAATTGCGATTTCAAAACTTGCCAATATAAGGTTTTTAAGGTATTCATAATTAAGCTAGTAAGTACAATGTTGAAATAATATATAGCTGACTGAGAACTTTTCCAAGAGCTTACGGCAGTGCTAAATGTTATTTAATTGGTTTAGTTTAGCGGTGAATCAGTATTCGGTGGGTTAATGAAATGCAAATTTCATCAGGGCTTGTTTATGCATACTTGACCTGGGGAATTGGCTTCTTATTCAATATAGTTCATGTTTAGTGAATTCCTCATCTGAATTTCCTCGGACCCGGTGGTTTGCAAATTCGTCATGTTTTGTTTAATCCTCGGAATCGCATTAACACATCTTGTTCAATTGCTAAATATTTCTCTTTACTTAAAGTAACTTTAGGTAATTATAAGAATATTTTGGCTATCAGTGATTATTATTAATTACTGCCACTTGTATTAATTATTTACTAATTATTTAATTATTGATATATATGTAATCATTAATATATTAATTCGAAATCAAATCAATCATCTGTAGTGATAAATGTATCAATAAAAATTATGGAACTTTAGATACCATGGGATCGTTGACATAAAATTATGGTACTATGATATATCTTGATCACAATAATATGAGTTTTACTTCAAATTAAGATTGTAAATTCCGAATCATCATATATCAGAGTAAATGATTTATTTATAAGTTATTAACCTGTTCATTGATAACTATTTTAATAATTCGCATAGTAATATTTGGTTCATGTTGCTTATTTGTTATGCATATAATTTAGTAATTTGCTAAATTTAATTAGTTACATTTTGGTGCCGTGTAAAACGCCAAAAGCTAGAGGTACTACAACCCATTGGCTAGATAAACGTAGTCCTAGATAAAAAGGTTAAATCTTAATCCAATTTATAAAGATTGTTTCATTAAAAAATGTTGATAGGTTTTCTGAATATTCTAGTTTTAAATCTAGAGCGTACCTTGATGGTAATTGGTTGTCCACCATGATTCAAACCATGGACGAATTTCTAAAGTGTAATTCCACACTTAACCCATAACTGCCCGAATTTTTTTCCCTTCAAAATTTGCATAACCATCACTTTTCCTGCAATGTTTTTAATTGATAAAAATAAGTGAAAGTAAAAAAAAAAATTGTTTGGCCACTGTTTATAGCCCTAGGCCCTGTTGCCATATGGCAACGCTAGGCAGTGGTGACATCTTAAGGGTCTTGAAAAGGAAATAAATTAACCATGCAAAAATATTTTATTTTGAAGTTAAAAATAAACGCTAGGCTGTTATGGGTTAACATTCAGCTCCTAAGTTCATATACCATAACGTATGCAATAACTAATTAAATTAAGATCATCAGATACCCGCCCCGTACCTGAGATTTAACGAAACCACTGGTAGAAGACTATCATGCAAGACTAAGGTACGGGCTCAGTTTAGAAACGAAATCTCTATCAACATTTCGCTAATCCAATAAACATTAATTGAATTGTTAATTAATTTCCAGCATATAAATAAAAATAATTCTTTTGTTTTGTTTATTTTTCTTAGATAAAATTTTCTTATAGACATTTTGAAAAAAAAAATAATGCTTAACATTATATAAATCACTTTTCCTTCATTTGGTCGTTTTAAAATGAATTTCTATTAATGTTTGAATTTATTTTATTGGCTTTTGAGTAAGTCGCCCAATATCTCCCGGACTACTATTATGAAAATCAAATGCACTGCAATGTATTCACTCTCATCCGCCAATGTTAATAATCCTTGGCAATTAAATTGAAAGTTTCGGTCAACAAATATTTGTACAAGTTTAAACAACCATATACAAACCCTTATTACAAATCAACCTCTCCAAATCCAACTATTACGGAAGCGAGGTAATTTTCAAATCAGAACTCTCCCCTACCTTTATTAGCTAATAAGTCAATATTTCAAAATTGGATTTTATAATTATGTTTGGCCTATTTGGGTGTAGTATTGTGGGATGTTAGTTTAGGAAGGCTAATATCTGCCAAGATTGGCTAAACTGACCAGAGCCGTGTAACTAATTAACAAGAGTTTCTAATCAATGTTTGTCTTTGCAGGATCAGAACGGGCGAGTGTCTTCCTACGGCGGCTATGGTGAACATCTACAAGAACACTTTCAGCGTTTGGAGCCTCCAACCTCCAACTCACAGGGTCAATCTTCATCATAGGGTTTCATGTGTTTGTTTTTATTTCATCTGTTAATTTCAATAATAATCGTATTTGTTGTACTACTTACAAGCCTTTCTGATAATTACTAGTATAGGTTTTTTTCTCTTATCCATGTTATCAGTGTTATCTGTTTTTATAAATAACGAACTGTTCACAGTGTGTGTTGTTACATTACAGCTTTTATCTTGTAATTGTGTAATTTGAACTAACAAGAAAAAAAAAAAGATATAAACGAAAAAGAAAAAAAAAAAAAGATAAAAACCGAATTTCGATTGTGAATATTTAAATTATATATTTACGGATTTGCTTATTTATTAGCGGTGTGACTGCGGACATCGTATTGTTTATTTCAGAGTTTATTATAAAGTTGTTATATTTATATTTATAGTTTTTTTTTTCTAGTCTTGTTGTAATTATTGACCACTTTGTTCAAGCACAATTTTGGTGATTCAATGAGTGTTTACCGGAAAAAATTGCATGTACAGAAAAGAAACAGAAAAAAAAATGTTTAAAAATAATGCTTTAAGAACTTTTGATTGTATAAGAAGAATACGACTTATTACGTATTTGAATTATATAAATATTAATAATTGTTAACTTTAAACTTTTTATATAGACCGTTTAGTGCAGACAGATGTGGTTAACATGCGGTCAACTATTTTTTTAATATATTTGAAAATGTATATTTTTATTGGCATTAGACTACGATTATAAATCTCTCGATATTAAAATTTCTTTTTTAATAATTAGGAGTGGAGCTAAATTTGAAAAGAAAGAAGGAAGAACTATTGTGATGTGTCCAATGTGTATATACTGTTTTAAAATTTATTGGATAATGACGCATTGTCTCGATTTCAAATTTATATATTGATGTATGTGTTCACCACCAATTAATTTTGTGCACTACGGTGGAAAGCCAAAGAAACATAGTTTCAACCAAAAATATATTTACCAAAGAGCCTTTTATGGACTGTAAGCTCAGGATGAATCAGATCTTGAAATTTTAAGAAAGTTCATAGAATACAAGTCACTAATTATTAAGAACTTTTAACTTTCTAATTTTTTAATGTTCACAATTCTAGAAAGTAAGTAAAAGATCAAATATTTATAAGCATTTTTTAGATTCACATCGTGCATATCTTTTTGAATATTAAAATCTATAATGTATTCAATATAAATATATATACTTATAAATATTTCTTTTTTTAATTTATAAATATTACATGTGAATAGTTTAAGTCGATGTAAATCCATGAATATACAGTTGCCTGAAAACCAACTTTGTGAATTTTAAAAATATAAGGAAATTAAAAAAAAAAGAAAAAAAAAAAGGATTTATTTCTGGCCTAATGTATCATAGATGTGAAATAAAATAAAGTTGCTATATGGTGTATGATTGTATTTTCTTTGCTGTAATTTAACCAACCTGACCCGACAGGCTAAATGCATTGTAATTGTAAAATATGTAAAAAATTGTGTAATGCTATGTAAATGTGTATAGCTAAAAATAAATTTCTTTTACGATACATTTTTTTTAAATTTTATTAACTTCATCTTTGATTTCCTTTCCTTTATATTCTTTCTCTGAGGCATTGGAAAAAATTATAATTAATTTAGATAATAACAGTTGAGGTTTAACGAACCAGAAAGTTCGAGGCCGACCTCTCCAATCACTCCATACAAACATATTATTTTGTTCAACTCCTTTCAATCTTTAGATGGTTATCCAGGATGGAGATTTTAAAACCGTTGTATTTACAGTATCCTCCCAACTTCGTCTCTGCCTGACGTTATCCAGCTTTTTTTTTTTTTTTTTTTTTTTAATATTGTAATGTGAAACGGAACTTATGATCCTGGTTTTGTTTGCATTGAAAATAGTTCTAGACTTTTTGTTGGAACATTTACAAACTTTTCTTGATTGTTCCAGAATCTTCGATTTCACACAAAATATAAGAAGCGATGGACTAGAGTCTTAATCTTGCTCTGAATGGTTTCTTTTGTGTTACTGTATCGTTATAAACAGATAATTTTTGTAATATTGTTAATTATATGAGTTTTTATTGTTTGTAAGACATTGTGAATCATTATTTTTCATTATTAAAAAATATTTAAACCCTCGTTAGTGTTATTATATTTACTCTTCTTTCGGATGCAATATTGTATTCAGTCCCATTTTATTTACTTAATAGAGATAATAAAAAGTCCCACATTTTTCCAAAAATTATAAGCAAATGGTCGGCATACAGCAAATTTAAAAAAACAAAACAGAAAAACATATTATTTTCTTCAACTCCTTTCAATCTTTAGATGATTATCAAGGATGGAGATTTTAAAACCGTTGTTTTTTTTTTTTAATTTTCGAATTGGGTCTGTGTATTATTATCTTATCCTTAAAGTATCGATAAAGATCTACTTACACTTCATACTTTTTGGTACTTATTTTAATGTTTAGTAGAATAATGTAATTATTTAATGTAATTATTTTAAGCATCGATAGATTTAATTTTCGAATATGATCGAGATTATCTTAAATTTCCGGTAGTAAAATTCGCGTAATCTAATGCAATATGATTCCGTAAAACACGGGCGTTGGAGACACTAGTACATTTTGAGAGTAAATCGCCTCACCAGCAATGACGCAGGAGCGTAAAAATAAATTGCCAGGACTCCTGACAGGTGGGCCGATATCAAAAAGAAAATAAAACGGTAGCGAGATCTCATGGTTTATAGTATCTCAACTATTATCGAAGGGGGGCCGAGGGATGAATTACTGCTAATGGTCCGGCATTAAAGGCCGTTTACTCTGAGTCGAGTTTCATTAAGGAAGCCCTCTCGCTTTTCCACCCCCCCCTTCACCACCCCTACCGCCCTCCCGGCCCTCTTCTTATCTCTATCTCATTGCGGCTATCTTTATCGCTATTTATCATGTCTTTTACTATTTTAATATCAAGTCACTTGCGGGATTAACCCACTTATTCCTTGGATTAAAATTTATTCTCAGGCAATGTTCTGTGGTAACTCTATAAAGATGAAATTTAGAAGTTATATTTAAAATAAGAAGGCACCGTTAACAAATATTTTAATTGATATTTTACTTCTATTGTAATTTACTCCAAGATATTCATATTGGACAAAAATTAATCTAACTGCATAATTTTATCAATGTTTTGTTAACATTTTTTTTTCATTTAATTCTGGTTTCAAATCGCTTATTTCTGTTTCTCGGAACTCAAAAGTATTTAATTAAGGTTGTTGAAACTATTCTTTTTTTTAGTTACATGTAAACCTTAATCTCAGCTTTAATATAATCAATGAAGATTTACTTATTATTGACAATCTTTATAGAATTGATAATAATAATTTCACTAATGTTAAGGAAACAGATACATCAGAAAATGTGTGAGTGAATTTTATGTTTAGGATATTAAATAATTTTGATTTGATGATAAATGATTTAGTGCTCCCAAGAGAAGATTGGCATGGCTGGGATATGTACATGTACCAGCTGGATGTGTTGTAATACCACGCAACGGAGATGAAATGAGACCCAGCTTCAAATCTTGGCTATGACCAATCTTACTTATGCAATCGTTAAAAAAAAAAAAAAAATCAAATATGACCGTTTGAAAGTTACAATTATTTCATTGTATTAGAAATTAAAATTATAAAGTTATTTTTATTATTTTATAAATACAAGTATTAACTACCTACTGATCACTATATCTTATTTTCAAGGATGATTTATGTTTATTTCACTGCCTTGTTGTATATCGATTCTATATTGAATACTTACTTATAAATTTATTATCACATAGATATAAATATGGGAGTACATGCATTTACATTGATATCTTTTTGTTTTTAACTCCACATTATGATATGCCTAGGAGGATATTATAGGGTTCCGATTAACCTTGTCGATGGGGACCAAGGTTACCTCGGTTAATTGAAATAATCGGTTAAACGGATCCATACCAATACCAACTGAAAACGTAGTTTATTTTTAAATAAAAACTGCATATGTATGCTTAAAAACCTAATAAATACTTAATAATAATAATGCATAATAAAAAGAAATTATGAAACTATTTTTTTAAAAAGAAATCATTTATTATAGTTTGTTTAAATCAACTCATATAGAAACACATCCCCCCCCCCCATCAGACTTGGCACTTCGGTTAATCGGGACCTCGGTTGACCGGACCTCGGTTGACCGGACCTCGGTTGACCGGACCTCGGTTAATCGGAACCCTCCTGTACTAGCACGCTATGTTATATTACTAGGACGTTACATTTTTCTATTCTAGCACCTAGATATAGACTAATATAAAATTTTACTTTTATTTATGTAAAGGGCTTATGACTTTACTCCATACTACAAGATGGAAAATCTCAAAAGCTAAAGTTTCTAGTTTCGAGTTACCTATCTATAAAGTTTTATGATTTTTGTGAGGTAGCTCCGATCTCCTCTTACTACCACACCCATTCAGTTACACAACAACAATAGAACGAAAATGAAAATGAAACCCTGAGCAGTAAGGATAGAAAATTACTACAATAACCTTGATGCTGCATCTGTTTTAACCTAAGGGTTGTAATTATAAAATTGAGTGCATCCTGTTGCAGTCTAAGATTACATTCATTTTTAATTTTACATTGCGGTGGATGTTTCGAACAATATGTCCATATTCATCACCTAAATTTACAGTGCATAGTTAATTTGATAATAGTAATTTATAGAAACAAATATAAATAATAAATATGTATACAAATTATTATGTAAACAAATATTAATTCTAAATACATACATATAAAAAGTTAAGGTATAAGCATGTTAAGTTATTCAATTTAAAACACAAGAGTAAAATATTTAAAAAATAATAAATTAATAAAATGGCAAGATCATTCACCAATCCTATTTCGTGTAAATATTAAGTGACTCTTTTGGCATTCCAGTTAGAGAATTTGTCAATTAATAGTGAATTTAATGTCTTGTTGCAAGCATGTGGCATGCTAATTATTCTCAGACCTGTTGTTATTTGTGCTATCCTTTAATACTGTTATGGTTTTTATATCAGATTTACTATGGTATAATAATGTTTACTTACTATTTCTGAATTATTTAATTATGTTTACTGAAAATTATAACATTTTAGTAATAATCACTAAAAAAAAGATTTGTAGAGATACTAACCACTTTTAGAACTCTAATAATATTTCTAATATTTGAACTTGAGGCAGTATACTCATCAGTCACACCATTAACAGGATCAATAGTGGAAACGAAGTGGGGATTCAGATGGATCAGAAGAGTATTAAAAAATGATAGATGAAATCACACATCAAAATTTTGTTTAATAATTTAAGGAATTTTTGAAAGAGTTATGTGTGCAAGGATTTGATGCTACATGATTTAGATATTTGGTAGAGATCAAAAGATTAAATAGATAACTTAAAAGCTTGGATAAGTCTTATTACTGTCGTGTAAATGAGCAATACCTTATAGTTCATGAGCGCAAAATGCTCCACAAACTCTATGTTGATGGAGATAGAAGAAAGACCAATAATTTATCATGTTTCTCCAAATAAAACAATTTATCAATAAATAGTTGTGCAACTTGGTGGACTTGGCTTCTAATGAGAATAAGAGATAAATATTCCAAGTAACTTAAATAGTTGTCGCGTCGCTGTAAATAAACGAGTCTTTTGTAATTAACGGAAACCTTTGGATAGTATGTGCTGAAGTAAGAAGTAGAATTATGACTAGCAGTTTCTTTTCATTTCAATCTGGTGAGAGCATTATTTAAATAAATAAATCATTATAGAAATTTAATATATATTTTTGACCCTACAAAGAAAATATACTCTTGCCTCCACGGTAGCCTTCAATCCAATATTCAGAACCTCTATATCATATAGAAGGTTCTTTGTCTTTCCTCCAAAGGCTAGTTGTGTTTTTCCTTTCTCTGGTCCAAACACCCTTTGTGTGTTGCACACTGACCTTTCTTCCCTTATCACGGCGGACATCCCCTTCCCTAATTGGCTAAGAGGTTTTCCTTTCCCCTCCGAGACTCCCCTCTCTATCACTCTTCCTTTCTACTTTTGTCTGCCTTTCAGTCAATAGCACTTTGACCAAATTCATGCATCTATGATCTATAATAAGAACAATAATAATAATTTATATATTTTATTTTGGTGTATACGCCGTACGAATAGAGTTAGCCACAAAGCACGTATAGAACAAAATAATACTTAAATTTCAATCTAATAACAGATTACAGTTTATATTAATCTAATCTTAATCTGTGGGCGACCACCTTTTTTAAATTATTTTTAATTAATTTATTTTTTGAAGAGAAAAGATTTGGCTCCGCCGGGAGTCGAACCCGGGTCTCCCGCGTGACATGCGCGGATGCTAACCACTACACCTCAGAGCTCGGCTCCAAGTAGACACCCGGCGGAGCCAAATCTTTTCTCTTCAAAAAATAAATTATTTAAAAATAATTTAAAAAAGGTGGCCACCCACAGATTAAGATTAGATTAATATAAAATAATTTAAAATTGACGTACGTCAATAAATACCATAAATTGGACAAACTTTGTCCACCTCCCGTTACTCGCAAAATTTGCGTGATCGGGTAGTAGGTATCAGTGAAGAGGAAGGATTGGATCTACTTGGAGCCGAGCTCTGTGGTGTAGTGGTTAGCATCCGTGCATGCCGGAACCCGGGTTCGACTCCCGGCGGAGCCAAATCTTTCCTCTTCAAAAAATAAACCATTTAAAAAAAAAAGATTACAGTTTACTTATTTATACAAAATAATATAAGTTTCTTCATTTATACTAACAATATAAATTATTTGTATCCTGAAAATAAATAATTAGAAGAAAAAAAAATTAAACTTTAATCTGAAGTTATTAGTGATCTTATTTTAAAAGCTGCCTGCATAAATTGGTAGCCATAGAATTGAGCCATAGAAAGAGAACTTACGGTTTTGTAGAGTGATCCAATGTTCATGGCTATCAATGTTGGTATATAATTTGTCCTGACAGGTATTTACGTTGGGCATATCACAGGAAAATGATAAAGACATTCAAATATTTTCAGGTTACTAACAGGACACATTTCCTCAGGGTTTATTGTATATTTAATATTACCAATTTTAATTGATATTATGCATTTGTTATTATTCAACCTCAATTGAGCCATGTTTCTAATAAAAACTATGGAGGCATTAAGAGATAAATATTTTTGGGGATGTTCTGATTTAATGAACAATTGCTTGTATAATATATTACATCTTGATAAATTGAGTAATAAAAAGTCATAACTTCGGAAAGAAGATTTAAGGTTTTCGAATATCTTGAATTGAATTTACTTTTAATAAAAACAGTATCACTAAATAAAAGAGGATCAAACTGGCCAAAGCTGGACCTATAAATCAAAACATAATACAATTAATTTATCATATTAGTAAAATAATTATTAAAAATTAATATAATAATTAACGAATTTTAAAAATATTTAACTAATATTGAGACCTATGCTCTATATTATAAATAATGATTCACCATGAAATTTTATTAAAACATGATAAAATGAATTAATGTTTTGTTCGCCATTTTCGTTTTGTTGCCAATAATAATTGTGGCATAAACGACATTTAGGTGCACTTTCTGGAGCAGGAATAATTTTTTTCTGTTCATACAACATTATTGCATATAAAATATATTTCCAAAAATTTATAAATATTATTAAAATAAAAATAAGATCCTTATCTATTAAGTATTCTTCTTTCGTTCTGCACTAATAGCTGCTGTTACAGGGGAGGGAAGAGAAAAATGCTAAAATTACATAATAATCTAATTACATATAATTATTGCTAAATTAAACAACAAATTTAAGAAAAATGATCAAAAATATGCATAAAACAAGATTTCATATTATAGATTAGGAGGTGTGTATTTTAAGCCGAAAATAAGTTCTTATGTTACAATGAATACCAATATATATCAAGGGTATGTATGTATAAGTATATATGGTACAAATATATGTATAATAACATTGAATTATAAAATACAACATTTACGTCCATTCACCGAAAAAGGATAGCTACTAATGTCAGATCTAAAAAATACCCACATATAAAAAAAAAAAATCAAAACTATGTAATAAAATATTTTGAAAATTCACCATCGTTTTCAGCGAATATTTTATGCCTTTTCAACTTTAGCTATAGGGTGTTGATAAAACGTAAAACAATCTGTCCTTGTTCCAGTTGAATTTAATATACAAAATACGTAAGTTTTGCGGCGTGGTAGTTTGTGTTTTGATGGATTTCAGTGTATTAAATCAACTGATATTTTTGCATATGCGTGTGCACACGCAATCGCCTGCAAGTTGTTGGGTGGCCATCGCCATGTATTAATTGATTATTTTGATATTAATCTATTTTGCTTAGTTTAATTATTACTCTAATTATTATTATTATTATTAAGATAATAGATATTAATTAATTTCAATAAGATATCAAAGGCTATTTTGTATTTTATAACCGAATATGTCCAAATGATTGCTTAATAGTTTATACTCTACTATTCCTTTTAGGGTGGAAGTTTAATTATATGCATCAAAGAGGTAATATTTAATACATAATTTATAATTACCATTAAAAGTAAAAACAAAATACGTCCAAGTTTACTTGACGATTTAATGGTATTTAATTGAATCAATGTATAATAACGATAAAATTTATTAATATTATTTTTATTATGTCAATAATTTCGAGAAGAAGATGATGCAGGTTGCCTTGACCCTATAACCCTAGAAGGAAACTAAGTGCCGACATTTGAGCCTCCATAAGGTTAAGAATAGACCTGCCCCACCCCGCACAATTTTTCTTCCCCTCGAGTATTATTATAGCCCAACGAACTATTATGTCATATTACATTATTTTTATATTTCAAGTTTACTAGCAAGAGAATTGAGCGTGACCAATCAAAACTACGAAACTACATCAAGTTTTGTTTCAAGTTTTTGAATGAGATCATATATATTTATAATATCTAAGAATGAATAAAATTAAGATCACCACGCAGTTAAGCAGACTGCTTACCATGCAAGTTAAACAGACAGTTAAAATAAATTCAATTTGTAACTACCATTAAATCTAAACTTAGAAAATTCAAACCTTTCTAGACACATTTTCAAGTAGGTATATCCCTAATTTTTCCTTAAATGCGGTTACTATAAATTAAATACACTTTACGTAAAACGCTCTATGTCGATGTTTTTAACATCGATGTTATGGCGCCGATGTTTTGTGAACATCGATGGTTGTGTGTCAATGGTAACTTCGATGTTTTAAGTAGTTTACCTCTATTTTTTTATTTTTTTATTAAAAGAATACTGTAAAGAAAAATAGAATGCTTAACACAGTGTTTACACTCAGTAAATGCAAGCTTGAAAGGGATATAAGTGTACAAAAAGTAACCAATAAATACTTGAATAATATTTTTTATAAAAACAAAAAAAAAAAATGTTAACATCTATGTTTGAAAAAAAAAGAAATTTTTTTTTTAAATCATGTTTTGACCAAAACAAATATATTTTTTTAACACCGATATTTGACTTTATAATATGTTATTTGACTAAATGTTACCTCTTTTATACTTACCTACCCTTTCATGTTTCTGTAAAATGTTCAACTTCAAATAAACCAATAAAGTATGGAAACGCAAAACAATAGTATCACTTGAAAAACTTATTTAATGCAGCTGCTGGCAAAATCTTTTAAAATATTCACCACAAATAAGATTCTCTGTACATACTAGGGAATCAACATCGATTTATGAATATGTTTGGGCCCTAACAGGTTAATCTTTAAAAAATTAATACGAAAACATCAATATCTTTTTACATGAATTATGAAAAACACCATGTGTTACACCTGAAAATCGATTTAAATACGTTTGGAGACTAATATGTTGATGTTTAAAGAGTGTACATATGAAGAACCATCGATGTTCTTGAACATCCATTTTTTGTGGTCGATGTTTTATCGACATCGATGCTTTGATTGTAAAAACATCGATGTTCAAAACTTGCCTTCGATATCGCATCTCTACTTGGTACTGGCCCATTTCTTGCCCTGTTATTAGGTCTTATCTGCCGAGTCGTTTCGGGGACTTAATTAATTGCCTTTATTAGACCACAGTTTTCGTCTCGCTCGAAAGGGATGAAAAATCAAAAAGGGGCCCTTTCAGTTTAATTCGTGCCACGTTAAACGGCTCTCATATTATATCATATTTGTTGATACGAGTGTGAGGTTAGCTATAACATTCAGTGGGTTGGGCCTAGAACAACGCCATTATCTTAAAAGAATCTAATATTGAATAGAAATTATCTTTGCTATTTATCTCTGATATTACAGGGTATCGTGATACAAAACCATATATGATTTTGGTTATTTACATTGAAAAGAGTTCTAGAATTTTTGTTAGAAAAATTACAAACAGTTTTAGTAGAGGTTGACAACAATTGCTTTGTACTTGAGGGAGGAGCTTAATTAAGCTCCACCCACTGTCAAATTTAAAATGTGTCAGGTTAGGTTACCATTTACTGTAAACAATGGGTATTCAAAATGAGAAATACTCTTTATTGTTAATAGATGCCATTGTAAAATGAAAAGAAGTAATTTAATTGTTGTAGATATTATATGTCTAACAAGTAGTTCTGAATATATTATTTTAAAACAACATTGCAGTTCTAAAAAAAGTTTTATAATTATTTTAATTTTTATATCAAATCAAAAGGTGCCAATATCTCTCATAAATGGCTCTATATAATAAATAAATAATATATAATATATTTAAATTTTATATAATATATATATAATAAATAGCTCTATGAAATTAAAAAAATAATAATTTATTTTTAAATATTTAATATCATTTAATTTAATATTATTAAAAAATAAATAATAAATCCATTAAAGCCTGATAAAAATTAATCACTGTCACTTTCATCTGATATCCTGTCATTTTCAGAACTTGATGAGGTTAACCAATGATCTTATCCATTTCTTCATCAATAATAAAATCCTTTTCCCAATAGTCTACTTCAACCTTCTTTACATGCTCACAACAGGCTTTCCATTTTTCAACAGAGAAGCTATTAAAAACTGACTCACAATAGGAACGCTTTTCATTAAGTGAAGTTGATAGGCATTCACTAGCTATTTTATTTTTTATATCACCCCATACAAGTTCAATAGGATTTAACTCTGGGTGATATGGAGGCAAATATAACAAACCATGGCCTAATTGATTGAGTATTTCTTCCACAATATAAATTTTTTAATATAATAGTCTTTAGACAAATTTAATAATTCAGGTTTCCTCATGTCAGAATTGTGTGGTATTCCCTGCTCTACAAGCCATTCTAATATTTCCCTTTTCAAAT
Organism: Aelia acuminata; assembly: GCA_911387785.2. Lineage (NCBI taxonomy): Eukaryota > Metazoa > Arthropoda > Insecta > Hemiptera > Pentatomidae > Aelia > Aelia acuminata. The sequence goes on along the minus strand of OU426979.1, from coordinate 87,249,344 downwards.
TTGCACTATTAGGTTTTTTATTTTTTACTTTGCAATGATAAGAGACATTATCCATTACAACGACACTATTTGGAGGAAGATTTGGAATCAATTTTTCTTTAAACCACTTCAAAAAATTTTCAGGATTCATGTCTCCATGGTAATCCTGATTTTTTACTTTTGATTTAAATATTAGTAATGCACTAGGAATAAAACCACACTCCCCTCCAGCATGAATAATTATTAGCCTCGGTCCTTTAGAAATATTAGCTGTTGCACCCATTTCATCTGGACTTTGCCAACAAGTTTGCACCGTATGTCAACACATACTTGGAGATAAGTTTCATCTAGGTAAATTATGCATCTATTTGCTTTTCTAAAATTTCTTATTTCTCGAAGGTACCTTATCCTCCATGCAGCTATTTCCTGTTTTTCGCATAATATTTTTCTATTACTCTGGCACTTCTTCCATTTGTAACCCATTGTCTTTAATTTCCTTCTAAGGTACTCTCTGCTGCAGTCTACCTCACCATCAAACTTCAAAGATAATAGTAATTTCTTTGTTGTGGGACACTGCTTTTTGATGACATAAAAATGATGGATTTTTCTTCTTATTAAAGATTCTGAAAATGAATCAATAATAACTTTTGGGTTTTTTGACTTACCCCTAGATTTTGGTGTACTAAACTTTAATTCACCATCCTCTTGAAGCATTTTTCTTCCTTCTTTCACTATATTGCTTATTGAAGATCTCGAATATCCAGTTATTTCACATACAGAGTTCATATCATTATAGTTTAAATTATAGTCTTTTTTATTTTTCACTAAATATTCGTGAACACGAAATATTATTTCCCTGGCTTGCCTTTTTATAACTTTCTTTGTCACGCTCTTTTTTGGAGTACTCCGACTAGTAGAAGGATTTTCCATTTTAGAACAATACAATAAGCGGTAAAGTATAAACAAAGCAGACAAAACAAGTTTGGTTATAATCACGGTTATAATGGCATTTCATTGGCTGGGATCTGACGTCAGTTTTCGTGCATGCGCACTAGAGGTACAATACAACTGTTGTCAAGCTATACATGTTCTTAATTGTTCGAGAATCTTCTACGCTTTTTGAGAACCTAGAATGGACTACAGTCTTAGCCTGGCTCTGAAGATCGGAGCATATGTTTGCCTCTGTGTGACCGTATTGTTATAAATAGATACTGTTTTTAGAATTGTTAATAATTTGAGTTTTTATTGTTTGTCTGAGGCTGTGAATTATTTTTTTCTAATAAAAATCATTTAAATCCAAGATAGCTTTACAATGTTTTTATTGCCCAGTTTTAAAACTAACCCTAAAACAAAAGAAAAATTAATATCGTTTTATCAGGAAGAATAAGCGGTGAATTTCATATGTTACTCGCATATTAAAGGGATGAAGCGTCGGGAATGTTATGTCTATATTGCTATCCGAAGAATTTCTAGGGACCATTCTTCTCAAGGAATCTTACAGCTTACTTAAGTTCACTTAGCGGAACGGCCCTTATTAGGAGAATTATGTTAAGTGAAGGTTGAATTATGTTAAGAAAGGAATCCAATAGTCAATAGGGGTTGTGTAGGATGAAAGGGCCGGGGGAAGATGGCGGCGAGTTGAACTATGCAAGGAATGCCGTGCAGAAGATTAAATTAGCCACTGTTCTACCCTGAGGAGCTACCGAGGGATTCTATCTAGTCCTTTTGTACGTGCCCTCTCATATTTGTTCCGCATTGTTCTTGACCAATTTTCAATTTGTATCTTTGTTGTTCATTTTATCCTTTAGTTTCGTTACATATGTAAGAAATGTAATTTCCCTACCTACTATATATCAGAGAAATGTAACTAATGATAGCTATTCCGTTCAACATGATAAAAGTAATAATACAGCGTGTCACTCTGGAAAATACTATGTTAAAATTTACCATCCACCAGACAATTCATTAAATAAAAGCATCCATTCATTTCAACCACTTTTATTCATTAGATAAACATTTTAAAATACGCATCATAGATTTTAGGTTCAACAAAAAAGGCGCTCCTACAAAAGTTATATACTTTACACCTTATTTTCCTCACGTAGCACCCACTAAGCACCAGGGAAAAGAACGATTCTCAATACACTCCCCCCCCCACCTTCAAACAAAATTAAATAATAATAATAAAGGATTTTTAAAAATGTCATTTCCACCCTCAAAAAAAATCATCTTAATGGGGAAATGACGATAATTTCTCAATTCCTTAAAAACATTATATACTCTTATATGTATTTCAATTTTTTCATGATGAATCAATACAGAGATTATTGTAGTTGAGAATAGACGGCTTAAAACATAAGAAAATTCGTGTTAAATTTACTTTAAAAAGGAGAAGAGATCAAGATCTTTACGGATAGTTTTTGCTAAAGCAAAAGTAATAATCATTACTTCCGATTTTCTGAGATGTATAAGAGATAAAATGCCGATAAGATTTTCAGCTGTGTACGAAGAAAAAAAAAGGTAATAATAGCAATATGAAAAATGAAATTAAACTCAAAGGAATCCCCTTGCTGACTAATTTAAGACTTAACGCATACAATAGCAGTATTAAGAAGTATTTTCACAGCCATTATATTGGATTGAAGTGTTGGATTCGGTATCCATCAATACTTTGACAGTGGAATTTTAGTGGCTGCGATACCATTACAGAATGGAATCTTACTAGCCACTTTCCAAATGACCATATTAGATGTAGATAACCAAGTAGAAGAAGGTTAATTATCTATTTTTTTTTTGCAAATAGGCCTCCTTTCCGAGCTCAATAAATTAAAAAAAAATTAAATGTGAGTAGCCCCATTAAATAAATAAAATCATTCATTTCAAACATTTTTATGCATTAGATAAAAATTTAAAAATACGCATCATAGATTTTAGGGTCAACAAAAGAGACGCTCTTACAAAAATTACAATCCACAATTTTAAGATTAATACACCTAATGAACCCTCTGGTGCGTAAGTAACAAAACTATCAATCTTTCTACATAAGTGAGAATATTGAAGAAGTATGTGTAGATTAATACAGGCTATATACACGTATTTGTAAGTATGCCGTTCATAGAAGAAAGAAAGAAAGAAGTTGGATGACCTCCTTTTCAGAATTAAAAGTTATCTGTTCAAGTCCGGACTGAGGAGCTGCTGTGCACAACACATTAGAAAACGTTATTAATTTATGTTTCAACCAAAATTAGGGTCATTTCAATGATATTTATGGGAGCGGGGTTGCTTGTTGGTACAGCAGTGAATTGCTGTGCTCAAGGTCCCTAGTTCGAATCTGGCTTGGCTCTGGGCATCTTTATTATATCTGCCACAGTTCGTCTCGTGGGCCGTGAGCTGGAGCAAACCCAGCCTTTATAAAGTGGATATACTTAATTGAAAAAGTAAGGGGGATAACCGGGGAGGCGGTTGAGCGTGATCACGGTCAAATCACCTCCTTACACAACTGCTGACCAAAAAAGAATGCTTCCTTTCTTGTGGGTTTAATGATATTTATATTTATAGGTTAAGGTATTTTCTAATATTTCGGATTTTCGAATAATTTCCCTTATTTATTTATTTAATCCCTTGACCTATACTTCTCCAATAATGATGTTTCTTCCACGGTTCATAACAAAAATTTGTTGCGTATTTTACTATACCTTACTGAATAAGTATGCCGTAACTGAAAAAAAGGTTAGAGTGAGTTCGGTAGCAGCTGATTGACAGTCAATAGATTCGTATCTCGGTGGTGGGGGATGATGAGAAGGATTGATGAAGGATCTGCTAATTACCGGACATTGAAGAGCCGGTGGGCAAGCAGTCCCCTCACGTTCTGCCCGGGATAAAATTTGTATTAGCCCTCAACTAGCCTTATCGCCGGCACGTACGTCCTTTATGTACCTCACCTCTCAAATATTTATTTCAATTCTTTTTCTCATCTCCCCGGGGTGTAATAAAGGTATTAAGGATGCTCGTTGAAGATTTATAGGGGCATATCCTTTGTTTATTATTATTATTTATTTATTAAGAATCAGTTGTATTCAGATAATTGAGACATGTTTAAAATCGTTCAAGGCTCTTAAATTAAGAGTCAAAATATCTTCGGATATTAAGAAGAAGCTTATTCAGAAGGATATTATCGACTACAGCGATTGTAGTTGTCAAGAATCGTTTCCTGGTTTATTAAGTAGGTATATACTATAGAAAGCAAATTCACTGCGAAATAAAATTTGGATTTGAAACACATTCTTTTATAACGATATACGTTGCCACAGTTGGTACTTTGACAAAACAGGGTCATTGTGGACCTGATTGCTCTATATTGAGTCTTTTCTATTAATTAATTTTTTTTTTATTAAATTTCCTCTCAATAATTGAAATTATCATTTACTGAATGATCAAGTATTATAAATAAATTTAATAAATAATGAGGATGTTTCTTATTTATTTATTTATTTAGTTACATTTTAGGTGCCATATACAACATCATAGGCTAGAGGCACCAAATTCTATTGATTTATGAATACATAAGGGCTATGGTAATTTTATAGAGATTTATAAATATTGATTTCTTTTAGAAATTTAAATAAGTTCTTTGAACATTCCGGTTTCAGTGCTTCGGCATATCCCTTGATGTGGTGCGTATTTCTCGCTGCTTCCAATCCTGGGCAGTCTTCTAAGATGTGTTCCAAAGTTAAATTTAAATTGCATCTCTGACATGTTGGTGGAGGTTTATCTTCGAAGAGATGCCCGTGGGTTAGCCTGGTGTGCCCAATTCTCAGGCGAGTTACTATAGTCTGCTCTCGCCGGCTTCCGTATATTTCTGGGAGAGGGTGGCTATCTCTAAACAGCTTCTTCATCTTATTAGTAGCCGGAACCGATGTCCAAAACTGGCGCCAGGCTTCTTTATATTGATTGAAGATAGCTGTATGGAAGTCGTAGAGCGCAATTTTAACGTTGGGAACTGGAAATAAGTTGCAGGCTTCCTTCGCAGCTGTGTCAGCCAGTTCATTTCCTTTTATTCCGACATGACTAGGGGCCCAAAGAAATTTTGTAATTTTGTTTGTTCCTGAAATTGTATGTACTATAGACGTTATTATGGGGTTATCCTGGAACTGGAAATTTTTTATGGATTTTAGAGCCGAATAAGAATCGCTGATAATTAGGAAATTGTTGCTGTTGAAGTCATTACTTGTAATTAAGACTAGGGATAGGTGTATAGCAAAGAGTTCGGAAGAGAATACAGAAAAGGTGGATGGAAGACTGTATCGGATTGTCTCCGTAGGAAGGACTACGGAACAACCAACATTGCCCAATTGTTTTGACCCGTCTGTGTAAATAGGGAAGAAATTTTCTTCTTTTAATTAGGGGAATTAGAAGGAAGAAATTTTCTTCTTAAATAGGGAAGAAAGTTTCTTATTTTCATTGATTTCCTTAATTATTATAAAACGCATAAAATACTTATATTTAACAATTTTTATGTATTTTAAACTGAATTTAAGGTGGGTCGCGATTTTAGAAGTTTTAAGGCTTTGTGTAGATTCAATTATTTTATTGTGTTTAACACTTTATGATTATTTCAAGAAGAGAAAAGATGTGCCTTGGTCTGGATTTGCGTACCAGCAGTACGTCGCGTTGCTACCACTGCACGAATCACAGCAAAGTCAATCCATTCTTCACACTGCCGTGTTTTTGGCTCATCTGGATGCGCACCGTACTAATGATACGAAAATCTGGGTTCCAATCGCGCTACAGCTATTTTTTTTATTCAACCATTTAGTATAAGGGTAATTTCAAAATTACGGTCACATTCAGGCATCAAATTAAACAAAAAAAAAAAAGAATAATATGTGTGTTTTTTTGCTCCTTATCAATCTTTAAGGTTGTCTGAGCAAGTCACTGATGTGAGCATACATAATTACCAGTCAAACCATACATACGCCATATTGATAAAAAATATAATTCCAGGGAGTGAAGTAGGTGTCTAGGAAGTGAGAAAAGTTTTTTATTTTAACATTTTTATTTTAAGAAAATAAGAAGCAGTTAGAAAATATCAAAATATAAAATATTACACAAACTTTTAAGCGCTAGGACCCAGAAAGGTTTTAATTTTGTGAATGTGATATAGCTTATATTGTAATCTACCTGCTTACTGAAGAGAGCATGAAGTTTTTTTAGGGACCCTGATAAAATCCTTTTTTGTTTCTTAATTCCTTGTGATACATTCCTTTTGTCCTGGACACAATTTTGAATGTTCGTCATCCTCAAGAAAATTTATAACATCTTGACGGACCTGAGCATTTACCTTTTTCATTCTGTGCAATAGCTCCTCGCTGCGCTTCTTTTGAGAGCAAGGAAAGTAATAATGCACAGTGATAGACTTTTTGTATTATAAATTTATTGTAAAAACTTGAAAACACTCAATCACTAGATGTTAACCTTACTCCCTAGATCCCTAGATTTTAAGATTTTCTAGGGAGTGAGAGACTAGGGAGTGAGGTTTCCACCATTAAATGGCACAGGCGGTTAGTAGAGTAAGTAAGTAAGCTATTCAAAAATATTTTCCACAAATTACCATCAAACTACAATCAATGTGAAAAGGATGATTAAAATCCACTTACCTTTATTGGAAAACTTATTCACTAGGAAGTGAGGATGAATTAAAATACCCTATGCGTTTCAAAACTTGAACACAAATTAACCTTCCTAGTCTCGGGATTGTTCTTAGCGGGAAAAATCATGTGTACTCCATGTTGAAGCAGTGTTATCGCATGAGTTGGAAAAACAAAATTTCTCTGTTCCTCCAGTTTAGCGGAACTTATAAAAAATTTCTAGGGAGTGAGGATCAACATCAGTGACACTTATGAAATGAACTAATTAGGTGAATTGAATTAATTAATTTTTATTCATCAGTTGAATATTGGACTTAGACATAATAACCTTTCTAAAAAACCCTAGATTTATGGACTTACACCCAGAAGTTTCACAATATTCAGCTAACTTGTGGAGTACCTCTGGGTTGTGACATCACTAGGGAGTAAGAAATCAATATTTTGCATTTTTTTTTTTTCCTGGGCCGTAAATTACAAATCACAATTAATGTTTAATGATAAGTAAGCTTTCAAACAGATAGATTTCAGGATTCAACTTCAAAATGGATTCAACTGTGATTTGGCCCAATTATTGTTCTGTGACGTAAATGTGACAAAAATTTTGAAATGACCCACAAAATAGTTGTGAATGGGATAAAACGTAAAATAAAGTTTTATTGATTAGGTTTATGATAAAAAGGAAACAGCATTGCATTTTAAATACTCTTGATCCCCCAAACCTGTTAACTCTTATCTTAAATTTACAGAAAACATGTGCTAGACGGGAGTTGTTTAAACTGTTCATTGAAAACCTATTTGCTATTCAATTAAAATATAAAGACTGAACTCTCTTTAGAAACAGACAGGAACAAGTTGAACCAATAGCAACAGGGGATATAAGATAACTACCTGACGGATAAAGAAACATGGACGATTGTAAAAGGAATACAAAAGAATTTAGGGGACATTTGTTATGATGATAATGAAATCCAAAGGATCTGAATGAAAGAACTCATGGGGGTAGGTATTCTAAAGTAGGTAAAATAATTCCCAAGGAAGTTTTCAGAAAAGGCAAAACCCAATGAAGAACACCTGATAATGAGATGAGGAATGGGCTACCTCAACGCAATTAGCATTGAAAAGTTTTAATACAAATAATGTGCTCTTGGTAAAGTTAGATTGCGGCTGCAAAAGCACCTCGTTGGCTTAAAAGCAAAACCCTCCTGAATTATCTATTGTATCTTGTTGACGATCAAATAATGATTTTCTTATGATTATTATGTATTGTCGACACAATAGTAAAGTCGCGAATCTGTGAAAATTAATTTTTTGCAAATGGTAACTTTAAATACTAAATACTTTAGATCAAACAACGTGTTACCAAAGTTAGGTAAGATTTAACCAAAACACCAATTTACGCAAAAAATCAGATTCCTGACTTTACCAGTGTGCCGACGATATTCTAAGTATTAAAAATGGACAAAATGTTAATACATACTGCACCTCCCCTCCCTGTGCCACAGAACCTTTATTGTACAAATTGAGGTAACAAAAGTTCATATTTGTTTTACAAATATGCACATACTCTTATGGTTTTTTTCCAAAACGGTAAAAGGATTTTGATTAGAGTTGATATTTCGTTGGAGAAAGAGTATTCATATTTACTTTTGCTTTATTATTTATTTACTTTTGCTTAGGTAGATATTATCATCACAGAAATGGATAGAGATAGAACATATACAGTACTTTACATATGATCATTTCAAATTATTAATCTAATTGAATTGTTTTATCATAGCAGCATCCAAAATACATAGCAATGTGTCATCTTCTTCATGGAATCTTCTCTGGATTAATTCACTCAAATAAGTAAAACTGTGTAGTTGTTCCTTATGTGCTTTATTTCTCCAAATGTCTTGAATTGAATGCTGGCATGCGCCTCTTCTTATTTGCTTGGTCATTGCACATATGCATGCTCTCTATCACACACTTTCTTCGAAGGATGATCTCAAATTATACTGCATATTCTTCCAAAAAGGTCACATTTTTATTATATCCTCAGGTATTTTTATTAGAAATTAAAGTGAATTAAAGAACGAATTAAGAAATATTAACAACACAACAACTCAGAACAAAAAAATCTGGTGCGTGCGCGCAACACACAACTTTCACTTACCAACTTACTTAGATTAGAAATTGACGTGTTTTGCTAAATATCATTTCCCAAAGTCACACATTTTTCTACATTCATATCTTATTTTTGTTAATTGTTAAAGCCGTTTTTGAGTAAATAAAAAAACCCCGTGAAAATGATACAAAATTTATTAAGTAAAGTCCCCCCTCACGTAGATAAATTTTGATGAAATTTTTACAGTCATATCTCGGGCATATAAATACATCAAATACCAAGTTTGATCAAAATCGTTAAAACCGTTTTTGAGTAAATAAAAAAAAAACACGTGAAAATGATACAAAATTTATTAAGTAAAGTCCCCCCTCCGGTTAATCAATTTTGATGAAATTTTTACAGTCATATTTCGGGCATATAAATAGATCGAATACTCAGTTTAATCAAAATCGTTAGAGCCATTTTTGAGAAAATCGAAAAAAACGTAAAAAGTTATTAAATAAAGTACCCCCTCCCTTTGAGCAATTTTGATGAAATTTATGCTGTCACATCGCGGGCATATACCTACACTAAATACTCAATTTCAGGTTCCCACGGTTTTTAGTTTTTGAGCTAGTCTGTTCACACACACACACACACACACAGACACACACACACACACAGACCATTTCGCGGGACTTGGTTATTTCGACTCAGGGGGTCCCAAAACGTGAATTTCCGTTGAAAACCGGAAGTCGAAATTTTTCACTATCGCAATACTTCCACTTATTATATATTTCATATATAGGTAAGTGAAAGTAAAAACAAGGAAGCACCCAATAAACAAAATAACCCTATAACAGAGACTATATAACAGTAAAGATAGAGATAACAGATTACAATGGTAGGTTGCAGTATCTGTTAATCACTTTACGACTAGCTACTGACAAAGTACCTATATATATTTGTATTTTAAAATTTTTCCTTTTAAATATTTGACTAAAGCGGCATCTAATAGTAGTAATTAAATATTTACCCTTTACTTCTTCTTAGAGTGGTAATGGATCGGTGATGATGGCTTGTTGTGACTCGAGTCACAACTTACTAGAAATGCATTTCATAAATATTTCTCCCCTTTCGCTTCTTCTTGTACCTTTCTTTCCTTTTCGACGTAGTAATTATTAATGTACCGTTCGAACGACAGCAATTTACTGTGACAAACTTGAAGATGGGCTTTTTGTAACCCGTTGCAATATTTAATGGTCCTAAGCCTCTGAGAGTATACCTAAAAATCTTTTATCGGGTGAAGTCATCAGGGCTTGACCTTTAAGATTCTCTAAGGCTCACGTTTTTGGCCAAGGTGGTGTAATTTCAGATGCTTTTCAAATTTATGAGTTGGGAGAAGTATATTATATTTTTCTAATACAAATTATTTTGAAATGATTTATCGAAGATGCGATTTACTTGGTGTAAAATTATAAATGGGGCAGTTTTTTCTAATTATTAAAAATTATACTTATTTATTTGAAGTATTTCAGTTTTATTTGAGGAAAATTAGGAAAGTTTTCGTCTATTTTATAGAACATCTTTGTGAATTCAGAAGTCACATTTAAACAGAATTTAAATTCTGTCATGGATTAAATTTTTAAGACATGGGATTGGGTTAGGAGAAGCAGTCTGTAATACGAACTATTAGGGGAATATAATCGATTATTGTTGTAATATACGCGTATGATAATCTGGAAAGGTTATCACAGAAATAACTGCATCTATCATCATACATCGGATGGATATGACATACATGTCATAACAATACACGTAACTTAAATAAGCAGAGAAAACACAGGTAACACAGATAAGGTTTGATAAAAATACTCATCATTTAGCAGAAAAGTTTTGGTAGGCCTATGTCTACTGGGAGGTCAGAATACATATGGCATGCAATTCGTGATCTCTGAGATATGCCAGGTGCTAACACCTCTTACAAAAATCTATTTACCCAACAATCCCATTGATTATCACAAATGATCAATTTTCGAGCATGAAAATAATCTTGTTCCAATGATGCAGTTTAAATTTACACAAGGTTTCGCACCTTATTCTACTAATGTATATATATTACTCTTGTAAATAGCATCACGGAAGATTCTAACTTGTTATACGAGTTTTTAGGACAACTTTTAAAATTTAAAATTGGTTTCAGGGCTAAACTGTTTATTTTAGATAATAACTTAATGCGCAATTAAAATGAAAAATTATTTTGGCCTAATCCTATACAATAATAACAAATAATAATAATAACAAATCCTATACAATGCAATTTTTAGTAACAAAATTTTTTACTGGTATCGTCTTGGAACAGCCAAAAAGTGCCACGGACAAGGAATCGTATTTGATTTGATTATGAACTAAATACGTATATATAATATTATAAGTCATATTATGGGTAATAGAAACATGTATAGACAAATAATTACTATGGATTTATGCTTATTGAATTTCATGTGATAGAAATGTGAATAAAAAAAAAAAGATTAATTCTATCGTCGCCAATAAAAAACATAAATAAATATAAATATATATTTGAGTAAACTTTGCCAAGTTGCCTAGATGTACATAGTAAAGGCAAAGCTATTTATGTTGAGTATTGTAGACTGAACTCGCGGACTAAATTAGTTCTGGTGCCAGGGTTGTCATTGTGAGTCAAGACAGTTGGCATCTTTCCTTAGAACGATCTCTTGTGTAAACGTCTTCTTTTGCCCCCGGCCTGCAACTACATTTCTTTTTTATCCAATTTCATCTCATCAAGCCCAACGAGTAAAAGATATAAGAGTAGGTTATAATTTAATATTAATTATAGTTTTTTTAAACCGTTATTACCCTTATCAATCAACTAGCACAATGTAGTAAAAGTCAGCTGATAAATTCTACAAAAAAAAAAAAATAATATTGGCATGAGTATCACCTCAAAACATCAGTTTTCTGAAAAACGAAAAACTATTAAGTGGGTATGGCGAAATTTCCTATCAACCTTGGCAAACAGCCCTTACAGAAATTAAAATAATTATTCATAAATAAATACGTAAATAAACCATAATATTTAGGAATTTAATGAAGCCTGAAAAAGGTTAAATTAATTTGGAAAGGCTTACATTTGACTTGGAAAGGCTTACATTTGACTTGGAATTGATTACAATTGTCTTGACAAAGGTTACATTTGACCTGGAAAAGGTTACAATAGACGTGGAAATGCAGTATTTTGTTCTTTTTATACTAAGGAGTCAAGGAAGAGAAATCGTATTAGTCTTAAATTTTTGGTTAAAAGAATATTAAGACTGATAAATAAAATTAAATAGTGTTTGTAAATTTTGCCTTTAAAGGATAACTGAATGAAAGGAATAAGAAAAAAAGAATTACTGAATAAAATAAATAATAAAAAAATAACATAATAAATATAATTGACTTTAGCTTCTGGCCTCGAAGTTGGAATAATGCTCCTCTAAATTGAATAAAAAGGCAGACCCTAAAGGTAGTTATTTCGTTGTTATTCTTTTTTTTCTAATTTATTTCATTAATTATTTCTTTGTTTGTTTAATTCTTATAAAATTAATTCAACACTGTGTTATATATATAGGTAGATATAATTATGGCTGAAATTTCCCTCCAAATATCTTTATACAACTCTATATTACCGAAAAGAGCATCTATTTACCTTTCAAATGATATAATAATATTATAACATTATGGAACCCGCATTTATTTAGAAATAGAAACAAGTTTTCAACAAAATTTCAACAGATACAGGAGTCATAGTTTTGTAACATTATTGTGGGTTTAGAATAATTTTCATTTACTAAAAATTATAATTAACGTCAGAAAAACAATAAAAGCTTAACAAATAACAAATTTTTGCTCTAGTGCTTCAGCAATGAAGTCAGTAACTCTGTGTAATTGATGTGTTGTTGAATGGAATGTGCGAAAACCGAATTGATGATCAGGTATTAAGTTTTGGTCTGTCAAAATGTCAACAAGTCTTCTGTACATCAATTTTTCAAATAGTTTTGAGCATATAGAAAGAAGGCTGATTGGTCTGTAGGACGATGGATTGTATATGTCTTTATTTGGTTTGTGGATCATTTTAATGATTGAGTATTTCCATTGTAACGGGAATTTCGATGTTCTCAGTATGCAGTTGTAAATTGTTGTTAGAAACACTAGAGCTTTTCTGGGCATTTGTTGGAGAGCCTGGGCTGTAATTAAGTCATAGCCAGGGGCTTTTCTTTTAGGTAAGTGTTTTATTTGTAGTGCAACCTGAGAAGGTGTGAATGAAGGTGGTGGAAGTGTTAGTTGGAGTGGAATGTCTAGGGTGTTAAGTACTAGTTTCTCATGATCTGTGTTTGTGAAGTCAGTAAATGGTTGAAATACAGAAGAAAGATGATTGGCGAAGAGTTCGGATTTTTCCTCGTCCGACACGGCCCAAGAACCATCATCTCTTCGAAGGGGTGCTGACACCTATCGATGCTTTAACAACTTTTTGGTATGCTTCCACAAGCTTCCATCGTCTGTCGAGAGGCCAGTAATGTACGAGTCATAGTTTGTTCTGTTGAATTTTCTGATTTCTCTTTTGAGCTGATTGTTCAGTCTGTTAAAAATCTGTCTGTCTGAGGGGCGTCTGTCAGTCTGCCATACTTTACGCGCTCTTCTCTTTGCCTTGATTAAATCCCTTATGTATTGAGGATATTTTGGGAGATGTTCAGATCCTGCTTGGTAAGGCTTTGGTACTGATGAGGACCATGCAGCCTCTTGTACACTTTTTGTAAAGATGTTCACTGCCTCTTCTAATTCAGTTTCATCCTTGATTGAGACGGGGATCTTTAAAGATGAGTCCAGATGCTCCTTATATGCATCCCAATCGATTAATCCTGTAAAAAGTGTTGGCTTTCTTTGAACACTTACTGTCTCCTCAAACATTATTAAGTGTACCGCGGAATGATCAGAGCAAAGATCAGAGGTTGCATTTATGGTGTGAGTTACAGTTCTAAGTCCTTTCGTAATAAAAAAGTCCAAAAGGTCCGGAGATTTTCGTCTCGAAACAGGCCAGTAAGTCGGTGTGTGGGGAGAGATAGTGTCTAATGAGAGCTCGTGGATAGCAGCCTTCAAATTTCTCCCTCTGGGTGTGCTTAGTCGTGACCCCCAACTTTGATGCTTTGCGTTGAAGTCACCTCCGGTTATAAAGCATCGACCCAAGCTTTGGAAAAGGTTGGAAAACATCGAAGATGTCAGCACGTATCTTGGCGGGCAGTACACAGAGGCCAGTGTCATTGCATGGTGTTTCAAGTATAATGTTATGCCTGTGCACTGTATTTCAGGTGTACTAGGTAAGTGTAAATAACTGTGTGATAGTGTTGATCTAATAAGAATTGCTGTACCTCCGTGTGCTGTGTTGTCAGGGTGATCAGACCTGTAAGTCATGTAACCAGAAATAACAAATTTAGATCGTGGAGTAAGGTGTGTTTCCGTTATTAGTGCGACGTCAACTCGTTTATCGTGAAGGTATAAGTCTAATTCAGTCTTGTGCTGTGTCAGTCCGTTTGCGTTCCATAGAAGGATGGACAAAGAGCCCGCAGTCAGCCGATTAGGGGCCATTGGATGGGCACATGACTTGAGTCACCTGTGCGAGCAGTTGGAGGAGGCTAAAAAGGGGCTGGATGAGGGAATTGAGACCATTGATTAGCTGAAACAAGTGTTGGGGGCTGTAAGTATCAGCTGAAGGTGGCAGCTGTGTGCTTTCCTGCCTCATGCCTGAACATGAAGGTCTGATTTCGGACGGGTTGCGCATTCTCCTCTGTTGCGGTGGCTGTCGCTGCTGCTGTGCTGGCACCGGTATTGGATTCTTCTCTGATGTTCTTTGAGTCTTCGATGGCTGCGGAAGAGCGGGGAAATCTTCGGGACCCGGCGGTGGAGGAGGAGGAGGAGATTGCTCAAGGCGGGTGGATTGCCTTTTGTTTCTTTGAGCCCTCAGGAGCTTCAGAACTTGGCAGCCACGGTAGTTGGCTGGGTGGCTACCCCTACAGTTGGCGCAGGTCGCAGCTGTTTCTCTTGTCTTCCCGCAGGTTGCACTCTCGTGGCCTTGGCCACATCTAACGCAACGAGGGGGGTGGTTACAATAAGACTTTGTGTGGCCATATTGTTGGCATCTTATACACTGAGGTATCAGTCTTTTTTTCCGAGGCTCTTCTATAATGACACGAGTGTAGTAAATTGACTGTATATCGTAAATTTTCTGGTTGAAAGTTGATTTGGAAATGTCAATAAAAAACATGGGCAATGGTGTCTTATATCGTGATAGTGCATTTGAAATATTTACTACTTCATAGCAATATCGTAATAACTCATTTTTTATTTCACTAAGAGGGGTGGAATGGTGCAGATTTTTTACCACTATTCGTCTATTTTTATCTTCGGGGAGTTGGTAGGAGTGGAAATCAGCACCTGCATTTCGAAGGTCACTAACCAGTTTTCGGTACACTTCGGATGAGCTGGGGTATACGGTTACTCCTTTAATTGTAGTCTTTAAAGAAAATGAGTTTGGTGGTGAGTGATGCTCCAAGAATGAGACTAATGCCTGATAGTTTTGAATGTCATTTATATGGATAGGAGGTGGCTTATCATGAATTGGGGTTGATTTATTAGTATTATCTTGATTCGTATCATTTACATTTCTAAGTGGTTCAAACGAATTACTTACAGGTATAGCGGTTATCTCATTCCCTGTTCTTTTAACCTTTCTTGGGTCCCTTGATTCCGCAGGACCGTTTCTTTTCCTCCCTGTTACCAAGGACCAAGCGCCGGTTAATTCTTCAGTGTTATTTGCTTCTTTAAAGTCCATAGCACTTTCCCCACTTCCCTCTCCACTCGGCGGAGCTGGAGCGGGTTCCATCTCTCCGGTTGGTTTCACTTCCTATTGCTTCTCACAGCTTTAGCACCCATAATATTAAAGTTTTAGGGACCAAGTTGTGCTAGTTCACTCAAAGAACTCGATTTAATTTTTTTTTTTTTTTTTTTTTTTTTTTTTTTTTTTTTTTTTTTTTTTTTTTTTTTTTATTTAGGCCTCTAAGCCTAAAGAAACTTAGAAAATAATTTGGAATGAGAAGAAAATTATTATCCTAAGAGAAAGAGACCAAGTAAGAAGACCTAGAACAATTAAGAGGAGTGTTTAAAAAGTTAAACTAGGTTAGTTATACACATATTTGGTAAAAAAATAAAAAAAAAGTATTTAAGGGAATATTAGTCCACTGTGATGGTATAGCAGTTGTGTAGTGCACCATAGTAGCTTGCAAAATTGAAGGCGCAATCAAAAAGTAAAGGCTATATGTTAATTTTTTTTTTTTTTTTTTTTTTTTTTTTTGAATGCGAATACTTTATTATAAGTATTCTTAATTGTAAAAAATATTAGCACAGTGCATGCCTTGAATCACAATTGTCTTGACAAAGGTTACATTTGACCTGGAAAAGGTTACAATAGACGTGGAAATGCAGTATTTTGTTCTTTTTATACTAAGGAGTCAAGGAAGAGAAATCGTATTAGTCTTAAATTTTTGGTTAAAAGAATATTAAGACTGATAAATAAAATTAAATAGTGTTTGTAAATTTTGCCTTTAAAGGATAACTGAATGAAAGGAATAAGAAAAAAAGAATTACTGAATAAAATAAATAATAAAAAAATAACATAATAAATATAATTGACTTTAGCTTCTGGCCTCGAAGTTGGAATAGCTCCTCTAAATTGAATAAAAAGGCAGACCCTAAAGGTAGTTATTTCGTTGTTATTCTTTTTTTTCTAATTTATTTCATTAATTATTTCTTTGTTTGTTTAATTCTTATAAAATTAATTCAACACTGTGTTATATATATAGGTAGATATAATTATGGCTGAAATTTCCCTCCAAATATCTTTATACAACTCTATATTACCGAAAAGAGCATCTATTTACCTTTCAAATGATATAATAATATTATAACATTATGGAACCCGCATGTATTTAGAAATAGAAACAAGTTTTCAACAAAATTTCAACAGGTACAGGAGTCATAGTTTTGTAACATTATTGTGGGTTTAGAATAATTTTCATTTACTAAAAATTATAATTAACGTCAGAAAAACAATAAAAGCTTAACAAATTACAATCAACATTACAATATTTAAATATTAGTGCATATACAGCGCCACAGAAGTAAGCATATGCTTCGATGTTCAAGGCAAGACTAAGCCCTCTAGCCGCTTTTTATTTAGTCCGGGATTGAACATTCTGGAAGGGCGTAAAACATTCCCGTTACATTCAGAACATATGATTACGTACTAATACTTCTATGTTACCATTCCAACGAAAGTTTGTAATTCTTAGTTGTGACAGAAATAATCATATATTTTCGTTTTACCTCACAACATAAACTAAAATTAAACAAATGTTTTTAAACTTTTTTTATAGCACCGTAATCAGTTTTTAGTAAATCAATAACTTACAAATTGGGAACTTATTTCTGATGAGTCGATAAAAAATAGGATATGTAGGATTATAATTTATTTTCGTATCAGGGAAATATAAATAATTTGAAACATAACAATGGTCTAAACAGGTGCTGATTAAAAAAAAGAAAAAAAAAAAAAAAAGCTTCAGCAATCTTACATCTTATTCTCTACCGGGATATTCCTATAAAAGTATGATGGTCTATTT
Source organism: Aelia acuminata (assembly GCA_911387785.2). Taxonomy (NCBI): domain Eukaryota; kingdom Metazoa; phylum Arthropoda; class Insecta; order Hemiptera; family Pentatomidae; genus Aelia; species Aelia acuminata. Next base: position 87,231,897 of record OU426979.1, on the reverse strand, counting down.
CTCTCTATTTTTGATTAATACCATTTTTTCCAGTAATAGTTTTTTATACATTTATTCAAGATTTCTTTAAGTGCTAATGCAAACAGAAAGCAGAAAATTTATGTTTTTACTATTTAATAGAATAATAAATTTTATTTAAATTTAGTCTAGTTTGAAAAAAAAATATTAAGTTCTTAATAATATTATAACAACTTTTTTGGTTATGATCTTGTGAAATTTCAAACTATTAATTGGAGTTGTTTACATAGGCATATCTTTTTTTTATTCTCAAGACTTTTATTTGCACCTGTCGCAACTAAGCGACAATCAGAAAATGTGATATAAAGTAAATTATATTTACGACTAATAACGAACGCACCCCACGAGTTGCCTAAAAAGGAGTGGGATGAGAGACCTGTCCTGCAACCAGACAAGGATGATGTACTGCTGGACACTATCTTCCCTCTTGCCTAAAAATGCCAATATCACTCATGCTTTCTACACCAAACCTGTAATTAGCGTTTGTGTAAAAAGGACTATTTACGGGTAAATACTTAGTAAATGCACTGGAATTCTTTCAAAATTATTTGAGAGATAAAAAGTTAAACTTTATATTTTCAGGCATAAGATAAATGCTTAATTTAATTAATGTAAAATATACTATAATTAACATTCTTTTGAATAAAGATAATATTAAGGAATTCTATGGTTGAGAAGTTGGTAGTTTCCAAGCCGTCTCGCATTAAACTGCATCGTTTTACTTTATCTAGAGTCCGCAGACGGAGCGTTGAACAGTTCCAACCGAAAGGAAGAAGGCATTAAAGAGCGGGAGTTGGAAACGCTCGATCTAATCAGAAATTGCAACAGATAAGTCGCCCCATCCCCAATACCGGGAGGGGTATTTTTGAAGCGAGGTAATTACATGAATGTAGCCATTTAGGGAGAGGAGATGGCTGAGGATGGCCCGGAGATAAGGAAGGCAAATCAGTTTATGACGCCTTCAATGGAACCGGTTCCAGTCCGCACGACACCACTCCTTTGCAAAATGGTATCTTAAATGACGGAAGGAGCAACTGGGGAAGTCTGCCAAGGGAGCCTGCCATCTTTAATATTCCGCGACTATAAGGAGTGCTTATTTAAAAGGTACAAACATTTTTTTTTTCTATTTTGATTCGGTTTATTAAAATAAAAGCATATGGTTTTCTTCTTCTACCCGAGCCTGTACGATGCCAGGTACTCGTTAAAGATCCCTATCCTAATTATACCTGGATAGGTAAAATTTAGGACTCCTACTGTAGCATCGTCCGATTAGCCTTAGTGGCTTAAAGTGACGTTAAAACAAACAACGAATATGGGTAAGTGAAAGGAAATAAATAACGAGCAAAATATTTTTTACATAAAAATCACACAAACCAATTTGGTGAATGAACCTCAGATCACTTGAGTGAGTTCCTTTCTATCTAAATCAATTATCGTAAAGCAAATAGACTGCCGTCATTGCCCAAGGTCAGTGTAACGGAAGGCAATAGTAACTGAAAAATTAGATGCTCGATTTTTCGCATACTATGCAAAAATGGAGTCTACTTTCATAATGGGATAACCCTTACTTCTAAAAGTTTGAAAAAAAAAAAACAACTAAATGTGTGTTAATGTTTTCACAGAGTGTGTTCATTTTCACTTTCTTATAATGTTAACTTCTGTATTTGATTACCAACTTAGCTAAAATTACATTCTGTCTCACAACATGCGATTAAATATTTATTTTAGCCTAAAATTCTAATAATAATTTAAAGCAATTATTGTAGAGTTCAGTGATGAAGTTTTTCTTTTAGTGATGAAGAAAACGTTTACTTCAAACTTAACTATGCACTTGGTTTTATTTTTTTCAAGCAGATAGTTTTTGAAAAAACAAAAAACATTCGAAGAGTGAATAATAACTACCTACGTCTGGTTTGGCAGGATATCCAATTACAGTGATTCAAACAAAAGAAAAACTTTTTATTTATCTTCGCAGAAATGATTTTCCAGTTACTTTCCTTCCTTCTGTGAATATTACGGAAATCCTCCATTTATTTCTCTCAGAAGTCTCTCAATAAAAGTATTAAAAAAAAAATTGCCTGGAATAAGCTGAGCCTCTACCGTACTTTGAGGAAAAAATTTTTAAATTATTGTCAAGAATGGAGGTAAATGTAAAACAAAATCCGATAATAATTAGGCTGGTAAATAACCTAATGGGCCTCATTAAGTTACTTTTCTTTCATTTATTTTTTTCTCTGGTCCTCCCCTTCCGAACCTTTCAAGCTATACAGGGCTTCCCGGGCCAGGGGACAGGGTGGGGGATTAATGCCGGAAATTATTAAATATACCCCGGCTCTGGGTTTTGAACTGGCCATCTTCGGGTTCCCAATCATACGTTGCCAGGGGCAACGCGTTTGCTCACTCTCATTATGTTGGTTATCCCGCCACCTCATGATATTACCTAAAGATCATATATTCAATATTATTTGGGAACATCATTCAGAATTATGATACGTAACATTAATAAATAATAAACATTATTTCAAAATGAATGCTTAATATTGACCTATCAATTACTAACAGTAAACAGTAAAGTAAGATGTAGTACAGTGCATATCAATATATATCAGTGCATATATATCAATAAATAATATAACAGGAGTAATGTCATACATAGCCATGTCATACATAGGCATGACATTGGTTAATCAGAGCTTGTATAGAATTTTATAAATTTTAGTATTATTATTATTTTTCAACCGATTTTGGAAAAGGGAAGGTTACTCAATCCGATACGTACATGTATCTTTTTTTTTATTAATATTTAAATTCACCGATTACTGCGAGAGGAGAGGGCCTATCGGAATGAAACCTTTTGTGGGATGGTCAATATAAAAACTTTTTTTGGATTCTTTCATTATTTACGATTTTATCGGGAATGAATACTAAAAAATCTGGTACGGAACGCGCAAAACACAACTTTAACTTACCAACTTACTTAAAGTAAAAATAAACATTTTTCTATAAATATGTAAACGCCTTTTAGCAAATTCAAAGAAAATAGCTCTTTCTAAAGAATTCCGCATTCTTTAGTCCGTAATTTAAGATTATTATAGTAATAGAAAAAACTCGAAAGTTTTCAATACTTGTAATGAAAAAGATTAAAAAATTAGAAAGGACTGATAAAAATCATAAATAATTTACTACAAGTCGTAACTAACCCTTCATCGATTCCCATTCCTGATATATTTACTATAAAATCTCCACAATTCATGATTTGAAGATTTTTTTTTTTTGCCCCCTTAAAAAAAAGGAATAATAATAATGATTTGAAAATTACTGAGGTACTTATTTGCATTAATTATATTGCTTTGTATCTTATAGAATTAAAAAAGAAATGAGTAAAAAGCTATTTTCTGTGAATTTTCTAAATGGCGTTTACACATATAGGACATAATTTCGAGTTCTACTCCAAGTATGTTGGTAAGCAGAAGGTTTGTGTTGCGATTTTTTAACTTCAATTAACTCATTCTTCAATAAATTCATTTTTTAAGTGATTGTTAAAAAAAACAATCCATCCAAGCGTTTTATCCAAAACGTCCAAGTGTTTTAGGCCTCTAAGCCTAAAGAAACTTAGAAAATAATTTGGGATGAGAAGAAAATTATTATCCTAAGAGAAAGAGACCAAGTAAGAAGACCTAGAACAATTAAGAGGAGTGTTTAAAAAGTTAAACTAGGTTAGTTATACACATATTTGGTAAAAAAATAAAAAAAAAGTATTTAAGGGAATATTAGTCCACTGTGATGGTATAGCAGTTGTGTAGTGCACCATAGTAGCTTGCAAAATTGAAGGCGCAATCAAAAAGTAAAGGCTATATGTTATTTTTTTTTTTTTTTTTTTTTTTTTTTTTTTGTTTTTTTTTTTGAATGCGAATACTTTATTATAAGTATTCTTAATTGTAAAAAATATTAGCACAGTGCATGCCTTGAATCACAATAGTAAATCTGTAAGTTGACTGTAAGGTGACGATTGAGTACACGTACCAAGACTAGGGAAACGAATGACGTATTAATCGTAAACAAGATTGATGCAATCCAATCCTACCTTCCCTTCAGGTGTATTTTTGAGAAAATCAATCGTTATTGTAATTTTGGATCAGAAAGATCAGCTTTTAACAATTTGACTAAAAATATACTGTAAACACTAAGGAATATATGAAACAATATAGAGATTACAACGCTATTAAAGAAGGTCGCAGTTTTATAAACCATGTGCTTATAAAATTTTAATCACTGCGAGCACAATATTTTTGTATCATAACTCTGAGACTGTGTACAATAACGCAGTTTCTTGAAATTTACGTAATGAAAAAAGTTTTTTGTAATCATGTCTTTTTTTTCAATTTTATTTTTAGCTTTGTTTTAAAGTTTATCTTTGTACCTATTTCAATCAAGTAGCAAAGAAAAATGTGTATGGACGTACAGTTAATTTATAGGCATTTGAAGTTTTTACCAGCAGCATCTCTTCATGTTGTTTGTTTAGTTCATTATAATCAGTAAAATAGATCTCACTTCCTCCTGCTTTTTAGTCGGTTTTTATTGGACTCAGAAGTAGTTGTCATGTTTTTGATTATTTTCTTCTTCACAGCCCTCATTCAGTATATATGTTTATGGGTTCCTCATTTAGATTTACCGCAGAGTTTATGGGCTTATATCTATTATAGCTGAATTCTGTTTTCGCTGCTTGACACAGTGAACACGTTTTTCGTCAAAGAGAGTAGGCTATATGGATTTTTAATGTTTTTTTTTTTTTAACATCTCTTCATCTCATTTTCCATAGTGAGTACAAGAATTGTAAATATAGTCATTTTGAACGTTTTCACGCGTCACTAATATTAGCAATAGTCTGTTAGATCTTAGATATCATCATTTTTGTTTGGATTTCAATGTTAATTAGCACCTGGAGATGATAACAATTAGCAAATGAGCTGGCCATTGAGGAAAAATGACAGATTTAAGGAAGGAATGTACCCAGGCGCACTCTTTCCTTATTTCGATTCATTATATTAGTTGTTTAAGAAAGATCTCTTTTCCAGCGCCTTTTTCCAAGCTTCTCCTCACGTCAGCCATATTTCTTAATTCAACTCTTTGTAAGTCTCTTTTTCAAATTAATATACCTCTATTATACTTACTTCGAATGTTTTAGGGAAGAAAAATATACATTACGTATAAAACAGTAATTTTCGAAACGGTTGATTACAGCATGTTTAATTTTTATTCGAAAAACATTTAAGTTATAATTAGAATATGATTGCATGAAACGAGTTGCGCTGCAGAGACACAATTATGAAACATTTAAAAGAGGAAGAATATTGTCGTTTATGTCACTGCAGGTTCCTCGGTGATGTAAGAGGAAGCACGCTAGTGGCCCTATCCTATTAGACAATGTAATGACAAGAATGGCCAGGATTAGAAAGTGGAGCTATACAAACAATGAGTTGGATGTTTGTCTTGACAACGCTAATGCCTTTGATATCGCTGTTGTTTATTTTCCTTCTTGGCGTTGAATTACGCCTATCTTACGGTTATCTCGATAAATAAAACTCCATTCCTCAGTCGCTTTTAAACAAAAGAAGTTTAGATATATTTTGTTTTCTTTATGTAGCTTGGTGCAAAGTTTAAAGTGTGATTCATAAAACCAAACTTCAAATATCCATCGAAATGACTTTGCTATATTTCATTATTTATTTTATATCTTTTTAATCATATATTATTATTATTCCTATAATAATTCGGCAAGTTAACAATATTTATTCGACGAAAATATAACAATAGTCAATGCCACACGAATTATAAAAACACAAATATTGAAACAGTTTACAAAAATTATCACTTTGTAACACGAACCATATGGCTTGAGCTGCACAATCAAGACAAAGATTAAGACTAACTGTCCAGTCAATCTTTCCTTATGTATGTAGTCGCAAAAGTCTGGCCTGGAATGCTCCAGATTGGGCTCGAAAAATCTAGTCCCAAACAGGTGCTCTGACGGTTCGCACCAACCGCTAGTTCGTTCCGGGTTTTTAAACCATGTGTTTTTTATTATTTAACCATTTAACGATATATTTCATTAGTTCACAGATAGACGATACGAATAATTTTTAGGGTTACAAAAAAAAAAAAAGAAAAAAGAAAAAAAAGAATTATAGAAAATCACTACCTTTCTAAAGTAAAGCCAAATATGACATAAACTTACATATACATTTCTTAAAATATGGAACAGCCAGACTTTATCACAATGAAATAGGATGTAACGACAAAGGTATCAAAATAATATGTGGACAAAAAAAAAATTGACCAACTTCTTTTACACACATATTATTGCCAGCAATACCTACAATTAAGACTATTAACCCTAGCGCACCACCTTGTTCACTTATTTGGACTTATCAACGGACTAAGCAACGAATTTAATCTGCTGCATTTTAAAATATATTTCAAAATAATTATCATAATTATTTTTACACTTTATTAACACTCTTCATATCAAGTGAATATTTCATATTAAAGAAAGAGCTAATGTGAGTAAAAATAAAATAAAATAAAACTCTAATAAAGACTAATTAATGGTTTTAAATCACATATTTATGCATGTAAAACTAGATAGCCTTTGCGAATAATTATTGCACAATGTTTGTTAGAGACGTAATATTTACAAATAAACATTGCACGAAAAATAGACAAAGTAGGCAAAAAAAACAACAAAAAACTTTAGACACTAATTAGTCTTGGGATTTTATACTACAGAGTCCGCTTAAATCTAAGGGGGCACACCAACCTTTAGGGGTGGAAGATTGAAATGAACGGGAGATTGTCCAAATAAATTTTTGTGATGAATGTTAATAGTTTAAACGTTATGTCTAACTATAGGTAAAAATCACGTTTTACTTCTGATTGATATCAGAGCTAACAAAATGATTATAGAAGTACGTATAATTTGTATTAAGAGGATATATATATATATATATATATATATATATATATATATATATATATATATATATATATATATATATATTCATGTTGAACAAGGAAAAAAATCTGTAAGTTCTTAACCATGTATATTTCATAAAATCTGTAAAATAAAATAAAAGCTAAATATGAGAAGTGTTTAGTAAAGGAATCACAAATCCTGCACGGATATTAAATAAAATGAGGTCTAAAGGCGTACCTCTTATACGATTCTTAAAGCATGCATATATTTGTATGTATACATAAATGCTTTAGTAAATAAATACGAATATTGAATAAATAATTTTTGTGGAATGTCTAGATTGTTTGAACAATATTTTGTAAGGTAATCTTTATCCAAAAAAATCAGGGGTTATGTAAGATAAAAATGGTGTAATTATTGATAGTTTCTACAACCCTTAATCGAATAAGACCATTCCCATGACAATGCAGTGAATAGTTAAAAAACCGTGAATGATTATGGATGGAAAATCACATTTTCCAGATAAAGCGTTTCTCGTAAAGCACATGGGAAAATTTATCATTTTCCATTGACTTTTAATTTTTTATTTAATAAAGCATATTTATACTATTCTTAAAAAATGAACACTCACTACTTTAAGTCATTATGATTGTTGATTTTCTAGTGGGTTTTTTTGATTATTTTATTAAATATTTCTCAGTATTAGCTGGCAATATCTAGAAATATACTTCAATCCGTGTTATCAACAATTCAGACGTAAAATGTGATTTTTTTCACATACGCCGTTATAAAATTTTATCTTATGACTGTACCGTACTGGGAATGGTCTTATTGGATTAAGAAGCATTCAGAATATAACCAAGAAGAATTCAGAATATAATCTAGTAAGAAAAATCATCACTCGGCCAACATTGAGCAAAATTAATTTGCACACCTCCCCCGTTACGAAAATAAGGGGTATAATACGATTCTTACATCTAAGACGAATTATAGACCAATGATTTATGGAGAAATCCCAATCTACTGAAAATAAATACTTTTTCTTTTCTTCTTTTCATAGAAAATGGGGAAAAAATAAAAATTTTATATAAAGTAGTTAATCTTTTACTTCTTCATTATGCGCAAAAAATTTTTATAATAAGTTTATGTCCCGTATATTTATGAGAATTAATAAATTTCTTTTATCATCAGGAGGATCAGAAGAGATTTCTTCAGTCCGACCAATCTTAGCAGGAGTTCCACAGGGGTCAATACTCGCTCCCTTACTATACATTATCTACACACATGACATTCCTACAAACCCCGAAACATTAACTGCAACGTACGCAGACGATACAACAATTTTAGCAAAACACCAGTACCCTAGACTGGCTTCATTAAACTTACAAACCACTTAATACATTTGACAAGATATTACTCACTTTGGAAAATGAAATTAAACCATCACAAATCACAACATATAACATTCACACTCTGACGAGATACATGCCCTCCTGTTTATATCGGCGACTACCAAATTCCTCAGACAGACAAAGTACGGTACCTTGGACTAATATTTGACAGAAGGATGACTTGTGGCCCTCATGTCAAAATGAAAAGACAGACTTTAAACAAACGACTGAAACTACTGTACTCACTATTTTCCAAATCATCAAAATTGAAAATCAGACAGAAACTCAATACATACACATACTTACTGAAACCCATTTGGACATACGCCTCACAAATTTATGGATCAGCAAAAAAGACACACAAAAACTAAAAACCTTCCAATCCAAAATTTTACGACTAGTAACGAACGCACCTTTGTACGTTAGTAATAAAACACTACATACCGACTTACAACTACCAACTATCGACTAACAAATAAGGACTCTCTATTCTGGCTTCCATAATAAATTACACAGACATAACAATAGACTTATTAATGACATGGCCACGACTGAGATGCGTTTTATGAGGCGACTGAAAAGAAGTTGGATGAGGGACCTCCTCTCGTGAAACAAGTCCGGGATGATGTGCTGCTGGGTACTATATTCCCTCATGCCTAAAATGCCAACATCAAAGCAGTTTATATCACATTTGCTGATTGTCGCTTAGCTGCGACAGGTGCGAATATAAGTATGAAGCAAAAAAATAAATAAAATTTTTATTCATATTTATTTTATGGCGGAGAAGGTGATCAGAACATCTATTGCTCAATCATAACATTTTATAAACTTTCAGGGGAAATATGCCACACCATCGAAAAAAACAATAAAATTAAACTGGATGTCAAAAAGGGGACCATATTAGTCTCAACAATACATTTTTTTATTTATAAGACGTTTCAGCTCTTATGAGCCATCTTCAGTTCAGCAAAACATGCAGACAAATCATTTGAAGTCACACAGGGCAGATACAAATCTCAACCAATGTTCCCCAACCCCAAGACACCCCCAATAAAATTAAAAATATCTTAAAACAACGATAGGATCATAAATAATGATATAAACTTAATTAATACCTTCGTGTAACCCATCGTTAAAACAACTTTCCGCACGCTTAAATGAAAGAAGCAGAAGGATTAGATGATTTTTTTATGAACTTAGATGATTATACTTCAGTATATTAAACATTATTTATCTATTGCACCCAGCGGTACCTCTTCCCTGGCGTGGTTTAGGGAGATCTCTCACCATTGCCTTTTTAATCTCCTATTTATTGGCATATCAGCTGTTGCCATGTCTTTAATCAGTCGGTTGAAATGACCGTTATAAACGTTTCCATACACACTTAAATATAACTTGAAGTCATCAAAATTATTATTATTATTATTTATAGCTTCATTTTTTGTCGTTTTTGAGTTATGTTAAAACATTTTAAAGCCCTAAAAGTGCATCATATCTAGTAAATTTAAATTATATTATATTTATTATTATACTAATTCATTTTTATAAAATTAAACCATAGATGTTGATGATCTTATGTTGTGACACCTCTAAGCCGTTACAAACAAATCACAGCAATGATACATATCAGTGATTTTGTTAAAAGAATAATGCAAAAAAAAAAATGGCTGTATGTGAATTTTTTTCATTATATGCTCTAGATCAGTTACTGTGAGATAGAGAGAAAAGGTTATTGGTTAGCCGCCTACCGGAAAGAAACAAGAATTACAACGCAGGCGTGAGCGTGTCAAGTTACGCGATTCTGACATACAAAACACAATATTATTAATTAATTATAAAAGACAAGTGTGTTAAATAAAAAATTGGTTGAATTTGTAGTGCTACAAAGTCAACCAATTTTTTATTCTATTAGGAGAACCATTAAACCTGAATTCCTGTTAAAAAGTTTGTTTCGTCATTTTCTCTGCAGGTATACCTTATCATGATATATATATATATATATATATATATATATATATATATATATATATATATATATATATATATATATATATATATATCTGATAAATGGACAAATAAATGTATGAAAAAAACAAAGGATAAACTTATTTTAAACTTTTCATATACAGGAAGAATCCAAAAGGAAGACTTTATGACGTTAGCACGAAATTGATATGCTAGATTTTTATGTAAGACCTCAAAGCATTACCGTGCAATCAAATGGACAGCATGGAACGATCGTGTTTCACACTGAAGACATGAAAGTTCTGTATTCCTGTATCGTAACAATTTAAAGTCTGTGTCGTTTTATAAGGCTTGCATAAAATCAACCAGGAAATGTCGATAAATGGGTGCTATTGTTGAAGGGGCAGTATTTATTATTCTAGATCAGATTAAAAGTGGTTAGTAAGAGAACGAAGTGGCTTGGGGCTGGATAGGAATGGATGTTTGGGAAGACAGTGCTCCCACAATGGCCACTAATGGGACAATGTAATTTAGCAAATAAAGCCAGCTGAAGGGGGGAAGGGGGCTAGGTGGGAGGGAGGGGGGAGCGAAAGAGGGGGGGCATTAGTAAGGCACAATCCATTAGCAGCTGTCCTTCATTTCCCTTATCCTTGCTTTTCTTATTGCACTAAGAAGAAAAAGAGGAGCGGGCGGTCATTGGTAGAGTAGAAACTGTAAAGTCAACGTCTGATCTTTGGCAGATGACGGCTTGGCGTTACCGGGTCCTTAAATTTTACTTAATCGATCCCGATTTCTTTATCGCTTAGATATTCTCAAGAATAACACTTATTTAGAGGGAAAAGTTCTTTGTGAACAAAATATTGAGTTTAATTCTCAATTCTTTAACTCTTGTATGGCTCACAATTATTTGAGCTTATCATTAAAAAAAAAAAAAAAAAAAAGAACCGAAAATCATTGCAGTATTTTTAAAATAGATTCATGAGAAAAAGCTCTTTACAAAGGATGGAGACAATGCTCTGAACCTACTAAATACCAAATATATTCTCGGTAAGCGAAAAGAATAATCTTTTGTTAGCTAATAAACACTTCAATGGTCTAGAGGTTACAAAACATGGATTTTATTTAAATATGTACTAGAGTTATTATTTAGTTCCTTTAGCCTCATCACCGGTAATTTCGCGGAAAAGGAATCCAGAAAATACGAACTTTCAAAATTAGTTGAAATTCAAAGGACCAGTAAGAAAGGTGATGGAACAACAAACAAAAAACAACTGAAGGTTGCTTAAAGAGAAAATAAAGGGAAGAACCTTCCGAATTCCTCGAATCTTTTGCGCTATGATTTCTTATTCATAGGCTATAAATTATTAAGTGCTGTTTTCCTTGAAAATCAAGCTAAACAGATAAAAAAGATAAATAGATTAAATAATAATTCATCGTGGAGGAGATTCATAAGTCCGTCAAAAAAAAAAAAAAAAAAGTCTTCATTTATAATTGACAGGAGTTTGAAATAAACCAAATAACTCTTAAATTACATCGTCGTGGCAGATAAACATTTTAAATATGAATTAATCTAAATATTTTATTTAGAGTTTATGTAAGATATTTCATTATTATAATATTTTTAAACAATAAGAGTTTCCAATTTCCATATTTTATCATTGTAAAGTCAACTGTCAAATACTCATAACATCACGATATTGAGAAAAGAATAAAGCAAAGTTTCGAGGCCTATTTACATTAAATAATTATTTCGGAAATAATTAAATAATAAGATGATGAGCATATCCTCTCTAAGAGATTAGGGGGTTGAGTGTTAATTATTTAGAGAATTTTCAGATACCTACTTAAGGAGCGTTTGGGCATTTCACCTCCACGCTATTCCTGGAAAATCTTAATTTTCCCGCGCCCCCATTCAAAATTAATTTTAACACAAAAATTCAATTAATGCCATCCATAAATTAAGAAAATTGTGAGAACAAACTGGGCTAAATTAGGATAACGTAAAAAATTTATTCACAAAGCTAACTAGAAACAATATAGGATTTTGTTTTCGACATTTGGCTTCCTTCATCATATGATAAGGGCAAATTATTATTAACTTGTCATCATTAAAATTTTTTTATTTATTAATTACTTAGCAATATGTTATCAATGAAATGGTGTAAATCAAGAAATTATTACAATGATATAGACATCCCAGAATTTCCAATATGCAAAAAAACAGTAAACCACGATCACTAAAGAATCAATAAATTAAATAAGGGGATTCGGAATAACAATGTCAATGTAAAACAGGAGACATGTATAGGAATACAATTTTTAAAATTTATATAGGTATTTATATATGTATATTTTTGATGTTATAATTTAACTTGTACCTGTAAGATCCTTCCACAGTCAATAAATAATTTGGGCTATATGCCATTTTAATAAAGACTCGTCAAGCATGAGGAAGAATGGAGCCCATCCAGCGACTCTTCCCTTTTGTGTCAGTTACTTTGGTTTGTTAACGAAAGAGATCTCTCATCCAGCGCATTTTTATGGATATGTCAGATGTTGCTATGTATCTTACTACTCGGTTAAAAGTGTCCATGTTAGTTATTATGAAGTATTTTTTGGTTGGTCAGCTATTGGCCTGTGTAAGTCAGTGTTCATGGTTTTGTATGTCACATAGCTTGGTAAAAAGACTTTAAATTTTTTACGTACAGTAGGTACATTTTGTCTCATCCATGATTTTGATACTTTAGATAAGATTGAAGAAAACAGATTAAGTGAAAATCAAAAAGCCAACAATTATCAATGAACCACTTAATTGGGGTTATAGACATTTATTAAACACTTCGCTTTCACTCGGTGTTTCTCTCATGAACTAAAAAAGGTAGAAAAGAAATGACCAAGTTTAATAAATAAAGTAAAAATAAATTAAATTAGACAATTGCAATTATTACAACACATAAGAAAAGAAATTATTTGGATGCTATCTAAAAATTTACATACTTAATCCCACCTAACAACAGATGACCTGAAAAATAAAATAATTATTAATTAGCTGTAAGTTTTTTGAAAAATTAAAGAAATTAATCAAAATATTAAATGGTGTTCCGATTGTGAAACCTATCGATATATTTGTTGTGACTATATAAACCAATTACGAACTTGTAAAAAATATCAGTGGAGGTTGGGAACCCAATAAGACATATACAATGGCCGAAGGGCAGAGGAAATCCAATGATATTTTCCACCGCCCGAATCAAGTGGAAATTGAGGTCAATTCTACAGACACCTTATTCCTTTGTTGTCGTAGGCGACTTGTCTGTTACCCAAGTCGGGCATTTTATCCTGTTGTACGTGTGTAAATTCATTCAGTTCCAGAACATTGTATTGCTTTAAAATAATAATAATACGTTGACAATAATATAAATATCGCACAAAATAAATCGTAATCAATTAAATTTATTGGCTAGCTGTATTCGGATTCCTTGTTTAGTAAAGGAAGTTGCCTTTTTTAGCATTGATTTTACGTTTAATTTAGTAGGAGTCATATAAAAAATATTTACGAGTTGGCCACATATTTTCCTGGTCCTAGTAACAAGAGCTCTAAGATAATATTCATATGCATTTAAATTATTTTTAAAGTTATAAGGTTTTATTTGAGGATCATAATTATTTTTATTCTATCATAAGCATTTAGGGATCTTCGGACATTCCGATGATTTTATACACTTTGAAAGAAAATAAAGTTACTTAGACTATAATCTCTCTATATATAAGAGGCTTTGTCCTGACTGACAGAATCTACGCAGAGCAAAAACTACTAATGATAGAGACTTGAAGTTCGGAATTTAGATTTTAAACGCGATGTAGGTAACCACTAAGAAAGGAATTTAAAAAATGTAACCCCTAAGGGGTTTAAATGGCGAATTTGTCGTTTAGCTAACAAACACCTATTTTTGCACTTCGAGAAAAAATATCTGATTTGGACTCATTTTAAAGATATACGGGGCACCGAAAACCATGTTTTAAAGCCGAAAAATGAAGCGTTCACGACGAGTAAGCAATTTTTTGTTTCGGCGGTTTCAGTGAACTCTCTCCATTCCGAGCCTCCCTCTCTTCTACCGAGCCGGCAGCTTCCCCCTCCAACATTCCACCTACTGAAAGCTCCGATCCTTCTCCCCCTTCGCTCGCTTGGTTTTTTTTGAAATTGATTTTGTTAACATATTGTGTTAAATCAATACCAAGATAATGATCACAGAAATGATTTCAAAGGCTCGCGGGCAAAGCTGCGACGGGGAATGCTAGTCGTTCATAAAAGTGTTCAAAAATAAAATAAAACAATCACATCACATGATAGCGAAAATGTTATAATTGAAAAAAATACAATGAAAATGTATAAAAATTAAAGGTATAAAGGACGGTAAATATCTTAGCTTATTATTAACTATATCTTATTTATATTGGTGCATAAATAGAAAAAACTAAAATTTCCAAAAATTGGACTTCAATATTCTCGCCAATTGGTGAAGTAATATTTTATTTAATATTTTCAAGAAACAAGAATAATTTTGCTGCTCTGTTTGTATAACTGTTTAATGCCATAGATATGACCGTCCCTTGCCCTCCAGGGCCTTATAATTATGTCTTACATAAAAATAATTAGGAATCGAATGGATTAAGTAAAATAAATTATTTGTGAATTTCCGTAATTTATTTCTACAAGTATTAATTAATTATTAATTGTTTTTGAAAGTATTTAATGTAATGTATCTTATTATATTATATTTTCTGTAATTAAATAAATAAAGTATCTAACTGTGTATGAGATTCATGGTGTTGTACATTCTGTAGATGCTTGGAGGTCTTGAGTAGAATCTTAATTAGGACCATTTAAATGTAATTCGCCATTTTAAATAGCTATGTTGGCTAAATATCATTCGATGCCTTACATCTCCTTAATTTACTTTGACAAACGACTTGTAAGAAATATCAGATGAAAAATGAAAAGATGAACTTTCATCCATATTATCTTCCAATTATATTCAGACAGATTATCAGACAAGGAAAGCTATAAGTACCGTTTGAGAGCTGAGGTTCTAGAAGAAAGTAAGGAAGATGAGATGTTTATCAGATATCTTGCTTGCTAAATCATTCGCATAGGAAGAGGATAGTTAGAACAACGGGTGTTCTGTTGGGGCGCCCTACAAATTTGCCTTGTATTATTGACTATTCTATTATTGACCGTTTATTAAATATTGAACTTTTATTAGTAATCATTTTATAGAGGAAACAACAAATCCACCCATCCCATTAATTATTTTAATGTACATACAATAAATTACTAGTGAATTTCGAATATTTGTGTACTTTTTAATTTTAAACTAACCAAATCACACAAATGTGCAGTTTACTGAGAATTGCAGCTGAAAATGTTTAAATCCATGGATTTTTTTATATTAAACGATATGTAAATGGGATTAGGATTCATTACAATATTTTGCATATTGTATCATATGAATGGTAAGTTAAAGAATGACCCGAAGTTTTAATTTTTGCTATTGCAGAATATACTATTCGTGATATGTCTATTTGTTTAAAAAGTCGTATCTGTTTGTGTTATAAATATATCTAATATTGTTCTTATGTATATTATTATAAATATATAATATGTCTAATATTATATATACTATATAATGCAGTGGTTTATATTACGATGATTCCCTCAAATGTCCATTTTTAAATCGTAAAAATTTCGAGCTAATACCAAAACAGGTAGGTGGTGGAAATGAGGAAAAATAGTGAATAGAGACTGATAAAGGAAATTGAAGTGTTGGAGCCGTGAGATGAAATCGGCGCTAAATGTCTGCGTAAAGAGATAAAACGAACCGCAGCTGATTCGGAACCAATACATCGACCACAAATGCCCCCAGCCACCCCCAGCCACCCCCAAGCCCCTAATGTTGTCCACCCCTCTACTGATTATTCTTGTTAATCAGATTGTACCTGTGTCGCCCAGCTCCATCACCAACTTTTGCACCAATCGTTTGTAATAAACAAAGGACATGCCCGGCGGCGATTCCATGGTTTATTTTATGTTCCTTTTTAAACTACGTTTACTAGATCCCTTTGTTTATGCTATTATAAACGTCGATGGTTTGAGATAACAATATTAATATACTGGATAATAATCATTGTTAATTATAATTTTGTTTATTTATTTAGTAGTATAGTATTGTTTAGTTTATTTAGTTAGTAGATATAACCAATCTATATAAATAAAGATGAAATTCTGTTTGTTCTTTATAGAAATCCATACCGTTTGTCCTGAATACTCCAAATTTCGCTCAGTTGTTCTTTGATACCAAGTGCGAACACCTGTCCATATTAAAGTTGCATAAAGTCTCTGGGTATATTCTTCATTCTTATAAAAATCGTTTTGATCTCACTTCACATTGGTTTTTACGAAATCGACCGTTTGAGTCGATAAAAGTCTCCCTTTATAGATTTTATAGATTTAAAAAATGAAATTTTCCGGGTGAAACCGGTATATACAGCTAGTACCTAAATAAATAAAGAAAAAACAAATCAATTAAAAATAAAATATTTTTTTAAATTAGTGTAATTTTTATTTCATAGTTGACTAGATTCTTACGTAATTTAAGAGAATACTCATAAAAATAATTTCAATGCCTTTGTGTTTAAAAGGTTTATCAATTACATTTAAAAAAAAAATATTATAACAAGATAATTATGACATCAACGTTTTAATACTATGTTTTATGATCTTTTAAAACTGTTTATGATTCATTTTTTACTATATTTCAATTTTATATTTTTATTTTATTTTACGGAATAACAGTATTCACAAATTTATGATAATACATAAATTGATTATATGGTTATTTGATTTTTTACTTTCACTTACCTATATATGAAATATATAGTAAGGAAAGTATTGCGATCGTGAAAAATTTCGACTTCCGGTTTTCAACGGAAATACACGTTTTGGGGTCCCCTGAGTCCAATTAACCAAGTCCCGCGAAATTGTCTGTGTGTATGTGTGTCTGTATGTGTGTGTCTGTGTGTGTGTATGTATGCGAACAGACTAGCTCAAAAAATATAAACCGCACAGACCTGAAATTGGGTATTTAGTGTATGTATAAGCCCGCGATGTGACAGCAAAAATTTCATCAAAATTGCTCAAAGAGTGGGGGTACTTTATTTAATAACTTTTTAAGTTTTTTTCGATTTTCTCAAAAACGGCTCTAACTTTTGATCTAAGATTTTGATTAAACTGAGTATTTGATCTATTTATATGCCAGTGATATGACTGTAAAAATTTCATCAAAATTGATCAACCGGAGGGGGACTTTACTTAATAAATTTTTTATCATTTTCACGTGTTTTTTTTTATTTACTCAAAAACGGTTTTAACGATTTTGATCAAACTGGGTATTTGATGTATGTATATGCCAAAGATGCGATAACCAACATTAAATCAAAATTGATCAACCGGAGGGGGGACTTTACTTAATAAATTTTGTATCATTTTCACGTGTTTTTTTTATTTTCTCAAAAACGGCTTAAACGATTTTGTTCAAACTGGGTATTTGATGTATGTCATATGTATGCCAAAGATGTGATAGCCAACATTTCATCAAAATTGGTCTAACAGAGGGGGCACTTTATTTCATAACTTTTTTTTTTCGATTATCTCACAAACGGCTTTAACGATTTTCATCAAATTCGTCATGTTTTATGAAAATTAGGTGTTCTTTAATATCAGGCAAGCTTTATCATTATTAAAATGTTCTGAAGGGGCTTAAATGGGGTAGGGGCCTTTTTTGTTTGTTAGTTTTTTTGTTTCCTATAAAGTACCTTTGTTTTTGTGTATATTTAGAGAAATTACCTGTCTCTCGTTACGCCTAAAAATAAGAAATGGCTAAATATGAGATATGATAAAAACCAAGTAAACATATAGAGGAGAAAAAAATAAAAATATTCAGTCAACTCATAAAACTCGTTGAGCCCACGCATGCAGAGTACTCCTTTAATGACAGACCATTGTTCATAATTAAAGCCGTTCTGTTCATTTGAGAATTGACAATTAACAAAACGCATTAATTTCTAATCTAAGTAAGTTGGTATGTGAAAGTTGTGTGTTGCGCGCACGCACCAGATTTTTTTTTTTTTTAATACATTAAACTATGTGCTGACAGTTTATGAAATATATGAACAGCCTTTTACTGTAATACAGGTGAGATACATTTTAAGGCTATCTTATGGTTTTTATAATGTTTTGGTGTTTACATTTTCTTAAAATTATTAAAATAGAGTGATGGGACTCAACCATTTTTTGTGTTGAATAACTAATACTTAATATAAGTAATAATTACTAATATAATACTTAATCTAATCGCTTTACTAACTAAAAATAACTTACTAAATAACTTATGACCAAATGTTAAAAAACAAAGCTACTTTGCCAGCGCCACGGTGCCGGAGTTAGTGCATTGAAGAGAGGGTTTGAAATGGCATGCAAAGAGTCCAGAAATGATTTTAACAAGGAACGTGTCTTATTTGATTTTAGTAAGGAATGTGCTTTTCTTCTATGTGAGTTTTGAAATGAAATACAATTCTGTTTCGTTTTTATAAATCATTTGAGTTAGAACGGAAGACTTTTATTTATCCAGTAAGCGTGAGAAAAGTCCGTTTGATGATATTTATTAATCAATAAATGAATGAAAAATTTCACTTTATTCCTGAACATTTAGTCCAACTAAGAATATAATAATTGAAAATTAGTTTAGCCAGCATTTTTTGTGCTAATATTCGCAATTAATATACAACTCAAAATATACCTATCAAATTTGAGTTATGCATACCGTTGGAATCAGAATGACAAAACCTACAATGCCAGCATATAGTCACAATATTATTAATAATTCCATTCGCGTACGGCGTAATTGACAATATTTTTTGATGTAGGAGGTAATCCAGTTAACGCAGGTTCTTTTGATAAGATTTCATGTTTATACAATCTAAACATATTAATTAT
The DNA here is from genome assembly GCA_911387785.2 of Aelia acuminata. Lineage (NCBI taxonomy): Eukaryota > Metazoa > Arthropoda > Insecta > Hemiptera > Pentatomidae > Aelia > Aelia acuminata. Next base: position 87,212,498 of record OU426979.1, on the reverse strand, counting down.
TGTAATGTATGTGTCTGTATAAATTAGAAACATTGATCAAGAATAATGACTTAATAACACTTAATAGAGTTGGTATAAAACAGAATTCTGATCACATGGGTCCGCCTTCGAAAAATAATTGGAGTCCATTGTAGATCATTTTATTTTCTGACACAGCTGTAATGACAGTGGGGATAGAATAATCTTTTCGCATAAACTCATTCCTCAACTGAAAATTTTGCTACCCACACGATAAAGCTTAATTATTTAGAATGGTAACTGTAAAATTATTGCATCGGTATATCATAAAAGGAAAACGAGAGATATGGATAGTGGGGATGAAAAAGCCATTTGATGTATCCGCTGGGGCTAATACTGAACATGCTCTCCTGAAAACATGAAAATATCGTAAAATATGGTTCTGCTAATAGAATGCTTTTTATACAAAACTATGTTAAATCACCTCCAAAAACAATAATATATAAATACATAGGTATGTTTTCAGGTTGGTAATAAATAAATCTTTTTATATATGAATATATATATTTACACGTACGCATAGACTCCACACACAAACTCTATCAAAGGTTAACCTTTTTAACTATGTTAATTACCTAATTAATAATTTAATTTTTTATACCACGTTTAAAATAATATAATCTACATAAGCAATGCAAATTAATTAATCTACATTGTTATTTTCAGATATCGTTAAGACTGTCAGCTTTATTTTTAGTTTCACTTACTATGCATGAAATATATTTTGGAGACTTGAGTCGAAATAATCAAGTCTTGCGAAATGTTTGAAAAAAAAAAAGTCTCTGTCTATGTTTGAACAGATAGGCTCAAACAAAATAAATCGTACGAAGCTGAAATTAGGTATTTGAGGTAATTATATGCTTATATAATGTGACAGATAAAGGTTCATCAAATTTGAGCAAAGAAAGAGGGTACTTTAATGCATTAAGTTTGTCATATTCTAAAGATTCATTAAACGTTTTTAAGAACTTTTGTTATTGATCTATATAAATAAAGATAGAATTCTGTTTGTTTGTTTGTCCTTTATAGAAATCCATACCGTTTGTCCTAAATTCTCCAAATTTCGCTTAGTGGTTCCAGGTGCGAACACTTGTCCATACTAAAATTGCATAACTTCAGCCAAACTCTGGGTATATTCTATATTGTTATAAAAATCGTTATGACCACGTTTTACATTGGTTTTTTTTACGAAATCTACCGTTTGAGTCTCATTTTATAGATTTTGAAGGGGCCAACAAGGCCCGGTAAGGCCTTTCCTCCAGAACGGACCGGGGTTTACGTTTCAAGGCTGAACAATGCGACCTAAAAGATTAATTAGTTATTAATACGTTTATTTTTTAAAAATGCCTCCCAAGAAGTGAGCCTCAATAGGAGTATTGAGCTCAAAAGCCAAAAAAAGAACGTCAAATACGAGCAGCTGAAACTCCTGAAGAAAATCAAACATACCTCGAATCCCCATTGTCCCCAGTCATATGCCCTTTGATTTCAAAAGAGTAAAATTCCCAGTTCGGGTGGCATTTGCGATGACTATGAGTAGCTGGTATCAATTTGGAATCCCCGTGTTTTTCTCATGGTCAGCTTTACGTGCCATGCGCTAGAGTAGGTACATCTAAAGACCTAGTTGCCTTAAATAAAAGATAATTATGAAAGAAATTTGAATAAATAAATGTCGGATAAGAAAGAGAAAAAAATATGGAATAAAATTAGCCATTTCTTTCAGTTGTATGATGATGTTGAGGAAGTTCATTGGACTTTGACAAGTTTCGAGTAGTTATTCTAATTAGCGTAATGATTATTTTACAGTGAAGGATAAATTAATTTTTATACTGGCTCTACCGTGAAAGTTGTAGTATGGCTTATAAGTAAATGGCTGCTGAAAGGTATTTCTTCACTTTCTCCTTAAGGCTCTTAACATTACTATTTCCTGCCTCGGAGATAACTACTTGCATATTACTAATAGAGCTATTAGTTAGTAGCTATTACACCCTCCATAGAATAATTAATGATTTCAAACACTACCGTTTTGAAATATTTTAAATACATTTGATAATTGAAGGGGTCGGGGCAAAATAGTGCCAAGCAACATTTAAAAAAGAATAAACTGTCTCTGCAGTTTGCTGTACATTACGTTGGTCTATATTTCTATGTTGGAAATGCCACATAAATATGATTATAGAGGCTCTATATGGTCATATTTAGGTGGCATTTCCATCATAGACATATAGTCCTACGTAATATATAGCAGATTGCAGCTATAGTTTATTTTTGTTAAAAATGTTGCTTGGCACTATTTTGCCCCGACCCCTTCAATTGTGATATCTTATTTCAAATTATTTAATTATTGTCGATCAATGAAAATTTAAGACAAACATTTTTCCCAATATATTAATAATAAATAAATATATTTAGCCCTTTACCTGTGACAACCGTAATTTCCACCGCTATGGTAAAACCTATCCTGAGGACAGGCCATAACATACTTCTTCGAAACTTTTAGTAGCTTTGATAAATCTATAAAGTAATTATCTCCTAATATTTCATGCCGTTTTGGTGATTCCAATATCTATTATTAATTTTTTTTGTAAAAGTGTATCAGTAGGTATTAGTCACAAGTTACGTGGTGTTAAGTATTTAATTTTTTACGTGTCGTCTCAGTAACTGGAACGGTTTTACGTAATGAAACTAGTAGAATTTAGAACTAGTCTAAATTTAAAAGAATTTAGGGATACGATGTTAAGACTATAAAGTGGAAAAGCAGGCAATTAAAAGTTGAGGCAGGTGTAGAACAGTACAGCTAATCTAAATTTCAATAGATCACGAAACTATTAATTGCTTACACCGACACGTGTTAATACTAAGACTTCTTTGTTAAACGCTTTGACAATTCAACTCTACCATTTCAGTATTTAAGATCGCTTTTTGTTCTCATATTTGAAATATGGTTACTAATACGAAAGAAGCACATTTCAACAATTGTAAACTACTGATTTACGAATTTTAATATTCAACTTTAAATTCTTTCATAAATCGTTTGATCATCCCCAAAATGCCTTAAGTATTAATTATTTAAAGCCAACACAATCGCTGATTGTCGCAATCGCTGACAGATATAAATTTAAGTTTGAAGAGAAAAAAAAAAGATCTTCATACAGTTTAGCAGTTTAAATTGTGACTTATTTACATGCTTTAATTTAAAGATAATTTAAAGTTAAAGTTTATTTAAAACTTATGTTCTTACATCGCCCGAATTGTTATATTTCGATGGCTATATAATTTAACAGTGATCACCCTACCTTAAATCTTGTTCATTTTGTTCAATTGTCCACAGGTTTTCCTTAAACCACTTTCGGTAGTTCATCTCTGTTCTTAAGACCGAGATTTCTCCTAATAGCTAAGGAGCAAGAGGAGACAGATAACAGAATAACCTTGTGGTTAAAACTCACTATCCAAATGAACATGTTAATTCAAAAATTAATAAATTGGTAAATGTCTTTAAATGAAAAACGCGATGTAGGGCTAGTAGGGGCGAAAATGCCGTTTGATGTTTCCCTTCTGGCTACTGCAAATGTTTTTCAGCATGAAAAGTCGTAAAATATGGTTCTGTTAATGGAATACTTTATATACATAACCATGCCCTTTCTCACCATTTTAAATCTAGGAGAGGGTGATAGAAACGGTAATTTTGAGTCAATGCATCAATCAGATTTTTTTTTTTTTATGATGGACTATTTTATCGTACCTTTTTTATTTCAAAATCAACAAAGAGCTTCTTAGAAGACCTAGGTGTCGGTATAGGCAGGTGATGTAGGGATTATGGCAGGAGCATAATACGAGAATCCTTGGGCATGCTCCACCTTCATCTATGGTAACTAAGATTTCTGGTGAAATTCATTTTATTATTAGTTTATTAATGGCTGTACTAATTGTAAAGATACTCATATATATATCAAAATGACAGAAGCGCGTAGTTTAAAACAAAAATACAAGGAAATAATTAGAATAGAAGACGGTTAATCAAAAATATAACAACATAAACAATTTAATGTCCTCATGGATTGATAAATATGCGGTGTTACTAGTAACCCTATAAAGTACGGCAGCACTAATTTTAGTTAATCGCCTTTTAGGCTATACGGGGTTTTCCCAGGCTAGGGGAGAGGGTGGGGGATAAATCCCGAGTATTATTGAAGTAGCTATCTTGGGGTTATTAGTCATACGTTAGTAGTCAAGGGCTAAGCTTATATCTTGCATAGTACCAATGGTCTTCAGATGGAGATTAAGTACATTTTATATCTTTTTGAAAACCATAACGGAATTTCAGGGAAATTCTCCCCCAGAGAAATCCGACTCCCGTTGGGTCATTGCAACTTAATTCTAGTTTTCTAAAAGGTAAGTTGATATAGAAAGGGATAATGTTTGGAATACAAACTATTGGAAGGTGTTTTTGAATTATTTTCCTAACCTGCATTCTTTTTCTATGAAGGGTGAAACAGCCTGACGTGGTATATGCTCTATTTAACATTTATGATAAAGATCGTCGTGGATGGCCTTGTTTATAAGCGATCTACCCAAACGTCCTTAACCCCTCACCCCTAGACGATTGTGATTTAATAAACATGGCGTAGGAACTCAAAAGAGAAAAACTTATAGATGCCGCAGAAGAGCTGCATCGTAGACAAAGGATCAGAGGCAGAATAAGACGGGGCTCCCCCGGGGAAGAACTCCATCGGGCTAGCCTTCATTCCATCAGCCGGCCAAATCCCTCCGGCTTAGGCTCCTAATGAAATCCGGCCCAGAATTTTTTCAAATAAAAGGCCGGCGAATAACTGTATTTCATCCAGACTTATATTGGAAGGAGACTCTGCCGTGGAAGCGAGCTTCATAATTAAACGATATTGCCTTACAACGGCGAGTAATAAGGTATCTCATGTTCCTTGCCGTCTACTGTAGTCTCTACCCCCCTTCCTTCCTTTCTCACTCTCTCTCTCTTTCTCTCCTGGTCCTGAATATTATTTCAAAATGCCGGTAAATGGTATTTCCTTCTTTCTTTGGTTCTAACATATAAATATCTTTAGGAAATATAAGTAAAAATATAAAATTAATAAGGAACAATTGATTGTTTTTTTTTCTTTTATCCACTTGACCCATGTTTATTAAGAAGATAATGAAAAAAAAATGTTAAAATTTAATTTTGAACTGATTAACAAGTGCAAATTCAAAGTATTCGCATCGTAACAGACATGAGTCAAGTCAAGACCAAGTCAACCCCACCTTTTCAGGTATATAACAGGCGTTATATGTTAGTACATGTTATAACAGGCGCAGCATCATGTTATAATTCAGTAAATAGCTCTGATATAGAAAGAGAACATATGTAAGTAAATCAAGGTTCACTAAAGAGCTATTTTTTTTCTTTCTTACCTTGCCTCTTCCACTATACGAGGTTCTACCCGGGTCATTCAAGAGAGAAGGGGACAATACTAGGTTCCAGGGCCTCAACTTGTATTATTCAGAATGCTAGACAACATACTGAAATCGCGAATACTTGCAATTACTTTTGTAATTGCAAAAATATTATTTTTGGAAAAAAGCAATTGGAAGATTGAATATTGTTTGATTTGATTTGAATATTGTTGTTGTTGTTGTTGAACATTGATTTGAATATTGAATATTGATTGTTTGATTTGAAGATTGTTTTTTCTGAATCAATTAATGCATGTTTTCCCCCCTTTTTTTCTTTGAATGCTTTAAAATATATGCACTTCCGCACTTAAATGTAAAACGTGTTAGTTCATAATTTACTGTCTGGTATAAGAAGAGTTTGGGCCTTTATTCCAAAATAATAAATAGGAAATGCTGCATTCTGAAAAAAAACAATCAAATGAATTTCCTATCACATTCCGATAAAAAGTAATTATTAAATTGTGGTTAATGCGCCATTGTGTCTAGTGCAAAAAAAAAAAAAATAAATAATAAATTTGAATGTTTGCGCAAAAATGGGATATGTGCCATTACTCTCCCCGACGCATTATTCACAAAGGGATACTCATTTCCTTAACAACCGCACTAATTAGCCCATTAGACACTAAGGAAGTGGGAAAAGTTAGCTTTCAGGTAATGAATATAACCTAAAATTCACCAAAATTTAAATTAACAGCACTATACACGACTCACCGATATAATGGAAATAAATATTGGATTCAGACTAATGGAAATTGAATAATACGGAATGAAATTAACCGGAGTTACCGAACTGACGAAACAACTGCTTTCATTAGCTATGTTCGCTCAAACTTTATTGATCTAGCGTGCAAATACATAGCGAAGTAAAAATGCGACATAACATTTAAAGCCTACCCTGAAAGACATATTACGAACCTACAGAAAACTTGCGAACCGAATGTTCAATCTCTGGCCTCAATAGCGATTTCCATCAAAAGATACCCCTAATACGTTCTATTGTTGCCACAGTGCTCCAGTTTCGGCTAAAACAGAACGTTTATGTAAAATGTAATTTTGAAGTATACTGGGCGCCAGCCAACTTTAAGCGTGTTGTAATAGAGTACATGATAGGTTAAAGGTTTAGTAATTTAAATTTACAGTATCGACAAACTAACCAACCTTTTAATATAATAAACGTGTACCACTACAAACCAAGGTCTTGAATTCAGTACTGTGTAAGGATGTATTGTTTCTAGGTCAACGATCGTGCAAGGAGGTGATTTGAACGTGATCACGCTCAACCGCCAAGTTTTTCTACTTAATTTTTCAATTAAGAGTACCCACACTTTAAAGGCTGGGTTTGCCACAGGAGGGCCTCTTGGCCACCGAGACGATCTGTGACATAATATTAAAGATATCTTACGCCAAGCCAGGTCCGAACTCATGACCTTGAATACAGCAACTCCATGCCTTACCAATGAGTGAGACCGTTCCCTGGTTTGATATAATAATCATGAACAAATATAGAAATTGTCCGGTGTGGTGGTCAAAAGCTTACCGTTTCGACTCTACTTTGCCACCTTGATACCTACAACTTCACTTGGTAAGCACATTTTTAGTTTTAATATTATACAGGGTGTCGAAAAAGAGTATTCGGGTTTTGAAAGTTGAATAAAATCTCAAATATAAAATATCAAGTAGGATGTTTACGTTTTATTTAAACGCAATGAACTGGAAATTTATTTAGAAAAAACAATATTGTCTAGGTGTCCACCATAACGCTGCTGGCACTCCTCGAATCTCAAACGCGGATTTCTAAAAACGCGTTAACACATTGTTCCTGAGATATTTTGCTTCAATTGCGTTAGATTCGTCGGTTTCTTTTCGTGAACCTTACTTTTCAGGTATTCCCACAGAAAGAAGTCAAGATGACTGAGATCGGGACTCCTGGGAGGCCAGCTAATGGTGCCTCTACGAGAAATAATTTGGCTTTGGAATAATTCGTTTACCGTAGTAATTGATGTCTGAAGTATGGCAAGTGGCCCCGTCTTGCTGAAACCATGTTCTAGAGTTTGAACTTGAAGTTCTTGGCCCAAAAAACTTCTTATCATTTCACAGTTACGAAAACCCGAATACTCTTTCTGGACACCCTGTACTTCTACCACCAATCAATCCCCCCTCATTTCCTTTCGGCCTCCATATTAGCTCATCAATAACTAATCTTACTAACTATCCCCTGAAAAAATGTATCTTTAACCATTAAACACAAAATCTATGCAATCAGTTTTAATAACCACGTAACATTTTGTTAGTGTTTGCTATATATTTACAGATATCTATATGCCTGCAAAAATACCTGCACTGTTTAGTCAAAACGTTGGCTACAATAAAATAGTTTAATACTCTTTGTAGATTATTTACCACCTCGGACTATTCTTATATTTATTAAATATACGCTCAACCATCATTCATCCAAAATAATAATGAATATTTGAATATTGTTCTGTGGTCTGCTAATCTATAATAAACGCTTCCATTAGTGTCTCGGCACAAATACAGTAATATCTTATTGCATTGCATTAGAAAGAATTGAATAATTTATTAATCTTAATTGGCCCTCATGCTAATCTCAAGGCTTTGGAGAAGTCTTTGCTAGTTTTAGGGTCAGTTTTCTATTTCTATTTCTATAACAAACTATTGAAGCAGAGAGTTTGTTTGGGGCCAGCAAAGTTATAATACAAACATGATATTTTTTCCCTAAGACCTTATCAGGACACAGAGAGATATAAATTATCGATCTCAAGGGAAATAGAAACATCAAATGAACGTTTTCAGTTGAGATCTGTGGCACACTAAGGTAGATAAAAAAATAGTTACATTACCTTCCGTAACCAGTTGTTTTTAATCTTGCTTCTACCTGTATATGTGATAATCCTCCGATTCTTATTAAAAAAAAGATGAGTGCTGTCGAGCAAGACATCTTTTTAACATGACGTTCCTCGCTATTAATCTTGATATATTATATATACATGAAATATTTTAAAGAAAATATTTAATTAGTTAATTTTTTAGTGAAAGAAGTTACCGTTGCCGAGTGAAATTACTGAAACTTGAGCTGCGATTTCGGTTAAATGTAGATATTGGGAGTATGATATTTGTATTTAATAATAATTAGCCACTATTTCTGTTGATTACAATAGCGATAGTGGGGTAGCAACAGAAAGATTGGAGGCCATTTGGTTTTACATGTAAACGAAGGTTTCTGATTGGCTGAAACGGATAAGGCGGGTTTGAAAGCAGAAAAGAATAAAGACATGACCAATTTTTATTTTACAACATTTTGAATGCACTTCTAAGGGATTTTTTCGCGAGTATTTATTTAAACTTTTATTATATTTTGAATGAGCGCTAAAAATGCATCCACTTCTAACTAAATGTAAACCTGGTATGGATAGGTTTTGTATGATTACTATTTATGTTATCACTTGATGATCCAATTTCTTTGTTATAGTTTTGTTCAAACAAGCCTTTATCGACTAAACGTTCCTTCCCCCACTCTTCCGGTCGTAAATTTGATCGGTGGAACTTGTTAAATTCTAATCTAAGGACCAAAGACAATGGACGAAATAAATAATCAGTATGTTTATAAATTAACACTATTCGGACCAGACCTCGGCAAATAATAAATCGTAACTTATTCAGAGTTAAATGCTCTCTATTTTTTTTTCTTTTTTTAAATTCTCATGTTATAAGTTCTAGTTAGCATATTTAGCAATAAAATGGAAAAGAAACATAAAAAAAAAAAAAAAAAAAAAAAAAAAAAATATTGCTATAGAAATCTAAGAGTGACTGCGGGATGCGTGCGGAAGGAAGTTATGACACCTCACTATAGAACACTTCCTTCCAAGCTCCATTCCATTATATCCCAGCTATCCAATTTCATCGTCATCAAAGTTTACTATGTTTCTTGCTTGCAGGGCATTTTACTGTGATTCATTTTTACAGTTTTTTACTTAGTAATAGCCATATGTTAATTTTAGTTCTCAATAATAGTCTCAAAAATATTCGAAGCGATCTCGGATGTTTGAAATTGATTCTATCTTGAATTATTTCTATATTGTTCCCATAACGCAACCATGGGTGTAACACTTCAAAATTATATGCGCGAGATCAATCCTGATTATACCACTAATTGAGGCATACTAAAGGAAAAAGCTATAAGTGCTAAAAATTGATAAAGAAATTTAATTCGTAAATGAAGTATTCGTAGATGAAGAATTCTATCGCCAGCGTAAACATGCTTGTGATCTAGATAACGCTGTAAGTAATTTACGATACCACTTAAGTGTTGATACCTATCTCGATACGATATTTTTCCTAAGGTATAAATTTGACATAAAGCATAAATGATTTTCGATAGCGATACCTGTGATAAAAATGAGATTATTAGACAGCTGAGAGGGAGCTGTAGATAGGACTAATATTGGGTTAGCGTGCTACTAATATGAGTTATCATTACCGTGCTAAAGAACTACAACAGTTCATTTTTTATCTGTAACAGTATAACAATGCAAAACATAACACTCCATTATTGTTCTTTGAAGAATTTCACAGCATTCCAACGAAACATGAATCGGTAAAGCATTTTTCTTTTTTTTTCTCAAATTCATATCTATCGAATTATTTTATGTAAAACCATCTCATTACTAGGCATAATACGAGACTGCTAACTACTCCATGTTTTTCGAAAAAGTAAATAACCCCACTTGAGGGTTGAAATGTTTGAATTAGCAGCTGGTTTTCTAACGATTGGCAGATAACATCCCTACCTGACCAGCCTCTAATTACTATCACTATATATTAGAGGCTATTCATAGCGAATGAGAATAGTGAAACTACTAGGTGAATGGACCGCATCAAGAGGTTCACACCATTGTCGCTGCAATTAATGCGGACCGTGGGAGAGCCCCCGAGTTCAAGCGGGCCAAGGTTAGCGGATCACTTTCTTCTCCATCTCTTCGGCTACAATGCTCCTCGGGATGGACACCGGCGTCAACGGCATCGTCATCTCCAGGGTTATCCTTGTATGACATCCAGCCGAGACTTCGGCGTAGAGTTGTTGATTGAGAAAATGATTTCTTATTATAAGATAGGTATATCGGTTTCATAATAAAATTCACCTTCAGAAAAAATAGTTGTTCTGAAAATGGAAAATGATTCGGGCGAACTAAGTAGGCAGTACCAACCTGTTTTGAATTAGCAATTTATATAATTAGTGATTATTTCAGAAAAAGCATTACACAACAGACAATGTTATTATAATAAAACAGGTTTCCCTTGCGAGACTAACTTATTTGACCCTTTAGGATGACTGAATGATTTACTTCGATTTCGAAAATTTTCTTTAAGGAAAGCACTTTTAATAGCATTTCTCTTTCGACTGTGCTACGCCTAGAAACTGTCAGGTTTGGATGTATAGGCTCACAGTTGATCTAATCGTACTTGATAGTGCTTATGGGTTGCTACTGAGAGCGTTTGTAAGGAGGGGAAATAACTAAAAATTTTATCAATATCAAGATAAAAATAAATAATCTAAACAAATATCTCACACAAATATTTTTGACCAAACACGATTTTTTAAAATAGTTCAGTTTTATATTATTTTATGATTATTGATTATTGAAGTGGTGTCGGCCGCAGAGTTTCAACCCGCAACCTGACATAAAAATGTTTAAATGAAAATTAAAAGGTTTACACTCAAAAGTTTCGGATAGTTTCCGGTCAAACCGAATACGAATTCCCATGTGGTCATGGGACTGGAAATAAAAGTAACTTAGTTTTGCTTCGTACACAAGGGAGAGAAAACCAGCGTGTAGTTCTCGAATAGCGTGAATATAGTTGTGTGACCGTATCGTATAGCACAAAACTATTCGTATAGTTGAACTATTCGCTAGTACTTCTAGTTATAGCACCGTAGAAAACTATACGGGTATGAACACACTCTTTATTTATAGGCTATACTACAAATCTCAGCTATCCAACAAGAACCGATAGTGTATACTTGATATCGCTCGAAACTAATAGGTGAACCAGAGTTTAAACCAGAGGTGGTTGAGGTTTAAGTGGTTTCCTAAGGACCCCTTAAAAATCGCCATAATTTGTAGTACCTTTTTAAATATATATATATCTAAAAGGTACTTGAAATTATGGCGATTTTTAAGGGGTGTATATGTATTTTGTTTCTCCTGCATAGTACACCGTACACAATTGGAGTGGTCAAAATAAAATAATCTGAGTAAATAATAAAATAAAATAATAAAGAATATATAAAATAAATTACAAATAAAATAAAAATAGCAAAAAGATGAAGATAAACTAAATGATCGGCTACATTTTATAGGTGATTGATAGTGGCATTTTCAAAAAAAATAATAAAACAAGTTAAATAATAAATTTGAACTTCAGCAAAGATCATAATTCAACTAGCAGCCGAACCTTTTGTTACCACCTCGTGTACCTTGTTACTTGCAGAATAATATTTCTGTATTGCGTATAGTTCGAATTTATGCTAGTAAAATAAAAAATCTGGTGCGTGCTCGCAACACACAACTTTCACTTACCAACTTACTTAGATTAGAAATTAATGCGTTTTGTTAATTGCCACTTCCCAAATGAACTGAACGGCTTTAATCATGAACAATGGTCTGTCATTAAAGGCGTTCTCCGCATGCGTGGGCTCAAAAAGTTTTATGAGTTGACTTTATATTATTAATATTTTTCTTTTTTTTCCTCTATATGTTCTCTTTATTTTTATCATAGCTCATATTTAGCCATTTCTCATTTTTAGGCGTAACGAGAGACAGTTAATCTCTCCATATAAACGAAAACAAAGGTACATTGTAGGAAACAAAAAAGGCCCCTACCCCATTTAAGCCCCCTCAGAACATTTTAATAATGATAAAGTTTACCTGATATTAAAGAACACCTAATTTTCATTAAACTCGACGAATTTGATAAAAATCATTAAAGCCGTTTTTGAGATCATCGAAAAAAAGGTAAAAATTGGAAAAAAATTATGAAATAAATTGCCCCCTCTGTTTGATCAATTTTGACGATATGTTGGATGTCACATCTTTGGCATATACATACATCAAATACCCAGTTTGATCAAAATCGTTAAAACCGTTTTTGAGGAAATAAAAAAAAAACACGTAAAAAATGATACAAAATTTATTCAGTAAAGTCCCCCCTCCGGTTGATCAATTTTGATGAAATTTTTACAGTCATATCTCGGGCATATTAATACATCAAATACTCAGTTTAATCAAAATCGTTAGAGCCGTTTTTGAGAAAATCGAAAAAAACTTCAAAAGTTATTAATTAAAGTACCCCCTCCCTTTTAACAATTTTGATGAAATTTTTGCTGTCACATACATACACTAAATACCCAATTTCAGATTCGCACGGTTTATAGTTTTTGAGCTAGTCTGTTCACACACACACACACACACACACAGACACACACACACACACACACACACACACACACACACACACACACACACACACACACACACACACACACACACACACACACACACAGACCATTTCGCGGGACTTGGTTATTTGGACTCAGGAGACCCCAAAACGTGTATTTCCGTTGAAAACCGGAAGTCGAAATTTTTCACGATCGCAATACTTCCACTTACTATATATTTCATATATAGGTAAGTGAAAGTAAAAAATGGAGCATCTAGTATGATGCCAAGACATATAATTAAAGAGAATCATATTTTTAATTCGATGTTCTATAAAGGTATTATAATCGGAGAAAATAATTCAAGTTCAGAGTATCTTTTAGTATTTAAAGTGCATAGAATATAAATATATCAATACAAATAAAAATAAATGTTTAAATTCATACGTAATACTCTTCTATTTAAAGTAATAATCTCTAAACTCAACTAAAACAATTCGGCATGTTAATGAGGAATCCCTTATGTTTTTTTAAAATTTATTTTGTTTTAAGAATCAATATCCTTTAAAGCTAAAAATTATTTATTTTGTGCTAAAATATTCTACATATTCTTAATGCCAAAAGTAAAATGTAATATGGCACTTTATTGTTAGTTGATGTATAAACTAGTGAAGTTTACAGCAATATTCTGACAACCGGCTCAGCTTGGTAAAAGTTCGAAACTGTAACATCAATTTAAATAAAATTAATCTTTTCAGTCATAGATTCTTTTTAGAATTATTATTAATTTAGAGATTTAATGGAGATAGCGATAGGGATTTTTACAATACTGTTTTAAAGGGTCTGGTATGCTACCTTTTTAGATGATGACATTTGATTTTCGAAAAAAAGGAGAGGAAAAATTCAAATTCTTAGTTGGTTGAAAAAATTCTCAAACTTTCTCTTCCAGCCCGTTTGTTTATTGCGGTGTCTTCCTCCGCCCCACTTACGGTGTCCACTGCCTTTATCTTTGTTCTTAAAAGGGACAATCTTAAGTGCTCAACTGCATTAAAACATTCTTCCTTTTAAGAAAAAGGAATTTTAAGGCTGATTCATAAAAAAACGAACAGTGTTTACTTTCAATTTTTAATTGTACAAACAGGTGAATTCATTCAATCAAAAATTTGAAAAAAATTTCTGGGTAACTTTATTTAATTTTTTATTTATAATTTATAAGTATTTGTTTTATATATTTTAGGTAATAGAAAACAAAACTATCTATTATTAAGTAGGCCATATACATTATAAATGTACCTATTTTTATTTTATTTTAATTTTTTTTTTTTTTTTTTTTTTTTTATATTCACCCTACCTTGCCTCTCGGAAACCCGAGTGTTGATAACATGAAAACACCATCGTGTTCTGATGTAGTCCCAAAATATTACGTTCCACTTTTCACTTTTCTTCTTCCTTCTTCATAGACCTCAGCCAGGTGGTTTTCGCTGTGATTTTCCAAGGTTGAAGGCAGCTGGTCCGGTTCGGCCATCAACTCACTGAACTCGTTCTCCGTGATTACATAGAGTCCAGTTTTCCCGACTAACTTCGACCTCAGTGACTAAAAGGCGGCGCAATTTAATAAAATGTGCTCAGCTGTCTCTGATATTCCGAATGGGCACAGGGGATCACTATCCTTCCCGAAGCTATGGAGTTTGGCTCGAAGAGCCCCGTGCCCGGTAAGAAATTGCGAGTCCCAATAGTCCGGGAGGACCCATTTTGCTTCCAAACGTGCGTTGACGGTGGGCAAATACTTTTTTAAAGTGGACCCCTTCCCGGTTGCCACCCAACGCCTGTTCCACTCTTCAATGGTATCCTCCCGTATGACTTTTTTCCATTTGCTGGGGTTCTCTGCAACCCTTACCCGGATATTTTCCGGTAGACAAGCTGAGCCATCAGTTTTATATATCCGCTTCAATAAGTCTTCTCGCTCGATGAGGTCGAGACGAACCCCTCCTGCTAGGACTTGCACCGCCTCATGAGACACGGTCCAAAACGACCTATAAATGTACTGCGATCTCTTCTTCTAGCACCATCCGAGTAATTAGTTTTCGTTTCACCCGGTTTATCATAATGTTTTAACGTTATCATAATGTTTAACGTTACGTTAATTAGTTGTAAAGGTCTAGAAATTTCTCAAATTATATTGGACGTCTGTAACTGGAATGGAAACAGTCGTGATTATGAAATTATTGATGTTTCTGCAATATCGAGATCTATTTTTTTATATTTTAACACAGCCAATAGCTTTACTTACTTTAGCTTTCCTTAATTTTTATTTGTAAACACTTCTCTACTGAATTGCAAGAACTGTGAAAATTCAATTCGTCCACTACTATCGAGTTTTGATCTAACAACAAATGCAATGACGGTATACTTTTATATATGTAAGATTATCGTGCTTTGAAACCATGCAAGTATATCATATTAAATAACAGGGTTGGGTTAGGATACAATTTATTTACGTATTTAAGTTATATAAAAATTCGACAATCAGATCTTTTTTTCTAATCATCTATGGACAGATGTTTTCACACAAAAACAATAAGGAACAACAAGCGTTAGGTACTCAAATTAAAACAATTAGTGGACACCTGCTAACGTTTCTGACTAAATTGCGCCGTTGAACGCATCGTTAGTCCCAAGCGTACAAACAAATCACACGCCGCTGTATTCACAGCGAAAACAATTCATCCAAATGAGGTGTACTAACTCATTAACACCTCGTTATTCACAAATCATCAACGTATCATCCCACCGAATAATGAATATCTTCGCGCTCATCATCCCCTTTGGCATTTTGCCTTTGTCACCCTATGAATTATATTCTCCAGGGGTTCAGTTTGAAAAAAAAAAATTGTTCAGTCCTGACTGAGAATTTTTTAACAAGGAGAGGGTAGTTAAACGAATTTGTATAAATTCATGAAACACGAGTAATAACTTTGTAGTATGAGTGGTCGGCATTTACATAGGCGTTTCAGCATCTCAACCAGAACATCAGCATCAGAATATCAACAGAACTCGACCAGATAGCAAGTTCGAACCCCGAGCCAGGGTAAATTTCAGTACTCGGCATTAATCCCCTACCCTCCCCCTGGCCAGGGAAATCTCTTAAAGCCTAAAAGATGAGGAAGGGAAAAGAAGAAAAATTAGTAGTAAGAGTCGATATCTTATCGTTTCTTTCAACTAAACTTACATTCGATGTAGTGTCATTCCACGTCAATTCAACACATGCTTGAGCCTCACGTTTTCAGATTTTCTTGAAATTAGGTATATGTGTACTACTTGTATCTACTAGAACAATTGTGAAATATTACTGAGATATGTCTACCCATTTTTGAATTATTGGTCTCTAAAGCCCTCAAAAATAGGTCCAGAAACAGAAAATATCATGAATAAAAATAGCTGTAGATGGTTTCCAAATTTGACTAGGACTATGAGATTGGTGTCGTTTAACAGCGCATTCCATGCCGTTTCATATTATATACAACAATGAATAGGTTGGTACTAAAGATATTTTCTTAAAACTAAATGTAAAATTTTAATTTCAATTTTCTCAAAAAGGGCATTTCTTAAAAAATTTATATTTTTTTTTGAAAAATAGGTAGTATTATATCTATTCATACAGCAAAATATAAAAGTAGGATGAAAATTTCTTCATTACTAAAAAAATTGGAGACTAGTAATAAATTTTTTAAATTTAGCATTTTATGATTAAAAATAGTTGCAGATGTTTTTCAAATTGGACTAGGACTCTGAGATTGGTGTCTTTTAACAGCGCATTCTTTGCCATTTCATATGATATATAGCAATGTATAGGTTGGTACTAAAGAAGTTTTCTTAAAACCTAGTTTAAAATTTTAATTCCAATTATCTCTAAAAGAGTATCTTTTAGAATTTTTATATTTTTAAAAAAATAGGCACTATTATATCTATTCATACAATTTTTTGGCTGAATAAAGTTTTACACATGATCAAACGGTATGGATTTCTATAAAGAACAAACAAACATAGAAACAGAATTTCATCTTTCTTTACATAGATTATTTAAATTTAAATTATAAGAGCTGAAAACAGCCTATCATTTAACATCCTATTTTATCCTATCATTTAACAGCCTATCTCTTAGCAACATTTAACCGTTGGAAAATAATTTTTTTTTTTTTTTTGTTTTTTGACTTTAATTCTTAATTCGCACCTGTCTGCAAAGTGCGGACAATCAGCGAATGAGATGGCGGTAAAATGATATAATGACATGTCAGGCATGAGGAAGGAAAGCACCCAACAGCACCCCCTTCTTGGCTTGAGTCAATTACCTTGGCTGTCTAAGAGAGCAGATCCCTCATCCAGCGCCTTTTTAGTCTTCTAGTGAGGATACATAGCTTGGGTCACCTGTGCGAGCTGTTGGAGAAGAGTAAAAAGGGGTTGCAAGAGGGAGTTCAGACCAGTAAGTAATTGAACCAATTGAGGAGGGGCTGGTGAGTAATTATCAGCTGAAGGTGGCTGCTGGGTGAATTCCCGACTCACGCCCGAACATGTTTGATTTCGAGATGGCTCGGTTCGCTGTCCGATCTGCTGTGAAGATGATCCCTGTTGATTGTCCATATGGCGTTTCTGAACTCGTCGCTGTGCAGGCTTGGGTGGCTGGAGAGTCGGGTAATGTTCGGAACTCGAGGGCGGAGGCGGAGGTGTAGGCGAATTTAAGGACAATTAAGGAAAATAATTTAAATACAATTTTCATAAATAATTAAATATAAAAATAGTAAAATTTAATTCAAAACTATCTCAATTGCTAACATTTTATTAAATTTGATCTTTTTGAAAAAAAGTTATTTCACTTTTAACACGTTAGATGCGGCATCGGTCCCCGGGGTCCGATGCCTTACATCCCCTCTTAACAGCCGATTTTCACATGAAAATGTCCGAAAGTCCGAACACTTCAAATACTCAATTTAGTCGATTTTTAATGATTTTATTGCAGGAAATGTTACTAACAGCTAAAATTCTGTTGTTTTTAGAATTGGACCCGAGGTCTGATTTTCGATAAAGAATGGCGTGCTGTATCGACCTGTCCTGCGCCTATTATGTCTATTTGCAATCCTTACCCAGAGATAATGCCCTTGAGGTGCTAATTTAATTCCCTTTTAATCAAAAGATAACGCTTTCGTCAAAGTATTACCATCGGACCCCGACGTCCGATATCGTCTGTGGCCCATGGTAGCAGTCGGGCCCCGGGGACTGATACCGTCCGATTCAGGATACCCCTAAAATACGCCGCGGCACCTAACGTGTTAATGATCCCATGTTAGTTGTAACGGAACAAGTTTTTTTTTAAAAGCAAACAGAGAAAGATAGTTTCCTGGTTTAGAACACGTGTACAAATACCTATAGGTAGAATAATTTTTATTTCTATTAGAAAAATTATAATAAAAGTGAATTTATTGCACTCCTTAATAAAAGCATATGGAAGAGAATATTCAATCCAATTATTTACGTGCACACGGAACAATGCACACTTTTCCAATTAATTACAAAAACATTTGATAATAAAAAAAAAAAAAACTTAAAGGTTTCCAATTTTAGTTCTAAAGCAGTCTCCCCCATTTTTTTAATTTCTTTTTTTGTCCAATTTTTTTTAACTTACTGATATTCGTTTTGTAATTAGGTTACAAGTGATAGATTCCTAACACTTTTTTTAAAGAATTGTTTTTCCATTATCAATTTCTCTCTCCCTCTCTCTCTTTTTTTTTTTTTTTTTTACTGCCTTTGTGTTAGTTGGTTTTTTTTTCAATAGAACAAAAAAACGCGCAGAGCACAAAGTGGAATACGATAACCTGTAATAAAAATGCACTGAGGCGGTTTTTTAATTCCGCTTATATTATTGATCTGCAATCGTACTTTTATTAATGGCTCAGATAGCTATTTTTGTTTAAAAAAAAAGCTTGTATTAACATTTCAAATAAGATTGTCTTTTTCTAAATGAAAAAAAAAAAAAAATAGTTTTTAGTTACTTCCTAGTAACCTTAATAAAAGGGTTTTCTAGACAAACACCTTTTTACCGCTTAGTTCAAACATAGAGTTTCCAAAAATTATTTTTCGTAGAAGTATGAATTGACAAAAGTATTCAGTTTCAAATATTTTGTAAATCGCAAGCATTTACTCAATTTACTGCAGTAAATATATTCAATGTACTCCTTTAAAATAAGAGGTAACTGTCAGCGGGTTACCACATTCAAACTAAATTTAATGTCTATTTAAAATCTAATTAAAAAAAACAATCGAATGTTATTCGATAAAATTGTAAAAGCGTTAAAAGTCTATAAAAGATACTTTTAATAGGACTGAAAAAAAGATATATATTAGATCAAAAGATCTTATTTCATCATATGTTTTTTAACTAACAAAAACTTTTGTTTTCTACATCTAACAGTAATTATTTTGTGAAACTTTTTAAGTGGTAAATGATTAAGTCACTGATAGACAACACAGATATATAAATATGGATTAAATAGGATCACATACATATTTATTTGGGACTAAGTATATGTTTATGTAATTTAATAGATACCACGAATGAATTAAAAAGTGAATTCTTTTACGTTGGTAAGTATAGCTCTGAAAAAATTAACTTTAATTCTTAATTTAATTCTTTACTACATTAGTACTTAGTCACTTTAGTACTCTGGTAGTGTCATTTTTTAAGCTGCCGTTGACGTTTTCAATATTCAATTCTAACAATTATGCATTTTCAACCTTTTTCGTAAACAACGTATCCAACTTTTGCCACCATGGGTAAATGACGAAATTATCTTTTTGGATGTTTTTTTGTAGTGTGAGAATTTACTTAAACTTTACTACTGACTTAAGCAAGTTAGTAACTATTTTGTTTTAGAGAGAGTAGCTCTTGAGCTTAATTCGATTTTGAGCACCACTAAAAAGTAAATATGTATTCTACTAAATTCTTTTCAGGTTAATGAATATTTAAACAATACTAGCGTGCCAATATTAAGCGTAATCAATTATGTATTTAGTATATTTTCCTTCAATATTAGCAATATGTAAATTTAAATGTGTGACAATAATTTTATTTCAATTTTACTTTATTCTTCTAAAATGTAATTTATTATTATTTCAACTGAATAAGGTGTAACTTTTACAAGTATTTATTTTTATTGATGTAAAATTATTACTGTTCTATTAATTTTTGTCCTTGTTTTTCTATAGCCTGTCTTCATAGCGCAAATGTACTCCTAATATAGCATTATTTAGCTCCTTAAACCATTGTATTTCGAGTGTGGCAGTTTATTTTTTATTAATATCTCCTTTAGTAAAATATTGTTTTGTTTTTTTCCAAAAGCCATCCTTGGAAATTATCCTTTGGAATTTTCAATGGCCGATGCTGGTCCATTTTCCTTTCGCTACCACTTAAAGGAATTAGTACCTTTTTCTTCATATTATTTTATTTGTTTTTATTTACTACTATTAGTTCTACTATTAGCTGTTCAGCACTCCACTTAATGTTGAGGCATTTTTAAATTCAATTTTTAGACCTATTTTGTTATCGTGGAATACTTTCAATACCCCAACCTGTCTCTGAACCTATACTAAATGAACATGACCAATTAGGGCTCAGGATGCAAATTGAAAAAAAAAAAAAAAGTTGAAAATAAGTAGGAAAACAATTAGGTCGTGAAAGAGAGTGTTTGGCTTCTAAACGCCATCGCTCCTAAGATGGCCACTTTCCCTCAACTGAAGACATTGCAGAGATTTAGATAAGCCAACGACATCCCATCTGCCGTTACTATCTCCATTTTTTTCCGACCCGCTGCATTGAATGAATGCATTATTCAGCAGTTTGAAAAATTGAAGGAATATCAGTAGAGTAAGGGCTATTCTATGTAGTTTTATTGGTTCATTATTATTTATATATGTTTATTTTTTTCGTACATAAATACGTTTTTTTTTTCTTTCAAAGCAACTTTTACTTTATCCTTATGGCTGGGATCTTTATTTTCGAACGTGACTCTAACCCTATAATTAAACTCATCTAGATGGTAGTCTCCTTAATGAAGCTTTAGTTACGAAACTCTGAAACAGCCTAGTCATTTAATTTCGCCCAAGGATTGGTTTTGTAACGAAAGTATTTTCTTTATTTTGATCCTTTAAACCCTAAAAGACTCTTCAGTTTATATTAAGGTAAAACGCTTATCCTACTTCTGGCCAAACTAAGCTTACTAAAAATTAAAGTCTATGTTTTTTTTAAGAACGACTCTATACACAATGACAATAATATTTTTTTTGGATATTTTTTATAACCTAAAAATTTCGCATAACTTTTTCATTAGAAAAAATAAATGAATATCGAAGTAAGGTTTTAAATATATATACCACGTTATGCCTACATCTTCTTATAATTACATATTATACCTATATAATTACAAATAAGCTTTTTTATTAGAAATGAATAGAACATTTTATTTATACATATGTCAGCTGACGTTTGGTAACAAACAAGCCAACTGTCTTGTGTGTATCATTCTTTATTAGCTGTATGCTAGTGTTGTGTAAGTTCTAATAATCTTGTATCTTGAGTTAATAAAGTCTTCTGTTCACTTGATAATTCCTATCAACTCCTGGGATAGATGAATAAAGAATGAGAGTATCATTTTTAGATTTATTTTATATACCAGAAACGTGTCTGCCTGTTGATATTTATTCACGACATAAAAGCAGATTCAATGACAAAAAGTTGGGTTGTTTCTTCAAACTTGTGAAATGTTTTCGAAGCTATTGGTAACCCTAGCCTAGCCTAAGTGATGCATTACTAATAGAAATATTCAACCTGTGCTGGTAACTAAAGAATAAATCTGTTGTTATAATGTTTGCATGGGTCCCAGCACACTCTGGCATTTCAGGAAATGAAAAATCTGACCTGCCCATTTGGCTAATAAAGGAGAAGCACATTGAATGGTCAAGGACAAAATATTGACCTAAGAAGACTGGGCGAACCATACCAAGAAAATGCAAACGTTAGAATGGAAGAATTATCAGGAGAGCATGGGTGGTAAACTACCAGAAATTAAAGATAATTGCAAAAAAAGAATAGTTGCAGAAAATTGAGAAGAAATGGTGCTTTTAAATCTTAAAATCGGACATTGCCAGTTTGCACTTGGTTATCTTCTTAGAGACCTTGAAGCACCATCGTGTGGAAAATGGGCACCACTCTATAGACCTTAAAGCCCCCGCCAAAAGAATGTCCTCAACATGAAAAACATAGGCATAAATATTTTAAACCTTTCGAGATCTTAAAGAGAGGCACTTGGGGATAACGATGAAAGAGTCTTCACATTGTTACAGGAAGAAAGCTGTAGTACGTTGTATGTATGTAATACGTTGTATGCTTGGCGTACGTTGGCTATCTATTCAGGAAATTATTGGAGCAATACAAAGAATGAGGGTCATGTATCGACCAGAAATAAGAAATATTACATGTGCATAAGGTGAAATGAGGGACAATAGGATAGCAAAGCTCGAAAGAGTGGAATATTTTACGTACCGTAGGTTTATAAAATTACTTTACAACTGATGTTAATAACGAGCTGAATTCATAGTTAGTAGTATTATATTATAGCTAGGTTGATTCTTAATATTGTGTTTTTATATGAATTTATAATTTTATTATCAAATATGTTTTTAGCATGAATTTTTTTCATTTCGTTACAATATATTTTATCCTATGTGTCAATTTTCATTAGCGAATGCTCGCTTAATTAAATTATTTATTAATTAAGCGTTCCATATTTCTCTTTGTGAAATGAAACCAATGCGTTGTCGTAAAGTAATTATGAGTTAATTTTGATCAAAAGCTAACATTATTCAGTCGCTTGAGTTTGAGTGTATTATTTTAAATTTTTTTTTTTGCATAGTAAAATACTAGCCATAATAACTATGTAATGTAATGTAACTATGTTAGCATAATAAGCTTAAAATACTAGCATTTAACTTGATGACTTATTCCAATAGTTCCTAGGTACGAAAAGAACGGAATTATAGATGCTGACTTATTACAACTAACTATCGACTGACATATTCAGCAACAACAAACTCACATAATACATTCTCATGTCACATTTGTTGATTGTCGCTGATTTACGAACAGGTGCGAATAAAAATATGAATAGTAAAATGTATATTAAAAGATCTCAGACATGCATTCATATGTTAATTTATGCCCCTAACTTTGCTTTCATGTAATGTGATTTTTTTATTAAAAGTAACTTCATGACGTGAATTAAGATAACCTTTAGTCATTTATGTAATGAAAGGAATTCGAAATACTCTTGTTTTTTAATAATTGGCAGAGCCTTTTTTTTTTTTTTTTTTTTTTTTTATTTTTGATTTGAATTTTTTTCAGCGGCTTACGATTACTTAATAGATAAGAGGGTGATGACAAATATACCATTGGACCGGTATTGTCATGCAGATTCAGACGCAGAAAAAACGAATATGTTGCTGTTAAGGTAGGTTTTAACAATGTGTCTGTCAATGTAACATTATACCTTTTATAGATTTGAATTTTTCATCTAAGCAAGAATTTTTTTCGGAACAGTTACCAACCAGTTTTTGATGGTTCGAGGATCTCTTACGCTATTCGGGAACCTTCTAGAATGTTCGAATTCGAACTAAATAAAAGGATCAATGGACTGGAGTCTTAGTCTTGGTTTAATGTTCGAATCATGTGATTCCGTTTATTTACGTTAGAAGTTGATACTTTTGATAAAATTGTTAATTATTTGAGTTTTTATTGTTTTTCTGACATTGTAAATTATTATTTTTCGTAGATTAAAAATAATTAAGCCCAAAATAGTTAAATTATTAATAAAGATATTAAATTGATTCTTTTCATTATTTACCAGAATTTATTAGGTATCCGTTAAAATAAATGATTATCATTTAGGAAAGTCAGGTGGATTATAAAGATTTTATAACAGAAGAAAATAAATAATATCAGTTCAATTTTCTCATCAGATTATTTTAACCTTTTATGAAATCTTGCTGTCGTACTCAGTGCTTTTATAACACAATCGCGAAAGTCTATGCTGGAGCTTAATCTACCATTTCACCTATTGAGCACGAATAATGGCTATAGAAATAACTAACGTCCTACTTGATTCTAATCCTACCGTTTTCTCTTCCTCGCTCACTATTTACCCAAATCCTGATAGACGACCTTCGGCTTTCTTCCTTACGTTCACACAAGAGATTGTTCAGAACTTTCGATTACCCATTTAAGGAAAACATATCTTATACGGTACTTCGCGGTTGGACAAAACAGGTATTTCCAATCAGTTCTCCAATGAGTTCAGAGAAGAAAAAGTTATGCATACTCTTCCTGATAAGGAAAGTGAATAGATTCCAATGGAGTTTGTTCGTACGTTATTGTCCTTTTTGAAGTGTGGTGGGTTGAATAGACTCTTGCCTAAGTTCAATTATTATATTATGTATTAAGAAAATTTGTTTGTGTGAATGACAAAGGAAAGAAATTGATGAATTTCTTTGTTCATGAGAAGTGTGCCAATGCTCTTTTCGATTCTAAAAAATAAAAACACCTTAGATGGAAAATAATGTAAGCCCATTTCAAAATTTTCGATAGAATATTTCTATATTACTGAATATTTTTTATTCATTTAGGGATTCCTAATAATCATCATTTCTCGTTGCTCTATAACAATTAACTATAATATTCATTGAATCCCTCTAGTGTAATTCGTCATAATAAATATATATCTAATATCAAAATTCGATATAGTAAATAAAACAAAAAAAATCGGTGTTTTCCGAATGGGCGATGTCCTTTTCAGTTTTTATATCAACACCAAGCCAACAGAATGTCTGAAATAATATATCCGTTACAGTGTATTTTCCTGATATTTCTTGTTAATTATTTGTTTTACTTAAATGTCAATTCATGTAGCGTATTGTAAAAAAATACAAAAAAGGTCTTGTATGCCAACCGATCATGATAGATAACACTCAGCCCTCGCTGTCAAGAACTTTACATAATTTAACGGCTCCTTGATTAGGATTTAAATGGTTAAACGCAATCAATCAAGAGAAGGTTCGGCAGAGCTCTAGTGGTTCATGATTTATTTATTAACAATCTATGATTGACAATTCAGAATAAGATTTAAATTCTTAATCATAGTTAAATAAGTTTCGACTGTTTTCTTCATTGAAAGCTAGACAGACTTTAATGACAGTTTTGGACTTTATCAGTTTCACTTCGTTAATGGTCTTTATTATTATTATTATTTTTACATATACATGTAAAGACATTTTGAATGTTGGTGTTTTGTTGTGAAATAACCTTTTATTATACACCGAAAATTAGCTTATACTCATGTATACTATTTTTCACAAATTTGCACGATAGCATTTTTTTTTTTTTTTTTTTATATTTTGTACAGTAACCTTTTATTATATACCGAAATTAGCTTATACTCATGTATTCTATTTTTCACAAATTTGCACGAAACCATTTATTTATTTTTTTGCCTACCCCTTAGGGTCATCAGTCACATTATATTCCATTGTACTATTTTTAAAGGTAATTAAACAGGGTGAGGATTATCACTTCTTTATCTTCTAAAATTTCGTTCAAGGCTAGGCGCACATTTAGACACTCGCGACGCAGAGCAGAGCAGTATTTGTGAACCGTGAATTAGATAGGAACCGCGCACATAAGGAGGCAGAGCAGGGCAGCGCAGTTTCCTATCTACCACACGTATTACAAAAACTGCTCTGCTCTGCTTAGCCTGAGTCTCAATATGGACTCGGGCTAATCATTGTCAATTCAAGCTTTGGCAGTGAAGTATGGTTAAGCAAACAATTTTATCAATATGCGTCAATTGTCTGTGGTGTATTGTTGCAATTTTGACACGTGGGTCTTTCTAGACCTCTGAGAAGATATCCACAGGTGAATTCGCAGTCCCTCATATAAATTCGACAATGTATAACTTCTTTCTTCAACCAGCTAGTGCTTGTAATCCATTTTTTGGATTTAGGTTTTATTTATGCGAACATTGATGGTTTGTTTTTCCAATTCGATTCCCATGTTTGCAAGATATATATCGCTTATCCGTCTGTGTGAGTGGACCTGGACCAACACTACTTTTTATGTCTTTTTTATTTAGCTCCCATCATACGCTTTTATTATAAATTCTCAATTTATTGTTTTATTTGGATTTCAGTTTTTATTTTAAATTTTATTCTCGGACCCCTCTATCCAAATTATTCGATATCAATTAAAGTTCAAAAAGAGTGGGTCTACAAATTGATTTTGCAGAAATTAGCTCCAGTTTTCTATCGTTTTTGATGTTTTCTATTTGTTTTTGTTTTTGTTTTTTTAATCCGATTAGACTATTCCTATGATACAATAAAACCTTGGATAAAGATATTGAATATCAACGGCTTTGCATTTTAAATAATTTTATTTGAAGAGAAAATATCCTTGATTAGGATGATGCAGAGGCCCGAGTTCAATTCCCGGCCGTGATCAATCTATTCTCATAAAATAAATTTATTCAGTAAAAGATGATGCTGTTGGACTGTAGTCTTTGTAGGGATCTGCCAATCCATTTTGCCATCACAGGTGTTTTTATGGGATTAACTTGCTCATTCCCGGCAAGTTATTAGTATTAAAACATGTTCTTCAAATTTATATTGATTTTATCTTCTTTTACAAATAAATGCCATATGTTTACCATACTTTCCTATTGTTCTCAAATCGAGATTACTACGGAAAATTGAAAAAAGAAAACAGGTCCATCATTTTTTTTAATATCAAGGGTGGAAAAATTGAATTTTCTTTTAAAGAAAAGTGCTTGAGTTATTCAGAATTTCAAGAATCGCAATTTAAAAATCATTATTTGACATCTCGCCTGGATAAAGGAGAAGTATAGAGTAAATTGAGAATTGCTAAAAAGGCTTATGTAAAAGCGTTGCATAACTTGCCTTTGAGGAGGCGAAGATGAGTAAAAAAAATGCCATCGTTTTTTATTCCTCCTGTCATTGTTATTCCCTCAATTTCTTCACTTAACATCCTCCTTTCAACTGAAGAAATATCGCACCTCGATGGTTCTAAGAGAAGCCAAGTGCTTTCCAAGGTCTCAGTTTTATGCATGAGTATCCCATTTACATTTTTTCAAGTTGTTGTTTTCCTCCCCTAAGTACCAAGTTTAAGTATACAGAGAACGCTTAACATGGATTGATCGTGCGAAAATCATACTGCTATTGTTCTGTGTAAAGACCTAAATAATAGTTGAAAAACCTGAAATTGATTTCTCAACATCATTTTTATTTTTTATGATCTTTTTTTTTCTTACCTTACTGCATCTACAAATAATGTATTTTTTTTAATATATTTTTTTAATATTCATTATTAATTCGCATCGTGATGACAATTAGTGAATGAGATTGCTGAATGAGGAAATAATAACAGGTCAGGATTTTACAGATAATAATCTGTACTCACGAACCAGTCACATAATAATCTGTGTGCGTTTTTCATCCCCTTCTTATTATATCATTATTTTATTTCTTTGATGCAAAGAATGTTATCTTTTTACTTTCACTTACCTATATATGAAATATATAGTAAGTGGAAGTATTGCGATCGTGAAAAATTTCGACTTCCGGTTTTCAACGGAAATACACGTTTTGGGACCCCCTGAGTCGAAATAACCGAGTCCCGCGAAATGGTCTGTGTGTGTGTGTGTGTGTGTGTGTGTGTGTGTGTGTGTCTGTGTGTGTGTGTGTGTGTGTGTGAACAGACTAGCTCAAAAACTATAAACCGTGGGAACCTGAAATTGAGTATTTAGTGTAGGTATATGCCCGCGATGTGACAGCAAAAATTTCATCAAAATTGCTCAAAGGGAGGGGGTACTTTATTTAATAACTTTTTATGTTTTTTTCGATTTTCTCAAAAACGGCTCTAACGATTTTGATTAAACTGAGTATTTGATCTATTTCTATGCCCGAGATATGACTATAAAAATTTCATCAAAATTGATTAACCGGAGGGGGGACTTTACTTAATAAACTCTGTATCATTTTCACGTGTTTTTTTTATTTACTCAAAAACGGCTTTAACGATTTTGATCAAATTGGGTATTTGATGTATGTATATGGCCGCGATGCGACAGCCGAAATTTCATTAAAATTGGTTAAACGGAGGGGGCACTTTACTTAATAAATGTTGTCTCATTATCACGTGTTTTTTTTTTATTTACTCAAAAACGGCTTTAACGATTTTCATCAAACTTGGTATTTGATGTATGTATATGACCGCGATGCGATAGCCGAAATTTCATTAAAATTGGTTAAACGAAGGGGGCACTTTATTTCATAACTTTTTAACCAATTTTTACCTTTTTTTCGATTATCTCAAAAACGGCTTTAACGATTTTCATCAAATCCGTGGTGTTTAATGAAAATTAGGTGTTATTTAATATCAGGTAAGCTTTATCATTATTAAAATGTTCTGAGGGGGCTTAAATGGGGATGGGGCCTTTTTTGTTTTCCTATTAAGTACCTTTCTATTTGTTTATATGGAGAAATTATCTGTCTCTCGTTTCGCCTAAAAAAAAGAAATGGCAAAATATGAGATATGATAAAAATCAAGTAAACATGTAGAGGAGAAAAAACGAAAAATATTAGTCAACTCATAAAATACGTTGTGCCCACTCATGCAGAGTACGCCTTTAATGATAGACCAATGTTCATAATTAAAGCCAATCTGTTCATTTAATGGAAATTATTTGTTTCATGGTAAATGAAGTTTTCAACATCTACATAGAGAATTATAAAATCAGACGACTTGGAGTATTATGCTTGCCGAATTACCACAAGCTTTTATTTATTAATAAAAAAACTAGTGTTTTTTGTAGAGCAAACAAAAAGAAAAAATAAGAAATGAATGTGGAAAAATGTGTCTTTGAGAAGTAGCAATTAACAAAACACACCAATTTCTAATTTAAGTAAGTTGGTAAGTGAAAGTTGTGTGTTGCGCGCACGCACCAGATTTTTTTTCTTTACATCTGTCTTAAAATTTTCAGCTTTTTCTATTTTTTGTTTAATGGATCCTAAGGATTTTCATATTTTATAGTTTCACACTCATATTTCATTTCACATATTATAGTTCATCACACACATATCCACAACTAAAAAAAAAATCAGTAACAATTAATTTATTTTAATATTAGAAAAATTGAAAACCATTTCAAGAAATTCAATATATAAGCATTTAACGATGTACTATATGTTATTTAAGGTACGGTGTATCATACACTGCACAGAAATCCGCGCGAAACTAAAAGTCCTTAATTTTCGAATTAAGACTAGAAACTCATTTCAGCCAGGGGTATTTATATATCTGAGAAATTATTCCATATTTAATAGCGACAGTTTCAAATGTGCAAGTAAGGTAAAGACAAACTGTTTTAATAAACGAACCCAGAGCCGGCTCAAAATTGAAGTAGGAAAGAAGTGCGGGGAATGAATCAGAGATTTTATTTGTTTCCATATGGGCTAAAAAGGTAATGTTATTTAAGTAATGTGATGAAATTTCGCATTGTGTGCCGGCACTAACAAAGCCCGTCGGCGGCCAGCGAGTAATTCCCACCCTGAGTAATTTCCACTTTATTAAACATTTTAGCTTATGTGTTGAAGTTATTGCTTTTGTGTAATTCCCTGCTTTATTCCTCCAAGTCCTGTTAGTTTTTATATCCCGAAACAGATTTCACTACAGTAATCACAAAAGTTACTACTTAGTATTTTGCGGAGGTATATTACACGAATAAATGAGCCTGTAAACTGAAACTAGACTCACATACTATACCTCCAAACATTTTAATCAGAATTCTATTGAGATATAAAGGAATTTAATTATCATACAAACGATTTTCTTCATGAGTGTATAAAAATGTAGTTTAATGGCATGATATAATTGAAGTCTATGTAGTAGTAACACCTATTAATAGTTATAGGAAAATTTAAAAAAAAAAAAATTAAAATTTGGATATTAGTTATAGGGAAGAGAAGGGTGGAATGTTATGGAAATAAGGGATTTTGGCGCTACTATCAAATAGGTATGCCATGAAATACTCAAAAAACCATGATGCCATGGAGGTAAGATGAAAATATATTTTACTACGTTCTGTGGAAAGTTTTTGGTACAAGAGAGCTCATCTACCAAATTATACGTTGAAAGGACTAAAAATTCAATAAATATGTTATATTTTTGCTTTTTTAGTTGAACATTTTATTACAGTGGCTGTCCCAAATTCTGGTTCTGTTATTTTAAAATCATTCTTTCACATTTTACACCAAAGTCGTGGCTTTTTGAGCTGTGCTATTCAGAAAGGAAGGTCTGGAATAATTAAAAATTATGAAAAAAGATTCTTGTCTTGTATCCAAAACAGTAGAGGAAATCGGGGAAGTTGGTCCTCCCCCCAATAATAAAAATAATAATAATAATAAATAAAATTATGGTGCAAAAACGAAAGAAGAGATTTTATTTTTGGGAAATGCTGGTTATTGTGATTGTTTTTATTCTGTGGAAGGTGGTAACCCTGCTTGTTTAAAATCCAGGAGATTTTAGAATATTTTAACTCGAAAATATTTCTACATACCCAATATCTCTACGTGATCTGCCAAGTTATTTTCATCCCTAATTCCATTCGTAAGAGGTCCCGATCATTTACGAATTCCGTGTGTAGCTTCGAACGTGGCTCTAGCGTTATTTTAGAATAATTTACTTTCAATTTCTGTTATTTTGATTTTTAGATGCTCTAGTTTTTTTGTTTTTTGTTTTTTTTAGGCTGAAAGGCATAAAAGTGAGAAGCGAAAGAAGAAGATATTCTCGTTTTTACTTTTGAGCAATTCACTATTTTCGTTCCTTAAGGCACGGATGTATGCAATATTGGTGTAGATGGTATTATTTAAGGCTATTAAATTGGCAGTTTTCTGATAGTTTTCTTTTTTGGCACATGTGTAAACATCTTTATCGAACCATGGCTCGTTCTTCTTATGTTCCCTTTTCCAAAGACACAATTTATCGATGTTATTATTAATATCTCTGATGCCTCCCATGATCTGTCTGTGTCTTCAGTATCCTAAACTGAAGATTCAAAATCTTCAAACCTATTTTGACATCTACCTCGAATTGTTTTCTACTCTACTATATTTTTGAACTCTCCAAATTTAAGTGATCACATTTAAAACCACTCTCATTTTCTTTTTATCTTTTTTTAATTTCCTCTTTGACGAACTTTAGCGATTACTAGTTCAAGATCCGACCCTAGAGAATCAATCAGGTACTTAAAATATAAAATTGGTTTTGAATGAATACAGCTTAACATTTTCATGCTTAAAATATTTATTTGTGGGGAAAAATACCGGTAGTGTTTAGCGATCCGAAGCGACTAGAGGAAGATAGAGCGAGGGACGGTGTGGGAGGGAACACGCAGCGGCTTCAGATTGCCCTGGTTCGGCGGACCGGTTCTCTTCACCACTTTCTTCTTGGTCCCCAACGGATGGAGAAACTCCCTCTTGTTGTTTGTTAGATATAAACCTTATTTTTTTGTTTGATATAGTTAAAGTTACTATATTTTTCGTCTTTATTATGAAAAAGTTATATAGAAAATATACTCGACATTTACTATTAACAGTGACTCAAACCAAAAAAGATTCCTGAATTTAAAAAATTCCAGAACCTAAAGCCGTTAAAATGTCCCTAAAATGACAGATCAGATTATCATTATTATCTTTGTTATAAAATCAACACTATTATATTACTTAAAATTCAACAATTAAGTTACATTTGTTAATTGTAAGGATGATATAGATATCCTAAATCGTGTGAATGTTCCAATTTCATTGAATTTTCAGATAAATAAAGCCTTATCTTTCTATTCTGTCCTTATCACAGACCAGCTGTCTTAGACAACATTGCTCCATAAAATTTCCATATCTAAATTTCAATATATGGGTGATTCTCAAACTACGGCCAATTTTTACATTTTATTTTCGAACTTTTTTAGTGTGGTTAAAAAAAAAAATAAGTTACATTTGTTAATTGTAAGGATGATATAGATATCCTAAATCGTGTGAATGTTCCAATTTCATTGAATTTTCAGATAAATAAAGCCTTATCTTTCTATTCTGTCCTTATCACAGACCAGCTGTCTTAGACAACATTGCTCCCTAAAATTTCCATATCTAAATTTCAATATATGGGTGATTCTCAAACTACGGCCAATTTTTACATTTTATTTTCGAACTTTTTTAGTGTGGTTAAAAAAAAAAAAAGTACATGTACTTGGACCTATCCACAGCAAATATAGCATAATAGCAGTTCATGATCATTGCTTGAAATTAAGATAATTCAATCTATAATTTCATTGCCTCGGCAACGAATCAGTTACGTACGTCAATGACTAATTGTAAAACTGTCTTATTTGCATTTATTGTTTAGTTTATTCCAAATTTAATGCAGAATCGGATGATACCATAAGAATTGTCATATAAATAATTTTTCATTACGGGAAAAAAAATCTGAAACATAAAATCATATTTATATATTTTAAAAGGCATCGAAAAATAATTTAAGCAAAAATCTGTCCCCGATTTACCTAATCAATATATGGGTGATTCTCAGATTATGGGAAATTTTCATAAAAACATTTACGGCACAATTTATGTCATTACCGAGCTAATTTTCTGGCGTGGTAATGACACGAGTTTTCAACTTGGTAATGACATTTCCACGTATTTTATTCGGCCAAAACCGCCGTGTAACTAATTGAGATTATTTCTTTTGCCAACTGACTTGGACAAACGATAGTCAAACAAATATGACATAAAGAATGAAATAACTTAAAAAGAAAGCGTGTTAATACATGTCGTGGTAATGACAACAATAAAAGTACGTGACTTTTTTTACGAGGCACATGCGCGGAGGCCGGCTCCCAACTGAAGTCGGTTAATCCACAGGTGGTTTTCGTTAAACTCCATGGTGATCACTATACTCAAAAGAAATTTCCCCACTGTTCCTCCTTTTTCAAGGCTTTATCTCTGCCGTTTTGTTTTCTGAGTGGTAATGACGTCAAAGTGAAGGGACAAAGTTTCGAAACTACTTGAACATACTTACAGTTAAGTAAAATTAACAAAAAATATAATTCAGAATGCTCCAGTTATTCTTTATGAGTGGAAATAAATTTCACTACCATTAAACGTAGGTTTTAAAAGAAAAAATACATATTTACTACAAAATCGAGGGTGGGACAGTGCGTGTTAATGACATTTTAATAGGTTAAGTAATTATAAAATCATATTACTCATTAATATTTTCATTTTTAATATTTTATTAAGAAGAAATATATCTTCACCGTATAGCAATGGAAAAAAAAATCAGGTTAGGCTTAACCATTTAAGTAAAAGTTGTAATGGACTAAAAGTTGCCCCTAACATGAGAATCGCCCATATATATCACCATAATATAGTATTTTATTATTGAGTGAACTTCAAGAACCCTATTATTACATTTAATATCAACAGTCAAGAAAGCATATCCGATATATATATATATATATATATATATATATATATAGCAATGATACATTATACAAAGATAGTTTACACCGATCATTTTGCACTGGTCACCGTTAAAATCCATTGCATTACAAAAACCTTGAAGCTGAAAATATTTTCTGATGCATATAAAAAAAAAAATGCTCGTGAAAATATTTTTTTTTTTCAATTTTTCTACTTGTTTAGTATTGCCGCTAAGCGTTCTTGGAAGAAATGTTTTCTATGAGTTATAGTACGGCTACTATAGCTATAACAATATTTAATTAAGAACCTGGTGACCTAATAAGCAGTCGGTTTTCTCACGCGGAATGAATCTGACTCAAAAACCGGTTGGCGAACTTTTGTAATATCTTTCTTTTACTTTTAAGGATGAGAACCGTTGTTTATGATCTTGGCCCACTCTTCACCTTATTTATAATATAAATCTGTCTACTTCTCTACGAAAAAAAATATTTGCCTGAAATATTTTTTTATTTAAATAAGAATTGATGTGATTAGACCAATATCGGTACTTGGTTTATATTTAGCGTGATTATTTTTGAGGACCCTTCTTAAACAATACCCTTTGTGTTGGTTTAATATTAATTTTTATTGGTTATTAGGGCGGTGGATGAAAAAATAAGAGCCCAGACAGCTAGGGGGGGGGGGGGGGAGGGTAGCCCAATACTCACATTGCTAAAAAACCATGTTCTCCATGTTGCAGCGGCAGACTGGGCACAGCTTCATAACCAATTTCGTAGTGTCCTTCCCAACGATGGCATAAGCTCTTTCAGGTTCAAGGACAGTGAACGGATGGTCAAGGTCCATCGATTATGGCCCAGATGACCTATGTTTTTTTCCCCGAATCAGACCATCCATGGACCAAACCTCCAAGCGGCTACTGACAACCTGAAAAACCACGACGCGATTCTCGCGATAGGGGGATACACGGGGCTGGGTTGCCTCTGCTACGCCCGGTCGGTCTGAGTCTGAGCGGCTATTATTTTCGGCCGGTTACCCATCCAAATACTATATATGTATTTAGCTAGACGTTAATAAAATTTTTATTATTGCAATCACCTTTGTTCACTGCCCCCCCCCCCCCCAATATCCAATATATATACATATTGGAAACGATACATTAGTTCTTAGGACTCTAACATTATTTTTTAGTCTCAAAAGCTAATAAATAAGAAAAAAAATCATATTTTTAATTACACGTTGACATTGAAGTACACAACAAAACATTACATGGTGGGGTCAACTGTGGTATAGTGGTTAGCATGGCAACCTACAATACTAAAGGTCGCAGGTTGGCGCCCAGCGATAGCCCTAGGATTTTTTTATGGGAGTAAAAAATCCTTAGCCATGCCTTGGATGTAAAATGGAGGACCCGAGCCGGTACGATGTCAGGTACTCGTTAAAGATCACTATCCTAATTATACCTGGATAGGCAAAATTTAGGACTCTCACGTTAGCATCGTCCGATTAGCCTCAATTGCATAAAGTGACGTTAAACAAACAAACATTACATATAATTATAGATAACTATAATTTAGTCTTAAAATTTATCATAGTTAAAGTAAAAGGAACTATAATATCAGTTTTGATCTATTTATAATTGAGATCTATTCGATAGAGATCTATTTAAAATTAATGATCTATTACTTTCTACAAAAAGAAATTAACACTGATAAAGATATAAGACACCCTGATTTTTTTCGAAAAGTGTAATTTTCAAATTTCTGTTCTTAATTACCAAACTAATAAAATATTACTACATAACCAATGTTTTGCACAATACCTATTATGTGGATGATTTAAAAGGTTCTAAAGAAAGAAAATACAACAATATAGAATTAATAGGCTCAAATAAAAAGGAATTGTGATAAAGTAAATTGTCAAAAGAAATGAAATACGGCAGTTAAATCGCGAGTGGTCGGGTCCTGTTATGAATAAAACACAAAAGGAAGAGATTTCCTTCGCTAACGAAATTTCGGAGGGGATTAGTGATGGTAGGCCTAATAAAATTTCCCCTCCTCAGTTTCAAGTGCCTGAAATTACGCCGTTTCCATTCGGGGAAGAGATTGGAAAAATGATGCCGCGCGCTCTTGGACCATCAAGTTTGAAATTTCATATCGCCGTAATTAATTCAGACCATCCACCTCTGGAATAATTATAAATAGAAAATACTTAAATGACACTCTGTCCGTTTCGGATTTTGACATATTTCAATAGAAATTAGTTTAGACCCCGTAAACAGGAAACAGGTTTCTTTAATTAGCATAGGCTTCCTGTCGAAGTTTATTTTATTTTAATTTCTTTTCAGAAATAAGATGATTAAACAAGGTAATCGGATGAGTTCTGTATTCAAATTTAAGGAATGTGGCTTTCAGTTCAAGCAATAAAATTCGATTAGGCGGATGAAACAGAGCAGGCATGGTGGAAGTAGGGATGCGACATCGATGTGTTGGAACCGATGTCTTTTATGTTGAAGTTTATGTTTTAGTGAACTGAATTATTTTAGATAAAGCATGTCCGTAAAAAAAAAATTCTGGTGCTTGCGCGCAACACACAACTTTCACTTACCAACTTACTTAGATAAGAAATCAATGCGTTTTGTTAATGCCACTTCTCAAAGTTACACATTTTCCACATTCATTTCTTATTTTTGTTTTCATTTGCTCTATAAACCCCTCAGAACATTTTAATAATGATAACGCTTACCTGATATTAAATAACACTCAATTTTCATTAAACATGACAAATATGAAGAAAATCGTTAAAGCCGTTTTTGAGATAATCTAAAAATTAGAAAAAAAGTTATGAAATAAAGTGTCCCCTTCGGTTGATCAATCTTGATGAAAAGTTGGCTATCACATCTTTGGCATATACATACATAAATACCCAGTTTGACCAAAATCGTGAAAGCCGTTTTTGAGTAAATTAAAAAAAACACGTTAAATTGATACAAAATTTATTAAGTAAAGTCCCCCCCCCCCCGGTTGATCAATTTTGATGAAATGTTGGGTATCACATCTTTGGCATATACATACATCAAATACCCAGTTTGATCAAAATTGTGAAAACCGTTTTTGAGTAAATAAAAAAAACACGTGAAATTGATACAAAATTTATTAAGTAAAGTCCCCCCCCCCCCGGTTGATCAATTTTGATGAAATGATGGCTATCACATCTTTGGCATATACATACATCAAATACCCAGTTTGATCAAAATTGTGAAAACCGTTCTTGAGTAAATAAAAAAAACAAGTGAAATTGATACAAAATTTATTAAGTAAAGTCCCCTCTCCGGATGATCAATTTTGATGAAATGTTGGCTATCACATCTTTGGCATATACATACATCAAATACCCAGTTTGATCAAAATCGTGAAAACCGTTTTTGAGTAAATAAAAAAAAACAGGTGAAAACGATACAAAATTTATTAAGTAAAGTTCCCCCTCCGGTTGATCAATTTTAATGAAATGTTGGGTATCACATCTTTGGCATATACATACATCAAATACCCAGTTTGATCAAAATTGTGAAAACCGTTTTTGAGTAAATAAAAAAAACACGTAAAATTGATACAAAATTTATTAAGTAAAGTCCCCCCCCCCCCGGTTGATCAATTTTGATGAAATGTTGGCTATCACATCTTTGGCATATACATACATCAAATACCCAGTTTGATCAAAATTGTGAAAACCGTTTTTGAGTAAATAAAAAAAACACGTGAAATTGATACAAAATTTATTAAGTAAAGTCCCCTCTCCGGATGATCAATTTTGATGAAATGTTGGCTATCACATCTTTGGCATATACATACATCAAATACCCAGTTTGATCAAAATCGTGCAAACCGTTTTTGAGTAAATAAAAAAAAACAGGTGAAATCGATACAAAATTTATTAAGTAAAGTTCCCCCTCCGGTTAATCAATTTTTATGAAATGTTGGGTATCACATCTTTGGCATATACATACATCAAATACCCAGTTTGATCAAAATCGTGAAAGCCGTTTTTGAGTAAATAAAAAAAAACACTTGAAAATGATACAAAATTTATTATGTAAAGTCCCCCCTCCGGTTGATCAATTTTGATGAAATTTTTACAGTCATATCTCGGGCATATAAATAGATCAAATACTCAGTTTAATCGAAATCGTTAGAGCCGTTTTTGAGAAAATCGAAAAAAACTTAAAAAGTTATTAAATAAAGTACCCCCTCCCTTTGAGTAATTTTGATGATATTTTTGCTGTCACATCGCGGGCATATTCATACACTAAATACCCAATCTCAGGTTCGCACGGTTTATAGTTTTTGAGCTAGTCTGTTCACACACACACACACACACACACACACACACACACACACACACACACACACACACACACACACACACACACACACACACACACACACACACACACACACACACACACACACACACACACACACACACACACACACACACACACACACACACACACACACACACACACACACACACACACACACACACACACACACACACACACACACACACACACACACACACACACACACACACACACACACACACACACACACACACACACACACACACACACACACACACACACACACACACACACACACACACACACACACACACACACACACACACACACACACACACACACACACACACACACACACACACACACACACACACACACACACACACACACACACACACACACACACACACACACACACACACACACACACACACACACACACACACACACACACACACACACACACACACACACACACACACACACACACACACACACACACACACACACACACACACACACACACACACACACACACACACACACACACACACACACACACACACACACACACACACACACACACACACACACACACACACACACACACACACACACACACACACACACACACACACACACACACACACACACACACACACACACACACACACACACACACACACACACACACACACACACACACACACACACACACACACACACACACACACACACACACAGACACACACACACAGACCATTTCGCGGGACTTGGTTAATTGGACTCAGGGGACCCCAAAACGTGTATTTCCGTTGAAAACCGGAAGTCGAAATTTTTCACGATCGCAATACTTCCACTTACTATTTCATGTATAGGTAAGTGAAAGTAAAAAAATAAAATAAAATAAAATCAAGTCACTTGTTACAAAGTTTTCATACTCAGTAAATGTAATATAATATACATATAGGAAAGAAATGAATACTACAGAGAGAGCGAGAATAAGTGTGGCGACCAATGAGAGTTTGGGTTGATCTCGGCGCACAAAAACCATTTTTGGATTTACAGAGAATTGTATTTCTGGTGAATATTTTAAAAGATTATGTTGCTAGCAGCTGCAATAGATAAGTAATTGGAATGATACAATGGTTTTGCGTTTTCATACTTTATTAACTTATTTGAAGTTGGACATTTTACAGAAACAAGAAAGGGTACGTAGAACATAGGTAAATTATCCAATATATATAATAAGTCAAATATCCATTTTAAAAATATCTTTGTTTCTATCAAAACATTAATGCTAAAAACATATATATATTTTTGTTGTCAAAACGTTGATGTTAAAATGAATTTCTTTTTGTGGAAATGTTTTGAAAATTTTTATTCAACAGAATTATATTGTTCCGGGCTGCGGGTCCGATAAAATAAACTATTAACAATAGAACTATAATTTATAAATCAATACTCACAATGGTAATTACTGCCTTATTATTAGATACAAAACAGGCTGTGTAATGGACTCTAATCACTTATAACAAACAGCACGGGTTAAAACTAGAGGCTTTTCTACGACATACACTATCACCACAATAACTTATCACAATAAGGCTTACCACTTATCACATTAACTTATCACTGTTCACTACGAAGTTCACTCCACGGGTGTTGCCAAACAACTCCGCTGAGGCTTGTTATAAGCCGGTATTTATAAGTCTTGGATAGATTCTAGAAGGTTTGCGGTTCATGTAGAACAAAGTCTTTGATCTTCGCCGGCAGCTAGTTCCGCACCGAACAATGGACGTATTGTTCTCCATAGGCGCTTTGTCTGACCCCGCTGGCCGCAATAATATTACTTTGTCCCTATTAAGGATGCGATATCGATATTTAAATATGTTTAGGAGCTAAAAGGTTAATATTTAAAAAATGGATATTGGATAGTGTTTGTAACTTGATCGTTTTCAGCCAACCCCGATATGGCAGTCCTCTGTCCATTTAAAGACCGCTTGGCCAAACTCTCCTCAAATGCTCCAAACAGACGCCGACAAGCCTCCAAGCTTACAGCTGGCTCCCAGCCACTCTGTTCAGAAGGGCATCCCTCCCATCCAAGAGTGTATCCGGCCCTCCTCGATACGGTTGACCTCTGTCCATTCAAAGACCGCCTGGCCAAACGCTCCTCAAATGCTCCAAGCAGACGCCAACAAGCCTCCTAGCTTCTAGCCGGCCTCCAGCCACTCTGTTTAGAAGGGCATCCCTCCCATCTAAGCAAATATCCATATTGCTTCTTTCCTGGATGGAACCTTCGGGAAACAACAAACTCTTCTTCCTTGTCTTGGGAGCTATCACCATCCTCGAGCTGATCTCTCATGCTTCCAGTACAGTGGTGGACTCAACTTCCATGACTTCTCTTGTCGAATCCACCTGAACAAGCCTTCCCACTTCAACAGGCTTTTCCTCAGCGCCTTCATCACAATCTTCCTTGTCAGGTTTAGCATACCCAAAAGTCCTAGAATCCATGACAGTCTGTACAGCAGCTAACCCTGCATTTCCTATTCTTTCAGGCTTGTGTTTCATGAACTCCCCCTCGAAATGAACAGCATTGCGACAAGATCCATACACAAGAGCATCCACCTCTCTCAATCCGCAAAGCGGCACCTTCAGATCTTCAACACTCGCTTGAGGATCAAGGTCAAAGGGCTCTTCTTCTTCTTTTTTATCATTAGTTTCTTCTTCACCTTTCGATTCGTTTAAATGATACATTTCATCAACTTGCTACTAGCTGAAAAATTATTTACAACAAAATAAATAAATACACTAATGCTAAAAATATCCCACTTCTGACACCAGTTGTTACGGGCTTCGGGTCCGATAAAATAAACCATTAACAATAGAACTATAATTTATTAATCAATACTCACAATGGTAATTACTGCCATATTATTAGATACAAAACAGGCTGTGTATGTAGACTCTAATCACTTATAACAAACCGCACGGGTTAAAACTAGAGTCTTTTCTACGACATACACTATCACCACAATAACTTATCACAATAAGGCTTACCACTTATCACACTAACTTATCACTGTTCACTATGAAGTTCACTCCACGGGTGTTGCCAAACAACTCCGATGAGGCTTGTTAAAGCCGGTATTTATAAGTCTTGGATAGATTCTAGAAGGTTCGCGGTTCATGTAGAACAAAGTCTTTTAATCTTCGCCGGCAGCCAGTTCCGCACCGAACAATTGACGTATTGTTCTCCATAGGCGCTTTGTCTGACCCCTCTGGCCGCAATAATATTACTTTGTCCCTATTAAGGATGCGATATCGATATTTAAATATGTTTAGGAGCTAAAAGGTTAATATTTAAAAAATGGATATTTTTAGATCGATGTTTAATAGTTAACATCTAAGTTCTATATATGTATAAATAATACTTATTTATTTATTTATTATACTTGATGAAAGACGAAGTGATTCATAAAATGAAAATAGTTATTTAAAAACGTAAATTGAATTTTTTAAAATATTGAATTGTTTTTTAAATTTAATTTTAATTTAAATTTTATTCTATATGTATAATAAGAGAATATTTTTTCCTACATATAAAAAACTTCTTCTTCAT
The DNA here is from genome assembly GCA_911387785.2 of Aelia acuminata. NCBI lineage: Eukaryota > Metazoa > Arthropoda > Insecta > Hemiptera > Pentatomidae > Aelia > Aelia acuminata. The sequence goes on along the minus strand of OU426979.1, from coordinate 87,170,933 downwards.
TAAAATAAGATTCTAAATTATTATATTATCTATTTTTTTTTGGTAGCAGCAATTGTAACTTCTAGTAGTAGTATAGAATTAAACTATATATTTTTGTTATTAAATTAATCTATCAAATCTGCTGATTTTCAACAATGTTGACAGATGCGGATTATTAAATGCAGTAAAAGAAAAAATAGTACATTATTTTTTTTTTTTTTAAATAAAATAAATATAAATATAAAAATAGGCGTGAATATAAAAATTAAGTTAAAAAATCAATAGAAAATAAAAAATCTGGTGCGTGCGCGCAACACACAACTTTCACTTACCCACTGACTTACATTAGATTAGAAATGAATGCGTTGTGTTAATGCCACTTCTCAAAGTTACACATTTTTCCACATTCATTTCTTACCTGATATTAAAGAACACCTAATTTTCATTAAACATGGCGAATTTGATGAAAATCGTTAAAACCGTTTTTGAGATAATCGAAAAAAAGGTAAAAATCGGAAAAAAAGGTAAAAATCGGAAAAAAAGGTATGAAATAAAGTGCCCCCTCCCTTTGACCAATTTTGATAAAATCTGTGCTGTCACATCGCGGGCATATACCAACAACAAATACTGAGTTTTGTCAAAATCGTTAAAGCCGTTTTTGAGTAAATAAAAAAAACACGTGATAATGAGACAACATTTATTAAGTAAAGTCCCCCCTCCGGTTAATCAATTTTGATGAAATTTTTACAGTCATATCTCGGGCATATTATTACATCAAATACTCAGTTTAATCAAAATCGTTAAAGCCGTTTTTGAGTAAATAAAAAAAACACGTAAAAATGATACAAAATTTATTAAGTAAAGTCCCTCCTCCGGTTAATCAATTTTGATGAAATTTTTACAGTCATATCTCGGGCATATAAATAGATCAAATACTGAGTTTAATCAAAATCGTTAGAGCCGTTTTTGAGAAAATCGAAAAAAACATAAAAAGTTATTAAATAAAGTACCCCCTCCCTTTGAGTAATTTTGATGAAATTTATGCTGTCACATCGCGGGCATATACTTACACTAAATACCCAATTTCAGGATCGCACGGTTTATAGTTTTTGAGCTAGTCTGTTCACACACACACACACACACAGACACACACACACACAGACCATTTCGCGGGACTTGGTCATTTCGACTCAGGGGACCCCAAAACGTGTATTTCCGTTGAAAACCGGAAGTCGAAATTTTTCACGATCGCAATACTTCCACTTACTATATATTTCATATATAGGTAAGTGAAAGTAAAAATTTTTCACGATCGCAATACTTCCACTTACTATATATTTCATATATAGGTAAGTGAAAGTAAAAATAAACATCTAATTTTATAGTATCATGAACATGTTTTGCAATAAGAAATACATACGAAGAGAGCATCTGAACCTACATTTTCTGCCTGAGAGGTTTCGCATTTCCACCTTGAGAGGTGGAGGAGTGTGAACAAATTCCCCTTTGAGCTCAGATTGGTTACTAGGTTCACTGATACCAAGTTATCCTTTAACACGAATAGTTGGGAAGTCACTAGAGCGGAATCGTGAGTTTTATAAGTTTCCTGTTAATCATGATTAATATTTCGTAGAGTACCTACTCACCAATCATTAGTAGTAATACAGGAGTCAATAATTGAAGATGCATCACATCATTGAGATTCTATTTTTTTTAATCAGATAGCATCTTTTACATAAAATAATTACAATGGATAAAATTCCAATATTATTTAAACTTTATTTTAGTGGATTGTGGTGTCTCTGAAATTTGTCATGAAATCGTTTATAGTGAGTCCGAACGTATGTCAATTGACATAAAAGTAGTGTTGGAAACGTATAGAGGAGCATGTGTAATAAATAACTCTTAGAATTTTCGATTGGAATGTATGGAGTCTCGGTATATGTTTCTTTTTCGCAGATCCAAATTCCAATTACATGAGAATAGTGAAGGTATTATTCATCATTCTCGTTAAATGTTGACTTCTTTATGTGAACGAAAAACATCGGGGAGGTGTTTTGAAGCTTGAAATAACATTAGTGACCTCAATCACTTCGTACCCCAATTGTTTTAGTTCTTCTTTAATTATCTCTTTAGGTATTGTGTGATGTAGGTCCTTGATAACTGCTCTTGGGTTTTTGTCTTCTGGAAGTTAAAATGAATGGAAATCAGTATCTCCCCTTCTTAGTGCGGAAATAAGTTTTCTGTAGGTAGTTGGTGTATCAGGATAAACTGTTATCTTTAAGTTATAATATAGTTAATCTTATTTTAAATGCTTTTTGTCCTGCCTCTTTTTCTATACATATAATAAGATATTAGTAATTCTCAACTCCATTGATATAATTGGAGATTCTTTTTTGCATTGGGTGTTTAGTCCAAGTGAATTTTGATGAGGTTCGGAATCATCTGTTTCAGATAATAGTATCTACTCGTATTATTGGTAGGTATAACCTGACTAGGTCTTTTTCGGTTAGGTGTTTCATTGTGAGTAGTCAAGAGTCTTTTCCGCCCTGTTACGAACTCCCATAACGTGTTTTCATTGACATTATCTCTATTAATACGATAATACTTAGTACTTAACTTAAACTTATCGAAAGCTCGGGAGATAACGGCTCGGCCATGACTGGAGTAAAGATTACCTTCTTCTTCTTCTTATTTAAGCCTGTCTACGTAATTGCAATAAATACAGTCGCGGCCAAAAAAACCGGCGCACCTAGATTTTTGCAAATATCTTTTTATTAGACCAAAATAAACTTCCTACTTTTTATCTTAGCAAAGTATATGCTATGTTCTTCTAAGAGGCACAAAGAAAATGAAGAAAAAACGACATATAAATAAGATATAAAATTTATTATAAAAAAAAGAAGAAATATCAAATAAAAATAAAAATTTACTTCTAAAATTTGCATTTTTAACTTTAATTAAACAAAAAAAAAGCGTCCTCGGTACCGGGTATTTCCTCCTCTGGCTCTGATGACAGCTTCAATCCTCCTCGGCACACTTTGGATGAGGATTGCTACCCGTTCCTAGGGTATAGCCTCCCACTCTTCCACTAGCGCTGTTCTGAGGTTCTGTAGGGTAACTGGAGGGTTTGGCCGCCTTCGGACACACCTCCCTAACTGGTCCCATAGTTGTTCTATAGGGTTCAGGTCTGGGCTTCAAGCTGGCCACGGCAGGGTACGAATGCCGACCTCATCCAGATACTCTTGCACGACATGTGCTGTGTGTGGCCGGGCATTATCCTGCTTAGGCGAAAATTATTCCCAATGAAAGGCGTAAACGGCATCACGTATTCTTCTAGAATCTCCGTGATATACGAGGTTGCATTGAGGGACGGTCTGCTGAACACGTGGAGGTCTGTCCTCACTTATGATGTGATGCCTCCCCACACCATAACACTCCTACCTCTCCCCCCTTCTTCCTCATACTCTTACTCGGCCATCCTGAGTATACAGGTTAAACCTCGACTCGTCGCTGAACGTAACGGAGGCCCAATCAGGCTCAGTCCAGTTAGCGTGGTCTCGGCAAAATTGAAGACGTGCATTTTGGTGAGCTGCCGTCAACTGAGGACCGGTTGCTGGGGCCATGGAGTGCAAGTTCACTTCGGTGAGCCTTCTCCTTATTGTTCGTGCACTCACGTCCACCTCCCGAGCAATTCTCAGCCGACAAGCTGTTTCTACTGCCGTCTGTCTGCGGTTTCTTAAAGTTTGCATAATGATGAAACGGTCATCTGCTGGCTCAGACGTTCTGGGGCGCCCTGATCCTGGGTTCCTCTCCTAGAGTCCCGTCTCCTGGTACCTCTGAACCGCCCTGAACCGCAGTTGTTTCCGGTAGGCCTAACGTCCTGGCCACGTAACATTGGCTTCTACCATCTTCCAACAACGCAATTATTCGGGCAACTGTCGTAGCTCACAAAACCATTTTATTAAACGAAAAAGATTAATTAACAACCTCACACAAAAAAAAAAATAAAACGAAAGTAAATTAACAAGAAGAGCACTTTTAGAAGGAAAACGTATAACAGTAAAGTCGCATATACGTACTGATGCAGTATTGTTTACGAATTCTTATCTGTTGATTGCTTACTATAAAGGATTATTGACATAATATTAAAGGGGCATGTGCTTATTTTGGATAAGAAATGAAAAATAGATGCTAGTACGTGTTATACCTACGTTAAGATACATTTAGTGCTAAAAAGGAGGTGCGCCGGTTTTTTTGGCCGCGAGTGAATTTCACTGTTTACAAATAAATAGCACTTAATTTAATTCGCTTGTTTAAGTCGTAGTGCATTATATCATTACTAACATAAAATAGTACATCCACTGTTATTCGCAAAACTTTTGACTGAAAAGGCTGCATTCTTTATATGCTGAACGTTTTTGCAGAGCCCCACAGTTCTATTCCGTAAGTCCAAATAGGTTTTAGTAAAAGTTTTCATAATGCGAGTTAACTGATTAAAGATAATTTTGAACTACTGTCAAGTTAACTTTGCGAATTTTCTATATGACGTGCAAGTTTCCTTTTTACTAGCTAATGCTTTCATTTTTCTTCTATCGTGAAACAGCGCTTTCTTTAAATGTGTTCAAGATCTGATTGATTATTAGTTTGTAAAAATTATTTCTGTAATTTTATTTTTGTATTAACTTTTGTTAGATTTACTGTATAAAATGCCAATCAGTTATAAACCAATGGATTCTGATATTACTCATTTTACTGTTTAAATAAAATTAGCACATTTGCTACTTTAAGCGTATGTTTTACGTTTTTGCTCATTAGTGTTTAATAATCGTAATGATATTGCAAAGCAAAAGGAATAAATTGCCCCCAAGAATGCTATTTCAAAATCCATTTGGCGACGAGTTGGCGAGAAGAGGCTCACAAGAGATTGGAAAAGTGAGAGGCTACCCAGGTCACGAATCGGAGAAAGGAGATAAGAAATATTGAAGTAGATGCGAGGACCTGATAGCGCAACAGAACCCGCTTTGAGATAAGTGCTTCAGCATATGCTTACTGAATACCATTTGCGGGGTTGTCAATGGAGCACTATTATTCAACATTTTAAATCATATTTTACATAGTAAATTGAAGTAAACAAAGAAAAAGAACTCTGAATGTGTAACAAAATACATCTGGAAGAATTTCGCAACTAAGAATATGTTTAGGTAAATTTTGGAAAGTCCGGAAGCGGAAAAATACTACGGGTGTAGGCAGTGCTAGTTGGTTTGATCAGCAAAACATGAAATACTTCTAATGGATATTTTATCTGATGTTGATTCCATGTTAGTGTTTTCCCTTGAAGTAAGTTAACATGGTTGGTTACAGTTGTGGGAATTCAGATTTCAATGAAACATTTTTTGGTGATACGAGGCCGAAAAATATTCGACCAGATTCCAAGCGTTTTTGCTGACTCGTTCATGAAGTCGAGAAGAAAAAATAGGTAATTCTAATGTTTTTACTTAATATTGTTTCTGGTTCTGCTCTCAATAGATTTGTTTGTTTGTTGGGGATTGTAAGACATAAATTCATAAGTTCATCAATGCCTAAGTTTACCTGTTGGTCTTATATTTGATTATTAACACAATCATCTTAAGCTGTCAATAGCTATTTGTGTTAATGTATATGAATCAATCGATCTGTTTATCAAGATGAAAACGAGAATAATATTGCAGACGGTATCGAAGTAATTCAAATGTATTAGAAATCGAACAAGGCGTTTCAAGAAAAGTGGGCCAAAAAGACATATGGATATTTAAGAAAAACATAGATTTGGTTTTAGGATATTTTTTTTCCTTTATCTTCGCCTCTATCTAGGCTCATTGGCGGTGTGTTCAGATAATTTAGTGGGATCTGTTTTATTTATATTTATTTTTTCAATTTAATTATTTTTTACTTCATATTAGCTGTGAAGAGTATGTCAATATTGGTTTTATCAAGTACAAATATGTATTTAATTTTTGTCTCAGCCCTAATTTTGAAGTTGTGGAAAATGTGTAGAGTAAATTTAAATTAAAATAAAATAAAATATTTTTAATTGGGTTAAAATTAAGTCAGTTTTGAGGCATTCTATGTAGTCCATATTGCCCTAAATTTCTGTTGTTTCTTGTAGATCGTTATAGTCATGTTGAAGTGTTCACGATTTTTGCAATAAACTAGCGCCTTATATTGAAATATAAATGGATAAAATATTTTTCGACCTAAGGTCACAAAAAAAAAAAAAATTAGCCTCCTTTTTTTTTATTTTATTTTTTAAGCTGCAGTAGGTAAACAAATCATACAACAGTAAATAAATCATACAAAAATATTTTTTTTTATTTTATAAAGATTTCATAAAAAAAAAAAAAAAAAAATTACTTTGTTTTAATAATGAAACCAATTTTAACGATCCCATTATTTTATATGTATCAGAGGGTAATCGGCCGTACCAATTACACTTATAAGTTTATAACTGCATCACCAGAAGAAACGATCACTATTATTATTGGACATAAAACTGAATATTAGAAGAAAACAATTAACTTTATTGTAGGAGAGTTAGTATAAAGCCGTTCCTAAAACAAAACTAATCTCACTGAGAGGTCTTTAAACTGTCAATTACCTTTAGTACCTCTTTAGGAGAAATAAAAGTGCGGGTGGCAACAGTGCTTTCAAGTTTTAATACCACTCCCAAAGATATCGTAAAAAGAGATTCAGAAAATTAAATAATGGATTCGGTCTCCTACAAGACCTTAAAACAATTAAATATTTGAAAAATAAAATCAAGTCATACATACATATATTCTGAATCCCCAGAAAGGTACATCTTAGATCTTGATATTTCGCACAATTATTATTTTATTTTTATTTAAATCACAATTTTGGGAGCCGAAGTTCTAAAATGTTTCCTAATAAATTGTTCCCTTTTTGACACAGATACAGCTAAACAATGAAAATTACATTTATATATTCTGCACTCTTTTAATAACTTTTTCTAAGAATACGGATTCAAATACTAACGACATTTTATTAATATATTTTCCGTCAGTGAAAGTTTATTATTAAATTTAAATTTGGTGTCCGTTTATGAGTTTTTAAAGATATTTTGTGATTGACCTGTTTAGAAATTTTTTAAACATTGAAAAATTCAGACTGTACTTATCGTTATTTAGACAATTAAAACTGTATGCATACGGTAGCGAATTTTGTCGAAATAATTGCGAGCTTATTATGAAAAAAATGTATTCATCATATTAAAATTAAAACATTGAGTAAATATTGGTCTCGGTTTAGGAATATGTGTTGCCAGGGATTGATGGTCATTAATGATTCTAACAAAATGATTCTTGGGAGCTATATCAATCGATTAAAGAGAAAAGAAAACAAATATTTTATGAGAGATCTTTACAAATTTTGAACAATATCCTTACATTTCCCAAATGAAAGGATATTAATCAAAATGTGGTGATTCAGATATGTACAACTATCATAAGTTATAAATATTTACATCTAAAAATTTCCCAAATGAACAATATTACTGCAATACATTACAGGCGTATTCAAACCGAATGTATACCGGAGGATTTATATGGTTAAATGGTTCGGTATATAAGGTTCGGATGATGCATCCGAATGCTGAAAGTATTCTCTACTGAACCCAGGAGCGAAGTACGGATAATGATATCCTTGGTAATCGGCTAATATTCCTAAATTGATAGGTGGACCGATTCTTCCAATGAAGGTGTTTTAAATGTGATTTGGACCAAATAGAATCATAAACAAATAGATATTCGGTTATTTATGAAAGACTTTTTGCAACACGTTTAAAAAATTGATTTCGTATGAGACGTATGTACTTTATTATGATTATGATTAATGACCAATTTATAGAAATTTATTATACCTTTCCAGTAGAGGAGAAGTCAAGGAACGGGGGAGTATAAAGGAGTAGAGAGACGAAATTTAATGATTTTTATCAAGAAATTAACGTATAACTTTTGATAAAAAAAAATAAAATAAATAATTTCATATACGTTCAAAAATGTAGTTAGACTTTACACATAAGTATTAATTATTGAACTTATGACTGAATTTTTCGAAATAGTTATTAAGACGATTTTTTTCACAATGGCTGAAGAAGTCAGTCTCCTTCTGAGATGATGTTAAACAAATGAATACTGTAGATACTGTTGTATTTAATTCACGACATTTATGTGAATTCCTCCTTTATGAGCTGTGCTGTTCACTTGCAGTACTCTATTAGCTTAGAGGCCGTGATGGCCTAGAGTTTTGGAGTTTTCATCATTTCATATGTTATTTCATCTTTAAGTTTTGGCTTAAGATTCAACTTTATCTGGTCACAAACAGGTAATCTGATTATTTTATTCCATTTTTATTTTATTTCATGTTTAAGTTTATACAAAATATGTACCTTTATCAGGTCACAAGTTGATAATCTGTTAACTTTAAGGCAATATTATTCTGTCACATCAATGACTGTTGGATTAAGGAAAACAAATGTTCCCGTCCTCGCAACTATTCTCCATCCCGGATATTCTCATGATATAAATTTTTCTTCCTATATCTATGAATAATATCCTCCTAACATGTCATTCCTTTTAACGATAATAACTTCTACTTTTCCTATATCCTTTTCAATGAATCGATCACCTCCATACTTAAATCTCGAACCAATGACTCTGGCCATGACCATACAACTTTTACTTACTAAATTCCATCTTTCCTATAGACTGGAAAAAAGCACTTATCCGTCTACTCAATAAAGTTCCTCATCCTTCAACGCCCTCTGATTTCAGACCAATTGCCATCCTCTCCAATCTCTCGAAACCATTGGAAAGAATAGTCCATTCACAACTTACACCCTTCCTCGAACAAAACGTACTCCTTAATCCTCTCCAGTCCGGTTTCCGTTCCGGTTATTCCACCCAATCTGCCCTTATAAAAATTACACAAGAGCTTTACTCTGCCATGGACCAACAGAAAATGGTCCACTGATTCTGGTCTTATTCGATTTTTCAAAAGCCTTCGATTCCGTCGATCACTCAATACTCCTCTCCAAGCTACATAAGCTATCCATATCCAATAGTGCACTACGCTGGTTCCAGTCCTTCCTGTCTTCCCGTCCACAAGCAGTTATTGTTCCTAACAAACCACCTTCATTGTCCTAACCTCTCTCCAACCCTCTTTTCCGTCTATATAAATGAACTGTCAACCGTATTGCGTCATTCCCACTTTCATCTACATGCCGATGACCTCCGAATTTACATATCATGTCACCCTTCGAATATAATAGAAGCGGCTCTAAAACTTCAAGAGGACATCGACAGTATTAACCACTGAGCGACAGAAAACAACTACGTCTAAATCCAGAGAAAAGAAAAGCAACCCTTATCGGCTCAAAACCCTTCCTGAATTCCCTTCCCTACTATCCACTATTATATATCAATAGCACTCCTATTCAGTCCCAAGATTCCATAAATAACCTTGGTCTCACCTTTGATAATCATCTCTCATGAAACCATCAAGTATCCCAAATTACCCGAAAATCCATTACAGTCTTAAAACAGCTCCTTAGATTCCCCAGATGTTTCCCCAGAAGCACCCGCCATCTCCTAGTTTCCTCTCTCATCCTTCCTCATTTTGATTATGGATGCCTGGTATACGGAGGGCTGTCTGGTGAACTGGAGGTGAGATTAAAAAAATTAATGAACCGCCTTATCAGATTCATTCTCCATCTACCCAGGCACTCTCACGTCTCCCAGTTGTATACTGAGTAAGGTTTTCTTCTTCATTCCTGAATCCAGACGACAATATCTCCTTGGTTCCTTCCTATTCCAATCCTTTAGAACAAAAAAACCCACCTACATCCTCGACCTCCTTACACCTCGTTCGTCCATCCACCTATTAAACACAAGATCCCATCCCACCGACCTGTATCTTCCTACCCGTAGAACAGCCTCCTTTGATCGATCCTTTACAGTACGTACAACCCATCTTTGGAATTCCCTGCCTAACTGCATATGCAGCGCATCCTCCTTGGCAAATTTAAAAACCATTTATTCACCCATCTCCAAGATAATCAATCTTCCTCACAAATGTAAAAATAGTCAATATTTAGAACAATGTGTAAGCACTATTTTTATTTTTATTAACCTATATATAATGTAGGATAATGTATAAATGTCCTATATATAATTTCATCCCAATGACCTAATTTTAGTCAGACAAGTGTAATACCATATGTTTCCTTTTTGTTTTTCTTAGGGAACTAAAAGTCCAAGAATAAAGTTATATTTTCATTTCATTTCCAATTGAAATTCGGGTATGGAAGGTCCAACTTTTTTTTTTTTGCAGCCCTATATCTAATCTACAGACTAATAGGTTGGTATATACATGGAAAATAACCGGGATATGATAGATTTTAAAGCTTATCAGTATAAGAGAGATATAAACTGAAGTTTTAAAATGTGACAATGAGATTGATCTAGAGCCAGATAAATCTTAAAATAAGCATAATAAGTATGTGCATATTAACAACTTTGAATGAGGACTATTGGCCGTAGAACAAATGACTTATCAGAGCCCGAAAGTTGAAATAATTAAATATAATATAACAAAATGTAAGATACTCCTTCATTAAAGAAATCCTAAAGAAAGATATTGATAATTTTATATCGGGAAAGTGGTTGGTTGGTTGGTTTTATTTAGAAGCGTAAAACCGTAGTGCGGTCATCAACGCCTATTTACAAGGTGAAGATTATTTACAGGAAAGTAGTTAGGCTGGTGCTGTCATCTGGGAAGCTAGTTTTAAATGAAATAAAATAAAATAAAGAAAAAAAAAGCAGCACCAGCAGCATTGAATCTGCAGCAGCAGATAATTTTCCTTAAAATTTTATATTTGTCCAAACGACATTGAGTTTCAATAGAAAAAGCTATTATGATTTATAAAAGCTGAGACCAAAACGTGTTGCGATCCTCGGATAAGGAATAGGGAAAGGATATTTAGAAAGATATTAAAGTAAGAAAAAAGGAAAAAAATATATACGTGAAGAATTTCATAAGCAATTGAATAAATAATAGAGACAATTTAGCCCGTAGTAGTCTAAATGGAGGACTGGAACTGTGAGAGAAGGGGCTCCACTTTAGCCCAGTATCAGATGTTCTTTTGCCACTTTCTCCACTTCCACTGACTAAAAGGTTTCCTTATAAATAAACAATTTTTTTTCTCAGTGAACCTCTGCTGTTTATTATTTACCACTGTATTTATTTTTTTTAAAGGTATTGAATAAATAAACTCGAAGAAATTTGAGGCTACCGGCACTTTATGGACCATAACAGAAAAAAAACTTGTAAAAACAACTGATGATAAAAAAAAAAGTTTCGTCATGAAATTTTTATATATTAAATATTGCACTACACATTTGGTTTTTTTTTACACGTACAAGGTTATTTATTATTCCATTACATCAACTGAAGGGTGTTCAAATTATTTTACCGGCTTTGTTATTTGCTTAATGATATGAAAAAATATCTTTTACATTCCTATATCGCAGGACATCTCAGTTAACTTATCTTAAATCTAAAATCTACTATAAATAGGATGAGGATTAAAAAAAATAAAATAAAATAAATAAAACGAGAGAAAAATATTCAATAAGAGAAACATAGTAATATAGAAAGTTTATTCTAATATTTTAAAGACACTTTGCGTATTTATGTTATTGTTTGTTTGTTTGTTGTTTGACGTCCATTTTTATGCTACTAAGGCTAATCGGACGAGGCTACAGTGGGAGTCCTAAATTTTGTCTATCCAGGTATAATTAGGATAGGGATCTTTAACGAGTACCTGACATCGTACATGCTCGGGACCTCCATTTTACGTCCTATCCGAGGGACGGCATAGCTAAGGATTTTTTACTCCCATTAAAAAATCCTAGGGCCACCACTGGAATCGAACCCGAGATCTTTAGTATTGTAGGTTGCCATGCTAACCACAACACCACAGGTAATATAGCACTTAAAAAAACTAACTTTTATTTTTTTGATTGGGAGCACTGGGTTAAATTCTGAATTAATTTATCTAGTTTGAAACTCTAAAGTTATTGAGATAAACGATTATGTTCAGAAAATTAGGCTTTTTTAGGGGAAATTTAATTTAGTGTTAGGCAATGAAATAAGTGACTCTTACCATGGCAGTGGCTAATTATTATATCGATATATATAGGGGTCACTTCTAGTAAGGAATGTGTTTTTTAGTTTGGTTGGTTTCTTTACTTAACGTCACTTTTTGCTGCTATGGCTAATCGGAGGTGTCTTTAATTTTTCTTATTAAGGCATTACATCTTATTACATGACAGCATACCGGTTCGGGACCGCCATTCTTCATTCCCTCCAAAGGACTGCATAACCAAGGATATTTTAGTTCCTTTAAAAAATTCTTCTTTAAAAAACACATTGAACTTATGTTCGTAATTTTAAATATATAACAATTTTTTTTTTTTTAATTAAAAAGGAATTCGACTTATGTACAATTATTTTTTACACTAAGTGAACTATGTTTATATATATATATATATATATATATATATATATATATATATTGTATTGTAATTTACCATTGAAATCAAATCCTTTATATTAATTACCTAATTTTTCCAAAACATATCACAATCTTTATTATTTTTAAAACATTTTTTTCTTTATTTTTTAGTTATACACATCTATAATTACACTTTTGATACAATACCTATTTTATTATTTATTTTTTTACTTACATATATACTTAAATATTTTTTTAACTTACTTATTGTATGTTGATATTTTATTTTTCTTTAGTTCTAGTAAATTTAGTGCACTAAACATTGACATTCAAAAGTTTAAGTACCCGTTTAAGGACCGCAAAACTTAAGTAGTTATTTTTTTTAAGACGGCACAAACCCAATAAATTTTCCTTTCAGCTATGTTTTTACTTTCTTACTGTTCAAGCTCGGGAAAGGAAAATTCTTATTCGTGAGGAAAGGTAAGAAATTTCATGTTCCTAGATTCGAAATTCTCCACTCGCGTTTGAAGTACAGAATATAGAGAAACGAAATTGGTTCTGTCTCTATGTCATTAAGTAAACTGAAGCGGACGGGCGTATAATCATTTACCTTTAATGCGATATTTTGATCGCTTAAGAAAATATATAATACCAGCGACAGTGCCTAGTTTTTCCCATATCAACTTCAACCATTCTCATCCTTTACTTTCGCTTATCCATGGTCAGCTGTATATTCCTACATTGCAAAAATAACTCTTTCGGTTTTAATAAACAATTTGATCCAAGTTTAAAATGCATCAGCATATTACCAAGAAGGTCAATTTTCAATTACATATAATTCTATTCCATACACTGGCTTTTAAAGATGTGCAAATTGATTTCCCTACATAATTTTCAAAAGATAGATCGAATTGCACTCGAAGTTAAAGGCAAACAACGGCAACCAAAATATTAACGACTAAAGCTATAAAGTACACAATATTGGAAACAGTTCTTACTATCTGAAAGAAGATAGATGTAAGAAATCCGAAAAACATAGATCTAAGAAATTCAACCTGCCATATTAGAAATAGGCTGATTTTGGATCACTCTTTTAGATTTTTGTTTTTTCTCTCAAGAAAAGTATCGGATTGAAGTTGTAGTAAAGGTATAGTAAACGATTAATTTTATATTTTATAATAATATTACTTGACGTATACTATTTTATAAATTAAAACAATATGGATGTTAATAATATGGAATAAAAATTAAAACAAATAAAAATAGATGATAGTAATGAATAATAAGAATGATATAAAAATATATTAAATTAAAAGTATAAAAATATAAAAGTATATAAGTATTTTAATGATAATGTTATGAGTCCATTTAAGAGATTTGTTTTTCTCCATGATTACGGCCCAACATAAAATTTATTTTCAGAAAATTATAAGATTTTTTTACTTTCACTTACCTGTATAGGAAATATACAGTAAGGGAAAGTATTGCGATCGTGAAAAATTTCGACTTCCGGTTTTCAACGGAAATACACGTTTTGGGGTCCCCTGAGTCCAAATAACCAAGTCCCGCGAAATGGTCTGTGTAAACCGTGCGAACCTAAAATTGGGCATTTAGTGGATGTATATGCCCGCGATGTGACAGCAAGAATTTCATCGAAATTGGTCAAACGGAGGGGGTACTTTATTTAATAACTTTTTACGTTTTTTTCGATTTTTTCAAAAACGGCTCTAACGATTTTGATTAGACTGAGTGTTTGATATATTAATATGCCCGAGATGTGACTGCAAAAATTTCATCAAAATTGATCAACCGAAGGGGGCTCTTTACGTAATAAATTTTGTATCATTTTCACGTGTTTTTTTTATTTACTCAAAAACGGTTTTAACGATTTTGATCAAACTGGGTATTTGATGCATGGATATGCCAAAGATGTGATAGCCAACATTTCATCAAAATTGATCAACCGGAGGGGGTACTTTATTTAATAAATTTTGTATCATTTTCACGTGTTTTTTCGATAATCTCAAAAACGGCTTTAACGATTTTTATCAAATTCGTCATGTTTAATGAAAATTAGGTGTTATTCAATATCAGGTTAGCTTTATCATTATTAAAATGTTCTTAGGGGGCTTAAATGGGGAAGAGCCTTTTTTGTTTTCCTATAAAGTACCTTTGCTTTTGTTAATATTGAGATATTGACCGTCTCTCGTTACTCCTAAAAATAATAAATGGCTAAATATGAGATATGAAAAAAATTAAGTAAACATATAGCGGAGAAAAAAAGAAAAATATTTCGTCACCTCATAAAACACGTTGCGCCCACGCATGCGGAGTACGCCTTTAATGACAGACCATTGTTCATAATTAAAACCGTTCTGTTCATTTAATGGAAATTATTTGTTTCATGGTAACTAAATGAAGTTTTCAACAACTACATAGAGAATTATAAAATCAGACGACTTGGAGTATTATGCTTGCATTGCCGAATAATCACAAGTAAAACTTTTATTTAATAATAAAAAAATAGTGTTTTTTTAGAGCAAATAAAAACAAAAATAAGAAATGAATGTGGAAAAATGTGGCAATTAACAAAACACATCAATTTCCAATCAATGTAAGTTTGTAAGTGAAAGTTGTGTGTTGCGAGCACGCACCAGATTTTTTACTTTCACTTACCTATATATGATACCTTTAATTATGACATGCGTGGGCTCAACGAGATTTATGAGTTGACTGAATGTTTTTGTTTTTTTTCTCCTCTTTATGTTTTCTTTATTTTTATCTTATCTCATATTTAGCCATTTCTTATTTTTAGGCGTAACGAGAGACAGTTAATTTCTCCAGTCTCCTTCTGAGATGATGCTAAACAAATGAATACTGTAGATACTGTTGTATTTAATTTACGTCATTTATGTGAATTCCTCCTTTATGAGCTGTGCTGTTCACTTGCAGTACTCTATTAGCTTAGAGGCCGTGATGGCCTAGAGTTTTGGAGTTTTCATCATTTCATATGTTATTTCATCTTTAAGTTTTGGCTTAAGATTCAACTTTTCTATGTTGAATGTTTTTGTTTTTTTCTCTTCTTTATGTTTTCTTTATTTTTATCATATCTCATATTTAGCCATTTCTTATTTTTAGGCGTAACGAGAGACAGTTAATTTCTCCATGTAAACAAAAACAAAGGAACTTTATAAGAAAGAAACAAACAAATAAAAAAGCCCCCTCAGAACATTTTAATAATGATAAAGCTTACCTGATATTAAAGAAAACCTAATTTTCATTAAACATGACGAATTTGATAAAAATCGTTAAAGCCGTTTTTGAGATAATCGAAAAAAAGATAAAAATTGGAAAAAAAGTCATAAAATAAAGTGCCCCATCAGTTGGACCAATTTTGATGAAATGTTGGCTTTTACATATTTGGTATATACATACATCAAATACCCAGTTTCTTCAAAATCGTTAAAGCCGTTTTTAAGTAAATAAAAAATAAGTACACGTGAAATTGGTACAAAATTTATTAAGTAAAGTCCTCCCTCCGGTTGATAAATTTTGATAAAATTTTTACAGTCGTATCTCGGGCATATACATACATCATATACCTAGTTTGATCAAAATCGTTAAAGCCGTTTTTGAGTAAATAAAAAAAACACGTGAAAATGATACAAAATTTATTAAGTAAAATGTAAAATAAATAAAGTAGAGCCGTTTTAGAGAAAATCGAAAGAAACGTAAAAAGTTATTAAATAAAGTACCCCCTCCCTTTGAGCAATTTTGATGAAATTTTTGCTGTCACATCGCGGGCATATACCTACACTAAATACCCAATTTCAGGTTCACACTGTTTATAGTTTTTGAGCTAGTCTGTTCACACACACACACACACACACACACACACACACACAGACCATTTCGCGGGACTTGGTTATTTCGTCTCAGGGGGTCCCAAAACGTGTATTTCCGTTGAAAACCGGAGGTCGAAATTTTTCACGATCGCAATACTTCCACTTACTATATATTTCATATATAGGTAAGTGAAAGTAAAAAGAACATTGTTTACATATTTTAGACCTTTTGTTGGAACGAACTAACAGTTGGAACAAACTGTCACTGCACGTGTTTGTGACTACGATGTTCGAGTACCATTACGCCGTTCCACGAGGTTCTAGACTCTTCTCCTTATGCCTGTATAAAAGAGCGATTGACAGTTAGTCTTGTTCTGAAGCGCAAGTCATATGATTATCTCTGTGTTACGAAGTGATAGTTAATTGCTAAAACCTTCTTCATTGTTTGTTTCAATATTTGTGCTCTTATAATTTGAGTACCATTAAATATTGTTATTTTCGTTAAATAAAAATTGGTAACCCACATAAGTGTTACAGTTTGAATACCATACTTAGAACCATGTAATTACTTTAGGGGGGGATTACAAACATTTTAGAAATTTCGAATAAAATAAGTCGTATTCAAATATGAAAAATAGATGGTTACCAATTAGAGAACTCTACGGAAGTCAAGGATTGTATGCAACAGTTTAAATGTTGGTCAGGCAACCTTCACTTATCGGATCATCAGCGGAAGAAGAACATAATTGCACATAATGGAATCAGGAAGAATCGCCCTCAGCGAAAGCGGAGCCTATAGTAATTATAGTAGCAGTGTTTCAACCTACCCGAGGCAATGAGTGCTTTAGTAAATGGTAGAGATGGCTGCTACATTAAGTACCGTGCTTCCTAGTCAAGGAACGAAGCCCGAGTTTTCCCGATGAGAAACTGGTGGTCGTAATAAGGATTGAATGCTTACAAGCGTAGTTCATTGAGGATGCCAAAATCAGTAAAGTTACTGAAAAAAGAAGAAAAAAAAAAAGGATATAGTCTTTAGAACAATAAGGGCGGATTCACACTATCGCTCCGCTCCCGCTCCACTCCCGGTCCGCTCAAATATTCTAAAGAGAAATATACAGAGAATTCCACTATCGGAACCGCTCCGGTCTCGCTCCACTCCCGGTCCGCTCTCGCTCTACCCCATTCACACTAGCGCTCCGCTCCCGCTCCGCTCCAGGTCCGGTCTCACTGGCAAAATATTCTAAAGAGGAATAGAGAGAGGTTAATCACAATATTGGCCCAGGTCCGGCCTCGCTCCGCTCCCGCTCCACTCTCGCTCCACTCCCGCTCCACTCTCGCTCCACTCTCGCTCCGCTCCCGCTCCACTCTCCTAAAGTCTTTTCATATTCACTTTATATAATTTTACACCGTTCACGATTGAAGCCATTAATAATCGAAACCGTCTGTATTTGGATTTTATTTAATAATTAACTTTCAGTTATTAAAGTATTTATTTATTCATCAATTTTACGGCCAAAAAAGTTCAACTTTAAAATATATATATAAATATATATATATATATATATATATATATATATATATATATATATAATTATAAATTAATTTAATTAATGGTGAAGAAATAATTTAAATTTTTTTTCCGAATGTATTCGAATACGCTTGAAATGATAAAAAATTCCCCCCAAAAAAAAAAATCACCAACAATACGCGCGGTTTTTCGACGTGAAAAATTCATGTTATGTTTGAGATATTAATGTACTCGTAAAAAATGGTCACCGATTTATTTATTGACTACACACTCATTGCTATTATAAAATAACGTTTAATTTGAAACGAATAAAAATGCAGTATATTATGAAAAATGTCAGATAATTAACAAAAAATATATTAAAGCAAAAAATAATTAAAATATTAATCAGGAAAAGAAGAGAACACAATCGGTAAATTTGTAGCATTTGCCGATTCCAACTTGAAATTTTCAAGCGTATTCGAATACATTCCGAAAAAAATTTAAATTATTTCTTCACCATTAATTAAATTAATTTATAATTATTATTAATAATTACCATTGTGTTGCAATATATTCTTCTTATTATGTTTTTTGATAATATTATCTTCTTCATCAAGAAAAGTACACTTACCAGCTATTTCTACAAAAGGAAAAATTGTTTTTTTTTTTTTTTGGCCATAAAATTGAAGAATAAATGAATACTTAAATAACTGAAAGTTAATCATTAATTAAAATCCGAATACACACAACTTCGATTATTAATGGCTTTAATAGCTTAAACCTTTCAAAATTGAACGGTGTAAAATTATATAGTGTGAATATGGTAAGACATTAGGAGAGCGGACCGGGAGTGGAGCGGGAGCGTAGCGCTAGTGTGAATGGGGTAGAGCGAGAGTGGACCGGGAGCGGAGCGAGAGTGGAGCGGGCGCGAAACCGATAGTGTGAATAGGCCCTAAACTTTGTTCACTTACCTTCAAACAGAAATATATAAAATTGTACAGATATACTATACGTTCATGGAAAAAACCATTCTTAAACATTATTAAAATGGAGGCTGACATAAATTAATCTGAATTTCTATAAAAAAAAATTACAAATTAAAAACCTTTACCTTCCATCATATAGCTTTTATATTATATGGATACCCTAATCACTATATTGAGCAAAATATTTACTATTAAAAATAATATTAATTTTTGAGTAGGTAATACGTTTTAAATCAGATATTTTTTTTTTAAATATTCTCCATGATAAATTTTTAATCTGCAGTAGGAAGTGAAGAATATGGGTATTAAAATTTAGCAACAAAACAACTCTATTTCCCAATTTATTAAAAATGATCGCTTTATATATACTTCTTCTTCCTCTAACTCCTTTGTGCCGTTAAGCGTGGAGTTGCAGTTCCAGTCCATCTAGTCCACTGGTCTCTGTCCCTGGCTAGTCTTCGCATCTCCGGTATGGTGCTTCCTCTTGCAGTCCCCAGTTTCCCAATGTAGTCAATGTATGTGCTCCTGGGTCTGCCACGAGGTTGTCTTCCTTCCGGTCTGGCTTCCACCAAGTACCACCTGGCCTTTCTGGTGTCGTCCATTCTGCATTCCATGGTTTCCCGCACAGCTCGTACTCCCAACTCTTCTCGAATTCTTTCATTTCTGATGCAGTCTCTTTTGGTCTTTCCCGCTATTCTTCGGAGGAATCTCATCTCAGCGGATGTTATCCTGCTTATGTGCTTTTCCAGGATTGTCCAGCTTTCAGATCCGTACATGAGCACAGGAAGGAACACCGATTTAAATATCCTCAATTTGGCTTCTCTACTTACTTCCCGCTTGCCTATGATGGTTTTAGATATTTGGTAATATAGTCCATTGGTCTTCATCACACGGTTCAGTACCTCCTGGTCTATTTTACCATCTTTACTAATAGTGGTCCCGAGGTAATTGTAAGTATTCGCCAGTTATAGAGGTTCGCCGTTACATAGAATCCTTATATCCTCATTTTCTCTTCCAACGCACATGATTTTGCTCTTAGCTGGGTTTATCTGTAACCCTCTCAGCTTTAATTCTTCATTCCATTCCTCTATAGATGACTGGAGAGCATGCTGCGAGTCAGCTATCAGCACTACATCATCTGCGTAAATCATGGCCTGAGCTAGTACTGGGGATAGATTCCAGTATCCCACGACTGCTCTCGGTGTTCTTCTTTTGCACACCTTCCATATTTCGTCCATGAGTAGGATGAAAAGCAGAGGGCTAAGACTATCTCCCTGCTTTACTCCTTTATAAAAATGGAAAGGGTGTGAAATTTGACCATTAAGTCTTACTATCCCCTTTGGATCTTGGTATGAGGATTTTATTGCGCTCACGAGGTTTGATGGTACTTTTCTTCTAATCAGTGCATCCCAAATCTCCTGCCTTGGCACTGAGTCAAATGCTGCTCTCAAGTCAAGAAATCCCAGGTAGACTGCCTTTGCGCGATCCCATGCTTTTTCGATGATCATCCTCAGGGAGAAGATATGGTCCTGGGTTTGTCTTCCCGGTCTAAAAGCTGCTTGCTCCTCTTCAATATCCTGCTCTACTATAGCCCGCAGTCGTTGCTCTAAAATCCTTATGTATAACTTGTACACGACCGATGAGAGGCATATTGGTCTATAGTTTCCACATTCACTTTGGCTGCCTTTCTTATGTACGGGGATTATGATGTTGTTTTCCCATTCTCGTGGCAGCATCTTGAGATCCCAGATCTTTTGGAAGAGCATTTGCAGGCATTTAATCATTTCATGCCCACCATATCTAATGTATTCCGGAGCTATGTTGTCTGGTCCTGGAGCCTTTCCCAACTGGATTCTTTCGACCGCCAATACCACTTCATCCTCTCCGATTGCATCATCCATGTCTTCAGGATAAGCCTCAACTGCTCTTCCTCTCCTTCTGCAATCCCTGTGGTTATATCGTCGACGTTCTTCCATGTTAAATTTTTCTTGGAAGAACTTCCTCCATACCTCCAGGACTTGCTTTATATATACAAAATTAAAAATTACTAAGATTTGGAATAGCTAGAAGAGTATAATTACAAAACAAGAATTTTTTCTCAACAGGTTATTTTAAATACTTAATACACCAAGTCAGTTATATATGTTAAACACGATAACTGGTACAAAAAGAAAATGCAATGAATTTGAAAAGAACTATTGGAAAACCCCCAACTATGTCATAAAAATGTGATGTAAAAGGTGATTTTTATTTTCTGATTAATATTATTTTTTATAAAAATTTGATTATTATCTTATTTAATACTGTCTTACTCACTGAGTGATAATTATTTTTAATCGAATCAATTAGCATCAAAAATCGATTTAATTTTTTATGAATTAATCAAGCATGATTTTTATACTGAAAATCAAATATAACAATTATCATATACTTTGAAACATAATTATAGTGTTAAAACTATGATACACTATATAACATTAAACATTCAAGGACAAAAATTATTAGAACAATGTTTTTAAAATTTATGTTTGAAAAATTATACGTGTTATTAACTCTAATGTTTTGTTTATTATTCTTGATAAATATTTTATCAATATCATACTTTAGTTCTAATTCTAACTTATTTTATAATTCTAATACTAACTTTTTCTAGTAGGTATGAAGTAATTAATGGATAATAAATTGTTTTAAATTAAAATTAGTATAAGAATATGTTAAACTAAAGGAAATCTTTTTGTTCAATAATTTAAACCCCTTAACATCATTTTTTTAAGTTGTTGTACACGGAATAATTCAGGAATGGCAATTAAATCGACATTCTAATGAAATTTAGAGTGAGGGAAACAATCTGCTAATTAATGTGTGGTGAACCTCCTGGCACGCAACTCCTGGATTGTCCGGGGCAAAGGGCGGAACAGCGCTTCCTCAATCACGGATAGCATAACCATGGGGTTGGTTACCACCTATCGGAAACTGACGTGGTGAACTGAACTCACTTGGAGTGGTCGGCTGACTCGGTTCAGATCCGTACTAGTGAAGGTTCACCTCGAAGAACAACAGGTCCTCGCAGTGAAAGTGCCCGTGGAGCTTGCTTGTATGCTTCCGAAAAAATAAAAAAAATATTTAGATGATAATTCAGGAGTTCTCAATTTACTAAATAGATACTTTTAAGTATATAACATAGACTATCTAACTAGCTTATACTATATAAATGTTTTGTGTATATTATCTTTATCTAACAAGATTATACTATATAAATGTTTTGTAGATATCATCTTATTTAACAGTAGATTCCCTCTCATTTAAGGAAACAGTAATGAACGAGCACATTTACAAAAATAATTTTTTTTAGAAAAGAATTAACATGAGATAATTTTTTGTTTGGCTTTTATTATTTATTCGCACCTGTCTCCATAATGCTGACAATCAGCGAATGAGGTGGCCGGATGAGAAAACAATGACATGTCAGGCATGGGAATGAAAAGTACTCTGCAGCAACCTCTTCCTGGCTTGTTTCAATTACTACAGCTGTTTAGGAAGGAGATCTCTCATCCAACGCCTTTTTAATATCCTCCTTGTATATATAGGGATGTCTGTTGTAGCCATGTCCATTATCAGGCGGTTGTGATGTTCGTGTGAAAAAGTCACGTGTGCGTTGATTATGAGTAGTAAAAGTTTTGATTGAAAACTTTGAATTTTATTTAAGTGTGTCCTTTCAGCTGTTCCATATACCTATCTGTGATGAGTATGTCCGTATTGGTTTAAGTAAGTATTTATATGTCTTTAATTTCAGTTTTTAAGTTTTTGAGAAGAGCGGATTCAAGTAGTTTCAGTCTTTTTTTAAGGCGTCGGATGTTTCATTTTAACATATGGACCCGATGTCATCCTTCTGTCGGCGCCAATGCCAATACCACATAATACCAATAAAATACCATAGATAAAAAAAATAAATATTAAAATTAAAAAATAAAAGTATTCAACAATTACGTAAACTGAGCTATTTACTATATGAGCTAAATAAAATGAGGCTTTAGAATTCCAAGCCAGACTTTTAGAAACCAGGATTCATTTTCGTTCGTGTCACTGGTAAATCAAGCCAGTGTCGACAGAGCGAGGGCGATTTTGCCATAGCTATTGAAACATATTCATCAAATTTACGAAATTTCGTCCCTTAATGTTTGACGTTTTTTTTTTTTTTTTTTTTTTTTAAATTATAACTGATGGCATTCCATATTATTAATTTCGTTACCACTTTCGTTATTATTAATTTCGTTACTGTGTTACCAGCATAAAACTGAAAATAAAGATGAAATGGGGCAAAAAATGTCAAGCCTATTGTGGTGAATCTCAACAGTTAAATGATAATTCATTTATAATTTATATTTACAATGTAGCTCACATGTTAATATTGTTGCACATGCTAATATTATTATTTAACCAATATGTTTGTTTAATGTATTGTTCAAACATACTGTACTGGCTGTACATTTATACTTTCCGCCCTCCCCTGACTACCGCGACCAACTTTGTAATGCGAGCTCTAGTTAGTTCTCGCGAACTTAAATTTTCAAACCGTAATTAATACGGCTTTTTTTCGTTTCTATTTACCTCTCGCATAGGTAATTAGTCCAAAAATCTTTATTAGGTAAGACTATAGATTAGGGATTTAATAAGTTAAATGATAATTAATTTATAATTTATATTTACAATGTAGCTCACATGTTAATATTGTTGCTTATTATTTAACCAATATGTTTGTTTAATATATTGCTCAAACATTGTTAAATGTACTGGCATTGTTCTTAGATGGATAAAACCTCATCTTGCTTAAAGGTTTCTCTTTATATATAACACCTATTAGAAAATAAATTGAGCGAAATAAAAAATTATTTAATTCCCTATAAAACTTCGAATAGATATAAACCTAAAGAGGTAGTTATCTTAACGCGTTTACGCATAGGTCATTCTTACCTAATGACTGAATGATCATTGACTCACGATTCTCCCTCCATCTAAGGGTCAGCACTGTAGGATTCAACTAGCCGTTAAACACATCTTGATAGAATGTTAAGCTACCCTCACCTAGAAAGAGGGCTGTTAGAAATCTTTTCTGATTTTAACTTCATTAAACATAAAATTAGTAGACAACCTTTTCGCACCTCCAAATTCGAATCTGCGTTATGAACTATATAGAAAAAATGTAGCTAGGTAGGAATTAGGGCGAAAGTGTAAGAATTGAGCGTAGTTAGAAGGGAAAAAATTACGTAATATAAATACTGTTGTTTATTAATCAATAAAGATGCACAAAAGATTCGCTTATGGTAGATTATATTAGAACGGTGGGGCTTGATGATCAATAATAATGTTGCTTAGAAGTCAGAATAATGGAAAGACTTAACAACGGTTTCTTCCTTATAATGTAATGAATGTTTTTCTGCAATACAATATGATACAACAATACAATATGAACAGCTGAAAGAAGCTCAAGATTTCTCCTATGTACATTACATTATAACTTTTTATTGAAGAATGTAGTGTCATTACTTTGGAGGGAAAAACCTCCAGGCAAGATCTCACGGCTTTTATTATGACGTCTGCAGTAATCAACAGATGCTTTTTGGTCTGTTGATTACTGTCTGAGACTCGGTAATTTATTTCACAATTAATTAATCAATTAGCTAATTAGCGGCTATATATTTTTTTTCTTCCCATAGAAATAATCTCGATATTGTAGAAAATGAAAGTAAACAAGAAAAAACCGATGATGATATCTCTTCATGCCTAAAGAATTGAAGCAGAGAGTGAAATGAAATTGCCAGGGAGAATCAGAGTAAATGAGATCTCGGAAGGATGATCTTTTACGTAATGCAAGATGAGATACGAAGCATAACAACTTCCCCGTGGTTGACCAGAGAACTAGAGGTGAACTTTCTATTTCGGGAACGTCTACTGAAATTGCAACGTTATATTACTAAATTTTAAAGATTTTATTTTTCAAAAAATATTTTAGAGTTTCTTGTAAGGAATTGTATTCAAATTCTAAAAGTAGGGTCTTGGCCAAATCTGTTTCTCAAACTTAATGTAAGCCGTTCATTCATCATACATATTGTATATAATAATTCATAATAAACAAATAAGGGTCTGGCCACACATGTCCGCACCGGATCCGCACCGCAGCACTAATATAGGTTATGTTCAGAATATTTTTAATTTAACTTACATATTACCTTTAGTTATGCCTAAAGTGGCCTGTGTCTGACATGTGTGGCCTGACCTTTAGGCATAACTAAAGGTAATATGTAAGTGAAATAAAAAATATTCTGAACAAAACCTATATTAGTGCTGCGGTGCGGACATGTGTGGCCAGACCCTAATGCGCTACTGAGTGAATTACATAAGACTGACTTTTTTCAGCACAGAAAATCATATGCTACTCTTCACCATAGAAATAGTTTATGAAAAATTGTTTATCTAATATTTAGAAATCAATAATTTATAACAAAATACTTACAGGCTTGAAAATGGCTCTAGTGCCGAAACGTTGCCTAAATAAACTTTTGTTGTTTTTGGTGAATATTGGCCTAGTTTTTTATATATTTTATCATTTTTTTATTTTTTTTACCTACCATTGCATAACCTGTCCTAAAATGTAAATCTCAAAATTTCATTATTACTCCAATAGTACTGAAGTCAACATATGATAGCACTACGTTAGAGTGAGAAGAGAATTCTTAAATATAATGCAACATTTGGAATATATAGCATCAAAAAGTCAAGAAATAAATGTCTGAATCAGTAAAAGCTCAATTACTGAAAGGAGGCTGAAATCACGGACGTTTTCGTTAATGTAAATACGTTTATTAAGGAATGTCAAAAGAACCTCTATCGTTGATAGGATACAAAATTAGACTTAAAAATATTTAGCAAGTAAAAGTTCAAAGATTCTAAACTAATCTCTATTTTTAAATTTTTACTCATTTAAGAACTATGTTAAAGACCCTAATTATTTCAGCAAATGCGAACAAAAAACATACTTTTCATATCAATACACCCCTGATGACCAATAATAATCTTGTTAAAGTTTTCATTCTTTGCATTTCGGATTAAATGTATTAATGTAATGAAAAAGGAAAGCTATACTAACAATTAATTAAAATATACTATAATTATATATGAATATAATTAATATTCATTTGTAACTTGAAAATTAATATAAACAGTATGATAACTAGACGAACTATAATTATTTTATCTTTATATTAACTTAGGATAGATTTATATTAAAACTAAATAAAATAGAAAGTAATTTCTACGAATAACTTTAGAGAGAGTCGAATTTGAACTGCTACTAACTCAAATAATATAAAAAGAGCCAATCAAATAAATGGAGAAGGAAAAGTAATAACGAAATGAAAAGATCAGAGAGGAAAGAAAGCAAGAATAGATGAAATAACACAAAACAAGTGATAAAAAAGGAAAATATCATTTTTCACTGAATGCTTTCAACACTTGAACCCTACATAATATTTTTTTTTCTTTCCCTCGTACAGTAACCCTGTACGAGAGCTGTATATTTGTTTATTTGTACATGGTCCGTGTACCATGCATAATACATGTATCTTTACATTAAATTTTTACAATTTCATAAAATTGTATCCTACATAATATGTATATTATACATAGCCGGCATGATAAATTATGACAACAATCACACAATTAACTCTCCCTGGTGCTATGATTACACTGATATAAATATAAACAGGAACTTTACATAATATATAAATATTATAGTTATAGTATACCTGCACCAAAACATTGAGCCGTTTCTCTCTCTCTTATTAGCAGAAGATGACAAGGGATGTATTATCCGCATGTCTTCTTCCAGGTTTGACCATGTCACAGGTTTTCCAACAGCCAAGCTTTCACCCATCTTGCTGTGGGCTTCTTCAGGGCTAATACAAGAATGAGAGTGGAGAAGGGGATCACTAACTTATAATCTTCCGTCGGGGGCGAAGTCTGTGTTCCCATTGGCCAGTGCCCGAGGGGGCGTGGTCAGGTGGAGGGGGTAGGGGAGGGGGGATGTCATCCGCTCTCTGAGATATGTTTTGTTGTCTAATGTTTTTTAGTGCAGGGTACCAGTTTTTGCTAAGTCTGTATCCGTCTTCTTTGTTTATATTATTTGGTTGTTTTATATAAACAAAGAAAACGGATACAGACTTAGCAAAAACTGGTACCCTGCACTAAAAAACATTAGACAACAAAACATATCTCAGAGAGCGGATGACATCCCCCCTCCCCTACCCCCTCCACCTGACCACGCCCCCTCGGGCACTGGCCAATGGGAACACAGACTTCGCCCCCGACGGAAGATTATAAGTTAGTGATCCCCTTCTCCACTCTCATTCTTGTATTAGCCCTGAAGAAGCCCACAGCAAGATGGGTGAAAGCTTGGCTGTTGGAAAACCTGTGACATGGTCAAACCTGGAAGAAGACATGCGGATAATGGATTCAGACCATGGAAGCCTGAAACAACACATGACAAGGGATGCTCTTACAAGACGTAAAATGATGTAGACATGTATTTTCAATAAAAATATCTAAGTACTATCAGTGTGAGAAATAGGTAAAAACTTGTTTTCTTCATTTATATCTTGTTTTAAGTTGCAGAATTTCATTATGATATGCAGTTTAGATATTTCCAGAATATTACATGTTTTATTTTTAATTTATTCGGATTCCACTGAAGGGTAAAAATGGATAAATGAAAATTAAAAAAAAAAAAAAAGATAATAAACAAAACAAATGATCGGATTCTTATCTTTTTGTTATATTTATTTACATAAATCACTTGTACTATAAATCACTGAAATAGATAAAATTGCAAAGCAATAAATTTGTTAAAAACAAAACCAAAAAAATCATATAAATCTGTAATCTTTCTAAATATTCCGTTATTAACTAAGTATATACTTTAATATTATTTTAATCCTGCTGCACATAAATCAAATCTGTAGCAGTTATATAAATGTTCACATCATTAAATAGCCTTTAAATAAATGTTAGCAACAACGCATAACCTTTATTAATGCAAAAATATAATCAACGTTTAATATTTTTCTCAGGGTAACCGAAGCACCAGGTTTGGCCACTTGGCCACACCACATCTTTGCTATATAAATAAAAAAAAATATACTCTATATTTTAGCTGTTAAAATAAGTAGAGGAAGGACGCTTTAGCGACCCATAATCCGTGCAGAATGCAGAATCCCTGCTTCTGTAACGGGTACATGAGCTTATTAATAAAATGGAAGATAAAAGTGCTCTTCGGAACTTTGGTAGAGGAGTAGAGTTTACTCATAAATAATTAGATTGACTAATTAGAGATGGTTATGAGTTGCAGTTAGGCTTGGGGAAGGTTCAATTTTATTTCGTTAGGTAATCATTCAATAAAAACCTCTACTATCGCCTAAGATCCTCAGAGTAGGTGACTTTTCCTAATAAAATTATTAGTTGAGTATCTTTTCAATTGATAGGGTAAACCAGACAGTTATTGACACCCAGTACAGTTATTGACACCCCTACCTTTAACTTATAGAAATAAGTAAACAAGTCCTAATTTTATTTTAAGATATACATGAATCTAATGTTTGAAGGGTCCTCTAAGTCAGTTGGTAGCCTGTCAATGGCTACAAGCTTCCGATTTCCATAAGGATTCTCATCCAATAGTTTTATTCCTATTCCCTTCCTACATTTTTTTCAATAAAGGTAATTAGTTTATTTTATTTGCTAATAGTAGCGAGTAAATGCCGATTCTGGCTCACTTTGGCGGCAACCTCCCTCACTGTTATCCTATATGTGTAAGGTTATGTTACTCTTACATGGCAGTACGTCACAACGAGATAAGGTTACTCTTTTAAAACAGCTGAACGTCCCGTGGCATGACCTTGAGCTTGTCAGCCGGGGGGGGGGGGGGTATTTGGGGTGTCCTTGAATTGAAGCCTATATTCCGCACCGCTATTACCTAGTACGAACGAAAGTCGAACGTTGCAGTAAATAAGAACAGACAATTAAAGAAGAAATTATTTTGTAATTTTCTTTTGAAATTGCATGAAGGATTGCTATAACTTATATGGTTGTGCAAAGAGTCAGCCTCTTCCTACCGGTAACTTTGAGTGTACTTACACGATAAACATAATGATCTACCGTTCCTCCCCGAGTCTAAACAATGTGGAAAATACAACAAATTAATAGCACACTTCAATGGAAGAAAAAACTATGTTGTTCATTATACCACCCTTCTTCAAGCATTGTCACACGGTATAGAGCTTGTTAAAGTCAACAGAGCTTTAAATGATTTTGAAAAAGATCAGTATAAGCTTTACAACAACGCAGTTTTTGGTAAAACTATGGAATCAATAAGAAAAAGAGTTGATATGCGTTTAATTATAGACCCTAAAAATCTAGAAAAATTAATATCTAAACCAAATTTTAAGGACCGTACAATTTATTCTGAGAATTTGGCTCTCGTTCATATGGAAAAGACTAAAATAAAATTTGATAAACCGATGTACGTGGGAATGTCAATATTAGATATATCAAAAAACATTATGTATAAATATCATTATGACTTAATGTTGGAAAAATACGGACAAATTATTAAGCTAATGTATATGGATACTGACTCGTTCGTTTATTCTATATGTACTGAAGACCTCTAAGAAGATATGGCAAGTATGAATGATTACTTAGATACTTCAGATTATCCTCCAAACCATAAATTATATAATGTTAAGAATAAGAAAGTAATGGGTAAGTTTAAAGATGAAGCTAATGGTGAAATAATTAATAAATTTGTAGCTTTGAGGTCTAAAATGTATGCAATAGACATTAAAAGCAAAATTATTAAAAAAATAAAAGGAATTAGTAAACATGTTGTTAAAAATAAAATTAAATTTGAAGATTATGTTACATGCTTAAAAAATAACATTCAATTTAAACATGGTGTAACAAACTTCAGATCATTCAACCATAATCTATTTACTATTAAAACAAACAAAATATCACTGTCACCTTTCGATGATAAAAGACACATCCTTGATGATGGAGTATCCACCTTGGCCCTTGGCCATTATAAGATAAAATAAACTTTAAAAAAAAAAAAAATTGTGTTGTTGATTAATTAAATGAATGAGTAACCTCTGGTGTGGTTATAAACGCTCGTAAGCCTGTGATTAGGAGTGTAAACGTAAAGTCTCTGGTTTGGTTATGAATGCCAGAAAACACCTACCCCTCGAATATGCGGTGTGTATCCCTAAGATGTATCACATTAAGAGAAAGAGAGTTCTACTGAAATAATTTTTAAGGAAAATGGCTTGTCCGATACTCATAGTGATCTGAGGATTATTTTCAATTTATAAGGGATGGGTTATCTGGCTGCTGATGAATGTAAAAATCAATTAAATAGTAAAGAATTAACAGAATATTTAAACAGGAAGAACTGTAACGAACTAATAAAATATAGCAAATAAGGATGGGTATATAGAGTACGGTTAGTAAAAGAGTTTAATTTTAAGTGTAATTACCAGTTATGTTATCAAATTATCTAATAGGAGAAATGTTCGGCTTTTATGTTTTATGTTTTATTTATTTATGTATATTATTTATGTTATTATGTTTACTATTATTTATGTTTTATGTTTATGTTTTATTATGCTTTTATGTTTACTTTTACCTTTGCAATAAAAAAAAATAAATAAATAAAATAAAGAAAGAAAAAAAAATCTGTTCTAAAAAGAATGTATATAATATTATAAATAAAAACATCATTTTGCTATATTCTATTCTGATGTATGCATGAACCTTTGTAAAAAGCTTGAATAGGAACTTGAACGTAGGGATAAATTGCTAGTTTGTTAGAACCAATGAGTAAACAAAATGTATATGTATAATGTAATGTATAATCATAATAATTTTTACTGAACATTCTGTCTTAAAAATTATGTATATAATATTGTCTTAAAAATTGTGTATGTAATATTGTCTTGAAAATTATGTATATAATATTATAAATAAAAACATTTTATTCTATTCTATTCTGATTTATTTATGAACCCTTGTAAAAAGCTTGTATAAGAACAGATAAAATAAACTTAATATAGATTTAAGAATTTAATGTAATGTTTCACTGAAAAGGCTTTGTAAACTTCTAATTATTAGTATATAGTAACCAATCTCAGCTAATGGTCGAGAGACCAAGCCAGATTTTTAAAACAACCTGTTTTAAAAAGTATGTATATGTTATAACATTATTCTAATCTGATGTATGTATGAACTCTTGTAAAAAGCTTGGATAGGAAGAGATAAATCTAACTTAATTTAGATGTAATATTTACTAAATATAATATAGATTTAAGAATTAATGTAATGTTTCACTGAAAAGGCTTTGTAAAATTCTAATTATTAGTATATAGTAACCAATCTCAGCTAACGGTCAAGAGACCGAGTCATAATTATGTTCACAAAAATCTTAAAAACACAAAAGTCTTAAAAAGAATGTATATAATATTATAAATAAAGACATTATTTTAATCTATTCTACTCTGATTTATTTATGAACCCTTGTAAAAAGCTTAGAGAGGAATCGAGAGGTTGGGATGAATTGGTTCGGAGTCAATAATAACCAATGATTGCCCAAATTGGTCACTGAGAAAAGTCTTACTGTTGATAACATCTACTCATTACCTCATAGTAATCTAATGTTTTGAAAGAGGAATATAACCTTACCTCGTTGTAACCTACTGTTTTGTAAGAATAACATAACCTTACATCTATTGTATTAAAAAAGTTACTAACTTTTGTGATGCTGGAACTGTAAGACTAAAGAAATATCTTGAACAAAATGAAAATAAAATAAATTTTTTCTTTTAAAAGAAAAATACAAAATAATTTCTTCTTTAATTGTCTGTTCTGATTTACTGCAACGTTCGACTTTCGTTCGTACTAGGTAGTAGCGGTCCGGAATATAGGCTTCAATTCAAGGACACCCCAAATCCCCCCCCCCCCCCCGGGTGACAAGCTCAAGGTCATGCCGCGGGACGTTCAGCTGTTTTAAAAGAGTAACCTTATCTCGTTGTGACGTACTGCCATGTAAGAGTAACATAACCTTACACATATAGGATAACAGTGAGGGAGGTTGCCGCCAAAGTGAGCCAGAATCGGCATTTACTCGCTACTATTAGCAAATAAAATAAACTAATTACCTTTATTGAAAAAAATGTAGGAAGGGAATAGGAATAAAACTATTGGATGAGAATCCTTATGGAAATCGGAAGCTTGTAGCCATTGACAGGCTACCAACTGACTTAGAGGACCCTTCAAACATTAGATTCATGTATATCTTAAAATAAAATTAGGACTTGTTTACTTATTTCTATAAGTTAAAGGTAGGGGTGTCAATAACTGTACTGGGTGTCAATAACTGTCTGGTTTACCCTATCAATTGAAAAGATACTCAACTAATAATTTTATTAGGAAAAGTCACCTACTCTGAGGATCTTAGGCGATAGTAGAGGTTTTTATTGAATGATTACCTAACGAAATAAAATTGAACCTTCCCCAAGCCTAACTGCAACTCATAACCATCTCTAATTAGTCAATCTAATTATTTATGAGTAAACTCTACTCCTCTACCAAAGTTCCGAAGAGCACTTTTATCTTCCTATGGAGTGATTTTAAATTAAAATAATCAATTTAAACATTATTATTCATGGGTGACAATAACTGGTCATTTTTTTTCAATGTATGTATTCTATTATTGACACCCCATGTCCATAACTAAATTTTGATTTTTTTTTAAAATATTGATGGCTCTGTTTTAATTTTGATAGTTTAATCTTCCTGATAAATCTGTAAAGTTTTTTTAACTTTAATTCTAGTGTAACTAGTTATTGACATGGGGTGTCAATTACCAGTTTTTGGGTTCAATGACTAGTTATTGACACTGTCAGTTCCTACTAGTAAATTCTTTTTTGTGTGTGTGCATGTAAAACTAGTGTGCCTAAGAACATATATACACAGTTATAACCAGAAGGATTTAGAGGATGTTTCTATAGGCCATAAAGGATGGCTTTTCTATCAAATCAGGATACAAAAGATTTAGGGTTCCTCGGGCAACTTCAGATTAAGTGATAAATTTGTAAAATCATTTGAACCACGGCCGATGCTTTCAGATATAGATGAGCTTACTCTAGCTGCATAGATAGAAAAATGTACGAAAGAGGGATTCCAACAATTTACAATTAGTAAAAGAATTTATTGAATTAAAAATACGAGCACACTCTTTAAAGATAATTGTCCTGGTGATGTCTGGTTTAAGGCTTTTTTACGGCACCCCTCTACAGCAGAGAGGACTTCCTAGGTTGTACCAACCAGTCTGGTACCAACGCTTGTGTTTCTGAAGCCAATGTTAGGAAGTGGTTCAAGAACGTCCAACACATATTAGAAGATGAGGATTAATTTATAAATGCTTCATCCTGAAAGCATTTTCATCCTACAATAAGGATTATGCAATAAGGTCTACCACATAGAGTGTTTAAAAGGATATGACCATTTCCCTGAAAGTGACGAGTCTGATGAATTTGTTTGTCCTGCGTTTTACATCGAGGAGTCTGATCCATATATAAATGAAGATGAAGATATGAATGAGTATGTAAATTAATTAATCCATGTAAATTAATTATTTTATTTTACGTTATATGTACCTACCGAAATTTATAATATATTTGTTTGTGTTAAAGTAGTTTCATTTATAATGTTAAATAAACTTAAAATCAAAATATATGTTGAATATTTTAATTGCTTTTTATATTACATTAAAGTTTAATATGTGTAAGTGGTGTTATTTCTGGGGTAAGGGGGTGTCAATAACTGCGGTGCCAATAACCCATCCACTATCAATAACTAGTTTTTGAACTTTTTTCCATAAATATTGCCATATGGTAAAACTATTGAACTTTTGATCCAAAAAAACATCTTGAGTCTTTATAAGGATAAATAAAGAGGAGCTATAGGAGTTTTCAATTTGATCCCTTCATAAAAAGTATTTTTTTTTTTTTTTAATTTCACCACAGAAATTTAGTCTTAAGGGTGTCAATAACTGTATGGTTTACCCTACGTATTATGACTTGAAACAAAAACAAATGATTATTTCTGTTACGCTGAAAAAGTTCTAGATTTGCCTGGAACCGTTACAGTCATGTACAGTGCGTCAGGTTTAGCATGACCGGTGGCCTCGAGATGCGCACAAGCTACGGAGTGGAATCGAGTGGTGGGGGAACTCAGCGACCCAGTCGGCCGCCAACCTCCGTACCGTGGGTTTCGGTGTCTAAATACCTAAATGTCAACAAATAACTGGTTAACGAGAAACTACGCCAAGTGTTGAAGGGTGTTATGAATTGCAACAGTGAGAGTGGCCGGGAAGAGGCGCCTGATATTCTCCGAAGTGGTATTAGCATCGCAACTGTTCCCCTACTCCGCTCACTGCCCCCCCCCCTACTCACAGCCCACAAGCCCCTCCCTTCTGCGCGTCTCCCTAGCCCCACCGGTCATGCTAAACCTGACGCACTGTATTGGTGCGTGATCACATCTGTTGGAAGAGCTAGGCTTTTCTGGATGCGCCCATTTTGAAATAAATGTAAGACTAGGGGCTTGGTCTTGCATTGAACATCGGTTAGTTTTGAGTCAGTGTTTTGTAACGTTGTTTCTTATTGTAGCTTTAATTGTTTTGTTTTTTTGACATATCTCTATTCTAATTTTACTTCAGTAAAATTAGTTCAACCCACATTGGTGTTACAATACCAATAAAGTAAAATGGGTTGAGGCGTTAACATACTCGTTTCCTTTCAAGGTTTAATCATCAGCGTTGTAACGTTGTGGGAAGTGAAAAAATTCATAATATCCTGACAAAATTAGCTTGTTCATTAATATTCAAATCAAGACCCACTTGACCACCATAGGCACTACCACCACCCACATTGTCAAACATATCGGCTCTCCTGGATTGCTTAAATTGTTGTTTATTTTCTTTATTCTTTGCCCATAATAAAGTGCCCACTCTCTTGTTTTAATTTTTTAATCCAAAACATCTTTTTTAACTAACTCATTTTCATTCCAATATGCATGAAATATTCGATCTGACTGTTTTAAAAGATTAAAATAAAAAAGTGACGTTCAATAAATATATAAAAGTAGTATAGTCTCCATCTGTAAATAAGAATAATGAAATTATGTTAGGTGGAAAGAATGCAAAACCTAATTATTTTATTATTGTGTAATTTAATTCTTGACTATTATAAATTACTCGTCATACGTCCCTCAACCGCCTAACAAATGAAAGGAATGTCTTTTCGTCGTGAAGTTCCTTTTTTTTTAATTAAGTAATTATTCATATCAATTTTCATTTGACTAATTTCACAAACAATTTGTATAATTTTTTTTTAACTGAATATTCTACATGATCGAAAATTCTATCTTTTAAATTAGATAAATTTTCCCCTGGCGAGTGCATAAATCTTTATTTTATTTATAAATAAGAAATAAAATACTAATGCTATAAAAATCAACAGAGATGCTGGAAAGGTGTCTAACATTTATTGTTATAGCAAAACTGTATATAATATATATACATATATAATATATATTATATAACTGTAATATATAATATATATTTAACTAAGAAGGCATTTAACTAAGAAGGCACCATCTAGATAGGAGAATTTCTATACAAAACTCTTTAAGGTAGGCACTTATTAGAAATTATTTCCATCAATAATTTTCCAATTAATTTTTTCTTTTTTAGATGTTTTGTACTTTTCCATTCCTCAATTGTGTGCTGTCCAGTGTTGAATGAATATTACCAAAACAGACAATGGAAATGGGCTTAAAACAGTCTGGCTTGGATTTGTTTATGTTCTATTAGCCCTGCTCTCAGTTACCAAAATAACTAACGTATATTTCCAAATAAATGACAATTTTTGAAAATCGTCTATACATACTCTGAAGTGAGTCTCGTATTTTATTATGTCAGCTATGTATTATTAAAAAAAAGAAAATAAAGCAGCAGATTTTATTTGAAAAAAACGCTTTACTTCCATAGGAAAACCAAATCTGGATATTTTACCCAAACTATATAAAATCTAATCTACCCCATTCAGAACTAATTGGCTCCATCACAGTCGTAATTTCTAAACCTTATATTTTTTTCTGTATTTTTATTAACACCCTAATTCATAAATTACGATTCATCAGTTCGGATTAATTCCTTAAATGTTTAATTACATAATTCATCAAAATCTATTACACTCATGATAGCCGGAAAAGGGATGAATACCGTGGAATGATATGTAATTACATTAATCCAAACTTGATGAGTACAAGTTATTTCCATCAACCAGTAGTCAAACTTTACCTCGAAGAGATTGTTGCTGCAGGGGTATCTGCTTCTAAATAACAAACTACTTTAAAATACTATGGCGCAACCAGAGATATAAACGTAGCTACGTTAAATACTATTTCACTTTCTTTACTGAGGAGATTATACCGCGTCAGATAAAAAATAAATACCTTTTGTTTTGATAACCAAGTTCGTAGCCCAATTTCATTGCTTGAACTTCTCCCGAGCATCTCTAAAATTATTAATTTTTACTTTTCCTAAGATGGTATGACGTTATAATTTCGTAATTTATTTTATTTTATTTTTTTTTATCTTTAATCAAATCTTACGTATAAAACATTACAGCTCAAAAAGTAGCGGATAGAGTGACTTGAAACTTTAGAGATCTTTAACGAGTACTTGACATCGTACAGGCTCGGGGCCTCCATTTTACATCCCATTGGAAGGACGGCATAGCCAAGTATTTTTTAATTCTCTTTAAAAATTCCTAGGGCTACCCGTCGGACTGGGAACCCGCGCCCCAGTGTTATCTAGTTTTCTATGCACACCACTACACCGTTGTGTAATCTATGCACACAACTACAGTGACCCCTGAACTTTTGAAGTCATTTTTTATTTTAGTAGAGGGATTCTCTCTTTACATATAATAATTAATAAAAGTCAGTGAACATTTAATTGTCCTATTCTATTCCTCAGCAATTTACAGTACGCTGTTTGGTATGATGGCGTTTTCTGGGTATATCTCACTTGAATGTATGTATTTGCTTCCCGAAAATTGAATACTAAATTAAGTCTCAACGAAACGTGGCTAAAAAAAGAAAAATTGCAAAAGTATCAGTTTTTTATTTTAGCGAAAAAAAGGTTGTATTCCCTGAAAATAGAATTATTTCCCAAAATCCGGTTGAGAAAGGTTTATGAGGATGAATCACAAGGCAGACTATTCCACATTTAAATATTAACGCTTACCACTCGGACACCAAAACGCATATATATATATATATATATATAGAGAGAGAGAGAGAGAGAGAGAGAGAGAGTGAGAGGGAGAGAGAGAGGGTGAGAAGGTAGATTAAGCCTATAATTCTATCAGTCAACTCATTTTTTTGTATAGGCAAGAAAAAATGTTCCTTCAGAATTCTTTTTTATAGTTTTAGAATCAATGTGTAGTTGTTTTAAATGAAGCTAGCAGGACATTGCTCTTTGGCCTGGATACGAGGACACGGTGGTAGGCGCGAGAACAATACAGAAGGATGAACACACACACACATATTGTTACGGCGAGAGGTTGCGGTGTGGCGAGTTATTTCGGCCACGGTGCGGTCTCTGTCCTCAGCTGCTAAATGACTTGGCCACCGCAGGCTATGACACCCCTACTAGAGACCATCTAACATAATAATCTCAGACCGCAGTTCTGTTCCTAATGCTCACACCAATTTCCATGTCCACTGATTGACTTTCCAACTACATCCGTCTTCCGATGGTCGTCGATTCGTTCTGGCTATCAACCTAACCGAACTTTTTAATAAAGTTTGAGGTTTAGAGGGAGCTTAATTAGCACGACTATTAAATATATTACTTATTTTTTAGTCTGATTAAAGGTCTAATCCACTGTTAAATCTTCGTTTGATTTTTTAAGTAATTCTGTTTACAAGTAAAAAACCTAATTTTAATTAATCAGTTGCTTGAATAAAGTTATAATTATATTTGGTGGCAACTTCTGTTATTCTGCCATCCGATTGAAGAAGTGGTAACGTCGAATTTAGCACGAAAGAGGCTAGAAAAAGGAAATGGAGGTGGTTTCTTGGTAGTAGATAAGTCTGTCGTTTATTTAAAATGCAATCATTATAAATTGCGTTAAATCTTTTACTATTAGTAGCCACTATTTTGGTATTTTTAATGAAATTTCAACGCCTGATAAGGAAAACCTAATTTTACACTACCTCTGTTGAAACTTTAAAAGAGGTGCCCTGAAGTAAGAAAATTCGACTTATTTTCGGGGATGAGAGTATTAATTGTATGTACTAGAAACCTAGTTACGTTCATTTATATTTCCCTCCAACCGGCGCACAGTGGGCAAATATCCATTTTTAGGTGGACAAAATTATTTTTTTGTGTTGTTTCATGTTTTTAAGGTCACTGAGTAAGGAAAAAATCTTTAAAAATTCTGTGACCCATATTTTTTAGTATTTACAACAAACTAATGTTGTATGCACATATAAATTTGGACATAATAGATAAAAATTGGGAAAACATTTTGTAAATCCATGAAACATTTCAGTAGTAACTTTTTGCATTTATTATTTACATATAAACAATACATTTAATCATAAAAATAATACCCATAGGAAAACATCGGCTATATTACGAAAATAATGAACAAAAATAGACTAACAACTTAAAGAAAAAAGTCATTTTATTGATCTGTTTTTTAATAATAACAAATATATACAACTATAAAAATGAATTATTCATCAATCATCGTCTGAATCAATACTGCTACATCCTTCAGTATTTTCTTCTGACGAGTCATTATCGTCAGCATCATTTTCTAATGACTGTTCTCAAAGTTCATCATAATGTAAACTACGCTTCAATAGGCTAATTACATCAACATTAAACGGTTTGGTTGTTTTTTTACGCAAAGTTTTCCGAACTGGCGACAATTGGGTCCAATGAAACTAAGAGCATCATAAGAAGATCTTTGCTAGAGGCCTCTCTAGAACATTTCCTTTTATTATGCTCTCTAAATCGACGGGAATCTTTGTTACGGGCCTCTTGTGCTTCTTCGTTCCTTAAAAAAATCCTTAAAAAAAACATAAGCTCTCCGATGACATTTTTCCTACCTGTCAATGAATTTTTAGAATAATCTTTTATGGCGTCTTTAATTCTTTGTATATTTGTTATTTTATCTTCATCGTTATTTCCAAGTTATAAAATGTAGATTAAGAGACATTTATTTCTATCTTTTGACCCATATTTCAACCATTTAGTTACAAATTCTTTTCGTGGAACGGTGAGCACGAAACCTGAAATCCATCCTAAATTAGTAAATATTTTACAAAACGCAAAATATCGCAAAAAAAAACTATGTGAATATGAAAAATATATGGTTTGAGTGAAATAATGATGAAATAATTAGCTTGGCACTCGTTGGCCCTCTGCAAGTAATTCTCCATTGAAATATGGAAATGTTCTATCTAATGATATTATTTATTATAGGTAAAACTATATCCATGTAGCAACCCCGATTAGTGAAATATTAATACTTACTTGTTTCTGTGGTATCCATTTTTTATGAAATTTAAAAAATCAAGTGAAGTTTCTGGTCAAAGAATGGCAAGATTATTACAAGAACAGCACTGCAATGAACACTGTGAAAAATATGCCGGTTGTTATAGACGGATTAATAATTCTCTCTAGCGCTTGTTGACAATCCAAGAAAGTAAATATTTACATTTTCCCTTTTGAATTTTGTCCACCTAAAATCTGATTTTCGCCCACTGTGCGGCGGTATGGAGGTAGTTAGCAGAGCGATAGTTTTCCGAAACAAAAAAAAAATAGAGGAGAATTTCAAAAAAATTATTTCGTCAACTTGAGAACGAAGAACGGTACTTTTATCGTTTATGGGAATTCAACTGCATTACAATCCTTCAACATATACCGAACTACAAAGAAATGCATTCAATAGGTAGGTTTATTATGGACGACGAACAATAAGAAACATTTAAATTCCGAAATATTTTCATACATAACGAAATTCTTCATACAGTTGCCGGTCGTTTGTGGTTTAGTGTTGTGCATAAGAAACTACAAAACACTAGGTCGCGGGTTCGCAGCCCGACAGGTAGTCCAAGGATTTTTTAAATAGAGTGAAAAATTTATGGCTATGCCGCACCACGGATAAGACGTAAAATGGAGGTCTCGATCCTGTGCGATGTCAGGTACTCGTTACAGACCCCTACCCTATTTATACCTGGAGTGGCAAAATTTAGTAGCATCATCGGATTAGCCCTAGTGGCATAAAGTGACGCTAAACAAACTTGCATACAGACCTACACAAACTTATTCTTTATTAATGATTTAGTACAACATTTAACAAGTAATAAATAAGGACACAGATACATTCAACTAAAAGACCGCTTGATAAGAGAACTCCTTTAGTAATTAGGGGATTAAGATAAATATCTGGAAGAGGTACTGCTGGCGATT
Source organism: Aelia acuminata (assembly GCA_911387785.2). Lineage (NCBI taxonomy): Eukaryota > Metazoa > Arthropoda > Insecta > Hemiptera > Pentatomidae > Aelia > Aelia acuminata. The sequence goes on along the minus strand of OU426979.1, from coordinate 87,130,381 downwards.
GCGCATCGGGCCATAAATACAGGAAGTGAAAAAGGTAAGTTAAAGTAGGAGGTGAGTTTAAATGGCATAATTTAAAAAAAAAAAAAAATCAATTCCCGCAGATAATGTAAAAATTTGAACATGTATGACTAATGAGCCTGGAAATATGTCAATTTAAATAAATACAATAGAAGGGTATGACAAAAAAAAAAAAAAACTGAAAATTAGTAGGAAATTTGTATCAAGAAAAAAATGATAGAAATATAAATAAAGCTTCTTTATAATTGATATTCAAGTTTTTTCTAATTAGTTTAACAAATTTATGTTTGACGTAAATGAAATTGTCTTTTCTTAATTAGAAGATATAGGAAACTTTCTAACAAGTAACAAAAAAACTTGTCATCAGCCAAATAGGAAATTAGTTTTAGCTTATGTAAGTTAATACGGAACATTCACTTTTCATTAAAGATATTTCGAAATGTACAGCTTTCAAGGATCATTTCCAGTTAGAATAACTTCACATAATATTTTATAATTGCAAATATTCTATCCTAAATTCAGAAGTAAGAAACTCCGATTCTATTTTACTTTAATGAATATACCGCCGGGATTTGACTTACTTACGAATTTCATCATTAAAATCTTTCCATGGAAAACCTCCTGTTTCTAATATACATAATGCCATTACAAGAATCACGTTGTTCCCAACTCTTTGGAAATATTCTGAACCCGTCGTGGTACTAAAATCTAATAAACCCCCATATTTTCCAAATATGGTTACTGTCCTATTTTATTGGAACTTACTATTGTCCAATTAGTCTTAGTTCTTCCTTGTCTAAATTAATCTAAAAAATTCTTCGTCGTTTTAATTTGGTTTCAGAAGATTTTTTTTTAGTTCTACATCAATCCCATCGTTTGATTGGATTTGATTGCTAATTCTTCAAGAGTCCAAAAATTATTACCCCAACGTTTTTCTTGATATTAATCAACTTGCACATGGATTGGTTTCCAAAATTTTATTTTAAAATGCACTTCCTTAAGCACATTTAAGCAGGGGAACCTCATGGCAGCGTTCCAATATTACGAGGTCCTATATTAATTAATATATATGCCATACCTATCACAACACCCAGACACACTAATGTGTATTTTTATTGACAATACAGCAGTAATTTGCTCAGATGAAAAACGTATTCTAACATCTACTATTCTTAGAACCATCTGGACGATATTGCTGACTTTTAGTGTTAATTTTTAATCATGTATCTAGCTATCAAATTTATTTCTACAAAATATGGATTCCGGATTAGGAAGAAACTAGATATTTAGGAATAGACCTGGACAAGAAACACTCAATAGGTTAAAAGGAAAATAATTGAATAGATGTTGCGGATATGGTCTAGGTTCCTTGACAGACGTTCAAAACTAAAGCGATCTAACAAATCAATTTTGTATAAAATTCTAATGAAACAAAGTTGGACAAGAGGGATAGAAGTGAGGTTTTGCTAAAATATCAAACATTAAAATAATTCAGTCTTTTTAGTGGAGTATTGTAAATATATATCTTTAAAATTAGCATACAAATCGAATGTTCATAGCTCGGTCCGGTATTGGATCAGATTAACACTTGCGATATACATAATCGATTACCAAAAGTTTATAGATAAATATTTCAAACCAACTAAAGTTACTGGTATATTTTTTGAATATTGGTGGAAGGAGTGACATCGGTGGAAGGAGTGACATGTGAATGAACGAAATCTTAAAAGGAAAAAATAGATATACCAAATTTCAGGAAATACCGAATTAATAATATCAAAAAATGGAAGACTCTCGCGAAGCAGATGTAAAGGGTGTAGAGGGGGAATTGGTAAAGTTGTGGAGCGGTGACTTTTTAGAAAATATAGCTAATTTTTATCTAGCTTATTAGTTTCTAAAAACTGTCGAAAATTTTGCTCGTCTCTAGTAACTCCATAAAAAAAAAAAATGTTTTCCCTATATTTTTCGGGGTCTAGAGACGAACCTCGTAATAATGGACTATTAATTTAGGCGGAATATAAGTAGGTAATTATCTTTTTATTTTTTAAACGTTTTCAGAAAAAAGTTTGTAATATAACTGAGGAATGATATTATATTAACAAAAATAGAAAAGTTTCGTACCTGAGGTTTGTATATTTATTATAGTTAGAAATAATAGGAATATTTCTTGCATCATGAGAAAATCTTGTAAGAACCGTATTGAATCCCATCTTCTAAATTCACAAAGTGTTAACCCAAAAAAAAAAAAAAAAATAGATTCTCAACACCTTATTTCATGGATTGAGTAAAATGGTCATATTTTTTTCTTATATATATACACTATTGATAATCATCAAATTTTTTGGCTGATCACTTTATTGTAAAAATGACTGGTTTTAATCCATACTGACAAGTTAACCTGTTTAGAGAGCTAAATCCTGCTAGCTCATCTAGACTTATAAGTTCAAAAGAAAATGGACAAGCCCATTTGGTCGAGTACAGATTAAAGCACAGTTGGATGGGCAAATGCCCGTATATGGGATAAAAATATGCGGTAGGACGTGAACGGCGGTAACAACCTTTCATTCCGCTATTGGAAAATGGAAGAGGCTTATCCTCCCGACACACGGGGAAGGGGTATGAAAATTGGTGGGGGAACTAAATGCCTAAAATATGTAAATTAGAGTTAGTAGTAGAAATGGCTTACTAGGATCGGAATCCGATTTAGCCAAGTCCGATTTGAGCCCTCCTGGTCCTGGCAGGCCGAATTATAATATTCTACAGATTTACATGTTCACGCCCCTGGTGTACTCCCACAACCACCCCCCCCCCCTCTCTCTCTCTCTCTCTTAGGAACCGAATGGTAGAACTTCCAAACGTAAGGATTCAATTATCTTCATTTGAAAATTACTTCATCAACTGAATCAATTCAGGAGGTTAGCCTTTACTTTTTAATTTAAAAGAGATTGAAGGTAGACAACTATAGCAATTGTTAATGACAAAAAATGTTGAAAATCGAATTAAGTTCCTTACAACAACGTATATTTGTATATTTATATTAACGTATAATTACAAACTAGTAATTGCGCAAATATATATATTTCATTTTTTTTTTCAATGGAATTCTCTATTAAATCATAAAATACTCGGCATAAAAAAAAAAAGGATTTATTTATTATTTTTCAGTAGTTGAAACTATTTATTTTTAATAAACATTCTCGCTTAACAAACAAGTTTCAAAGTGTCCCCGACAAACTACTTTAAAAAATCGATAGCACATTAATCCCTCTGTACATAAAATGAAAAAATAATAATAATGACTAAACGAACCGGAAGGTTCGATGGCGACACCACAACTCGTTAACTACACATCCATCCCCCTAAAGTCGTCAGACCCAACATCGGCAGATCTACTTTCACAAAATCCTCCGACCTCCATCTCGGCCTACCTACCCCTCGGACGTTTTCCAGTCAGCCTCAATCATATTAATCTTTTAGGGATTCGCTAACAACCGAGTTTCGTAATTTCACATGCCCATTTTATTCGCCGCGCTGCTGTCACCTCTATTATATTTACCGGATACAGTTCACTCAGTTCAGATACCCCTAAATTCTCTGGTTGATTCTTCCCTCTTTGGTCCAAATATTTTACTCAATTTGAAAATACTTATTTTCAAAAGCCCTCAGCCTTTTTTCAATTTCAGTGACCACGTTAGACACCCGTAAAGGAACTTAGGAAGAATAATAGTTTTGTCAATCCTAATTATTAGGTTTTAAGGCGGGAGCTAAGCAATTACGCTACTGAAAAGTAGCAAGAATTTCCGACTTTTAATCTAGCCTTGATTTCGTCATCGATTTCATTTTTTTTAGTTATCATAGCCCCTTTATATCTAAATTCCTTTGCGTGTTCAAACGTATTCACCTCTATATTAATATCACCACATTGTCACCACTTCTAAGGCTAACCATGTATTTTATCTTGTTCGTATTTATTTCCAGCCAGGGTCTTGACTGGCTTTCATCAACCTTTTCGTATTTAGTTCAATAGTTTCCGCCTTAACCCAGGTATAGTTTCATCTTCACCATGTAAAACCAAATTATTGGCATAACTGAGCACAGAAATATTTCCTCCCCGATTCATACCCATTTTGGTACGTGTAACCTCCCTAGTGGTATAATCAATTAAAACAAATGATAGAGAATTTCTTTCAAACAAGTGCGAACCTCGACCTTCTCAGAGAAATAACTTCCGATTGTAACTTTATTGAACGTTTCAGTCATACTTATTTTCACTAAATTGATTACCTCAAAAAAATAATTCGAGAAAAACTTAGTATTCTTAATTGAATCAGAAGCATAATGCTGTTTCCTTACTTCAGCTGCAGGTTTATAGGGGTAGCATAGCTTGTAACCCTTATATTTCATTTTATTGCATGATATTGTAACATGAAACAAAACCTTATGATTTTGGTCCATTACATTGAAAAGCATTGTATTCTTTTGTTGGAACAGTTATCTAATTGATTAAGTACAGGTTATAGGTCGAACGAGAATCAACGCTTTTCGTGAACCTTTTAGATTTTTTGATTGATATGCGACAAATTATAAGAAGCAAATGACAATTCTTAGTTTGGCTCTGACAATTGAAGCATATGGTTGCCTGTGTGTCACTATATTGTTACGTGTTAAGTAGTTAAATTTTGTAACGTTGTTAATAATTTGAGTTTTTATTATTTGTTTTGGCGTTATTCTTATTCTTATTTTCCTCTAATAAAAATTATTTAAACCCACATTATTGTCACAACACCAATATAAAGTCTATATAATATTTTTTTTTTTTAAATGTTGTTAAATGTTCTTGAAAGTAGGATAAATCCAGGTTTTAGAATACTAAAAACAGATAAATGCTTGAGTCTAATTAGAGAGAAATTGCGTCAACATTTTTTTTTCTTCTCCGGCCTCCAGTTCCGATCTCCCTTCCGAGCAGACAACGCGGGGATCTAGTAAACAGATATAAGAGCCGATATCCTCTGTACGGCCTGGCCCGTCTCTTACTTTCTATCCGTTTAGCAAAATAGAATGCTCGGCCGCAATTTTACTTTTTGAGCTTTCTATGGCAATTTTATTGTATAAAGCTTCTCTATTAGGAAAATGTCATTTTAAAGATAAATCTACATAATATCTTCAAATCGTTATAATTACCTATAATATCTTCCAAACATCAGACATATACTAAGTGCTGTGTGGATAGTCCATTCATCATTCATCAATATCAATAACTACTGTTAAAACAATAAAAATTGCTCAGATTTAATAAAGAATAAACTAATTTTAAAAAACAAACACTTAATACAACCACCAATTGTCCAACTCATATAAACTTTTTATTGACACTTTCATGTTGAATGCCACGGACATAACCACAGACTTATTAACGACTTTGCCATAGTGGACATATTTATAGAATAAAAGAAGCTGGAGGCTTAAGAGAGGAGGCTTTACTTTCAAGCCAGGGAAGAAGTTCTATTGGGGCACTAGCCTTCCTCAGGCCCAAAATGCCTAGAAAATAAAAAAGAAAAAAAATTATCTCTTACTATTAACTTATATTTCCAATCATTCGCTGATTTTAGCTATTTGCAGTCATGTGCGAATGAAACTACAACCTACAATACCAAAGAAACAAAAACAAAATCAGAAGCAGAATCATTGAAATAATTAATAAAATTAATTTAACATAATTAAAATTAATTTATATATTTTTTGTGTGATATTGGGAGTCCTAATGAAGACTCTGGGTCCTCAATATTTTGTAAAATCATAAGTGGGAGGCTTCATTAGTATACTTCGTTATTACTTTCACTTACCTATATATGAAATATATAGTAAGTGGAAGTATTGCGATCGTGAAAATTTTCGACTTCCGGTTTTCAACGGAAATACACGTTTTGGGGTCCCCTGAGTCAAAATAACCAAGTCCCGCGAAATGGTCTGTGTGTGTGTGTGTGTGTGTCTGTGTGTGTGTGTGTGTGTGAACAGACTAGCTCAAAAACTATAAACCGTGCGAACCTGAAATTGGGTATTTAGAGTATGTATATGCCCGCGATGTGACAGCAAAAATTTCATCAAATTTGCTCAAAGGGAGGGGGTACTTTATTTAATAACTTTTTAAGTTTTTTTCGATTTTCTCAAAAACGGCTTTAACGATTTTGATTAAACTGAGTATTTGATCTATTGATATGTCCGAGATATGACTGTAAACATTTCATCGAAATTGATCAACCGGAGGGGGGACTTTACTTAATAAATTTTGTATAATTTTCACGTGTTTTTTTTATTTACTGAAAAACGGTTTTAACGATTTTGGTCAAACTTGGTATTTGATGTATTTATATGCCCGAGATATGACTGTAAAAATTTCATCAAATTTGATCAACAATAGGGGGGACTTTACTTAATAAATGTTGTCCAATTTTTACCTTTTTGATCGATTATCTCAAAAACGGCTTTAACGATTTTTATCAAATTCGTTATGTTTAATGAAAATTAGTTGTTATTTAATATCAGGTAAGCTTTATTATTATTAAAATGTTCTGAGGGGGCTTAAATGGGGAAGGGGCCTTTTTTGTTTTTCTATAAAGTACCTTTGTTTTAGTTTATATTGAGAAATTAACTGTCTCTCATCACGCCTAAAAATAAGAAATGGCTAAATATGATACAAGAAGAAAATCAAGTAAACATACACAGGAGAAAAAAAGAAAAATATTCCGTCAACTCATAAAACACCTTGAGCACACGCATGCGCCGTACGCCTTTAATGACAAACCAATACGTTATAATTAAAGCTGTTCTGTTCATTTGAGAAGTGGCAATTAACAAAACGCATTAATTTCTAATCTAAGTAAGTTGGTAAGTGAAAGTTGTGTGTTGCGCGCACGCACCAGATTTTTTTTATCTCTAAATTTGAAAAATAAAAAATTGGATAAAGTTCAGTGGTAAGGCCGACTTTAGAGTAAGAGTAAAAACTTTCATTTTTGTGCTTGGCAAGGGTAACTAAAAAAAAAATAAAATGAATCGCCATTTTAAATCACTGTTTTAAAATCTTGACCGGAACCTCCTCAGCTTGGATTTTAAATATGTTTATAAATCATTATAAACCTATAAGCCTAGGTTTCACGAAGCCGCGCAAAGGGCTTAGTGGTAGAGATGATGGAAGCGATTGATGTTACTCATTAGGCCGTAGCTACCATTGAACTTTTGCCCAATCATTAGGAAAATTAAGTAATGGCTAGGGAAGAGGAGATTTCCCTAGCCTGTTTGAGGGGATGTAGGGAAAGATCAATCGGAAAAGTACTCTCCAAGCACCACTACTCGTTATTGGCTACCGCTCCACTAAACCTCTTCACAAAATCCTCTTACCTGAACGTCCTTTTTAAAATAATTAAATCCTAAACTCGTTGTATTAATACAGCAAGGCCATTACGAAACTGATAGTTGTTCAGTTCCATGTTAATTTCTAAACTTTTGTGAAGTTAATGCAGATAAAACTCCTCCATTTTCAGTTCCTTGTCTGGATTGTTATAAATTTTCTGAACTCGTATGTTGTAATGAACAGTAATATATTCCCTGAGTGTAAAGCAGGATTACTATTGGGGAATTTTTCGCTGTTGATTAGAACATAATAATAAATGAAAGGCCAAGTGAAAGAAGTTGATAACTGTTGGTCAGTATAAAGAAGTAAATAGATATATTTTAATTATTCTCTTTCACAAATTCACAAAAAAATCAATTTGTGATTACAAGCCAATTCTGCTTTTCTGTTGACAAAATGACCAAACTCCAATGTCAACATTTAGCAGGTAGGCACTTATAATATTATTTTCCTTTGAAAATTAGTATCTTATCTGAATGCCGATATATTTCCGAAAACGTTCTTGGAAACCTGACACTGAAGATTGACACCATTTAGATACCTCTATGACCATTTTTTTTTTCCGCAAAAACCGCGGTTTTGCGCTTATAACTCGCAATCGAAGGCTAAATGAGTAATTTGTATATTTTTCCGGTTTGGCGGTTAAAGAAAGCTTTAAAATGATGCCTCATTCATGAAGTATTAAATAAGTTATGGCGTACCGACAAAAAAAAAGGCCTTGTGAAATAATATACATGATCATTAGTTTCTTACTGTCTTTAATATTCACACAATAATAGGATATAAACTGTAAGAAATATAATAACTCCACTCAACTCCCTAACAATAACGCCTGTACTTGTATTAAAAAATACTTACGTAAAAGAATAAATAATAATTTCTAAATAGAAACCAATGGAATCCAAATGTGTGATTAAAATTTAGCTTAATAAAATAATTTATAATAAAGATTAAGGATTTCAAAAGAAAAATCTTGTTCCACAAAGTAGGCAGTTCTATCATATCTCTATTGGATACTGTCTTACTTAATAAAAATCTATTTTGTTTGGTACAAGAAGTGTGAAGCTACTATTTCCAACAGGGGAGAATGAACTACCTATCTTATTGCTTTGTTGCAAGCATAAGCCAACCACTCAAGCTGCCAAATATAGAGTTGTAGCAGACCTTTCCCAAAAGGCATCTCTCATAATGATATGCCTTCGACGACATGCATTTTTACTTTCGACGACAGTCATACAAAGTTCCGGATAACCCGATGATGTTAGAGAAGGAGATTGTGGCGATTGAAACGATGTTTTTTTTTTTGTTTTTTTTTTCTGATTGCATGAACAATTATTTTACTGAATTTCACTTTTTTTTCAGTTCGCTTAAAAAAAAAAAAAAAGAATGATCGTTGGTACTTTTTATTTATTTTTACATATTTTTCGGGCTTCGGGGAGCTATAACATATTCTGCTAGTCAAGAAAGAGATCCAAGAATTATTCAGGTACCACTGACATCTGATCATATTTATTTAACGATAATTTTATTGAAGGTATGCAGCAACAATACTTTTAAATCACCTCAAAATTGAGTTTTTTTAAACATTCTTTTTGGTTTTCTTAAAACTGGAAAAATAGGAGCAATCTTAATTTCGCAGCAAATCCTTCTATTTCTATAAATATTTCATAATTATAATTCTTAATGTTAGAATGTATTGCGGAAGATCTAAATTTATTAATAACACTTTTTTTTTATTAAGCATTAAGCTAAAGTTTTAAATAAATTTGTTTTTTAAGCGCATCCTTGGAGATAGATTTTATACACCTGGCTTAAGAAAAATTGAACCCATTATTAAAAACAGATATAGAATTCGAGCCTAAAATATTTTATTGGAGTAATGTCGTACCACCAAAACTATATCCTGATAAATTCAAGAATGAGAATTTGTTAAGTCTATCTTATTTTTGTAATAAGTTGTATTTTTATTTATATTTATTACATAGGGTAAATTACCAGTTATGGACACCCTTAAGGAAATTTTTTCTTTCGGTCAACACCTAACGGTTTAGTTATTACTTTTTAATTGTTTTGATAATTAATTTTTGTTCTTCACTGATTACCGATTAATTATCTGTTCTCTCCTTCACCACAGAGTGAAATTTTAATTTGTTATATTTTTTTTAAATTTTAGGTTGTCAGCTTGATGAGCTATGGACACCTCTATTAGTTATGGACACCTTGAAAACTAGTTAAGGACACCCCTCAACTTACCTTTATGTTCCTTTAAAAACTCCTGGTTTTGCAAAATATGATAAACAATAATACTTTTTATTTACATAATAATATAAACATAATGAAATTGAACAGTTTTCTGATAAATTTAAATAAATTTTGTTTTCTGATTGATTTAGTTTTTAAGTAGCTGCAAAAATATTACTATCATTATTACTTTCATCATCGAGCTGAAAGCAGGACGGGTACACAAATTCACTCTCATCATCACTATCTGTTAAATTGTCTGTATAACTTTTGGGTATGCATTTTTTGTGAAATAATCGGTCACAAAGAGAGCACTTGTACCCATTGTTCTTTATATTTGACCCACAATTGAAACACAGACCAAAGATATTTATATCTCTTGCTTTTTTTTTACTTTTATTAGATTCGGCCTTTATATTCTTCTTTAGTGCCCGTTCAGTCTTTCTCTCCTCGTTTTTTTAATTTTTTTCTTTTTTCCTTTCTTCTTGTTTATCAGAAAATGTCTGACATCTAGCATGAGAAACGACATAAGGGAATCTCGCAATGTTGCGTTTCCCTTTTCTTTTTGGCGATTCCGGCCAAAATAATGTTGTAGCAAGTGGTGAAGTTTTTTCCGTATCTTCATCAAACAATCTTTTAAAAACATGTCGCCCCTCCAAGGATTAAATGACATGTATTCAAAACACCCCATCGTTCAGCGGATTCATAATTACTTAATAATGCTCGAACAGATAAACAAAACCATTCACTTCATCTGGGCTCCTGGACACATAGGAATTGTTGGGAACGAAATGGCCGATAAAGCTGCAAAAGAAGCACTAACACTCCCAGGTAGGGGAACAGCCATCCTAACTCCCCCAGAGCTAGCTCGCCCCCTAAAAGAATGCATAAGTAAAAGATGGCAAGCAATGTGGGATGAAAGTCCACCCTCTAAGTTAAAATCAATTAAGAGAGATGTGAGAGCATGGGCCACATCTAACAACAGCAAACGTCGCGAGGAGGTCGCTGTTGCCCGCCTTAGAATTGGTCACACACGGCTAACGCATATTCACCTCATAACAAAGGAACCACCGCCGAAATGCCAAAAGTGTTCTGCTGATCTAACAATTAAACACATTTTTGAAGAGTGCCACCACTATAAACCATTATTACATAAATTCAAAATACCACCCGATATTTCTCTGGCGCTAAAAAATGACCAATCCATCATAGAAGGTGTTATAAAGTTCCTCATATATAGTAAACTGATAAACGATATCTAATCACCAGTCTTCTATCCAATTAAATTCATAATTTTATCTAATAATTAGCTACATTCTCTTTTGCGTCAAGTATTTACTTACCACGTATCTTTCTCTACCTTAGGCTATCTAGCTATAATCGTCAAATAATTTTAAATATTCTATGTCATTAAGGATAAAAAAAAGCCCTCTGACGTGGGACGGTGGGGCGCCGGGTGGGTGTTGCTGCCTTGGGCGCCCGGGGGTGGATGCTGGGGCCTGCGGGGACGCCACTCGTCCCACAGAGCACGTTAGCACCAAGGACCTGAGAGGATTTGGACTTTTCCATAGCGTAGTAAATTGTAAACATTAGTGGAATGTACTAGTGTATAAGCAGGTGGCCAATATGGTTTTTATCCACATCCTCTGATCAGTCCTCGTGTCCTGAATAGCATGTAGCCACCACCTGACATGTGGGACTTGGACGCCCCCTGGACCTTGGCCTGCCCCTTGGTGCCCGGGGCTGCCGCTCGCTGGGCTCCCTGCCTGTCTCGGGTCAGTGGGACTCCTCAGAACTAGCACTAGAATAATTAGATTACGGGCGTTGATGACCTGGATGTTGTACGCCCTCCCAAACAAACAAACAAACAAAACAAACAAACGAAACATGTCGCTCTCGTGGATTCGGGATTTCTCTTACCATGCTGGATTTATTCGAAGTTTCTACATCATTTTTAGATTCTGTGAGTGACTGTTGAGATTTTAGAGTTTCAGTGACAAGGCTAAATCCTTGCGGAGAATATTATTTTTAGATTCTTTATTGAAATTTCCTCTTTCTTCTTCAATATTGATCACTTCATTGTCAGTTTCATTTCTAAAATGTTGCCAAATTGTTTTCAAACATTGTTCCGCACTATTGAAGCACATCATCTTGTTGAAGTTTTATTAATAGTTCATCTCCAACAAATTCTTCAAATTCCATTCTTGATAGAGTTTTTTGCTACTACCTGTTACTTCTGAGATGTTCTTTTCCTGGATCCCTCTAGCTAAACACTTTTCATAGTCTATAGCATTAGGATCCCATGGATATATACCGCAAGCTTTAAATCCATTTTTTTTTTTTTTTTTGGTTGGCGCATTAGGCCTAATGAGACCTTTGGCCGCGCGGTGTGGTCTTCTTACAGACATTTGTGTTGCTTGCTGGAACACAGTCAGCCTGGAGGGGGTAGCCCAAACCTCACGTTGCTGCAAGCCATGGCCACCGATGGCGTCAGCTCTCTCGGGTTCAATGACAGTGACAAACTGGTCTAGGTCCAAGTATTATGGTAGCTCAGAGTCAGCAGGCCCCGAGGGCCTATATTTCTTTCCTTGAAGCATACCGTCCTTTTACCAAACCTCCGGGCGGTTACTGATATCCTGGAAAAACACATCACGATTCTCGATGGGATGCACGGGGAAGGTACATCACTCCTACACCCGGTCGGTGTGAGTCGCGTCCAGTAGGCTGACGGGTCTCACCTACCCGGGGGTGGGGGTAACCTTGGACTGCGTGGCGTTCATTGGCGGGTGGTCACCCGAATGGAGCGGTTACCCATCCAAGTACTAAACACGCTACACGTTGCTTAACTTTTATTACCTATTGCAAGCGCCTTTGTCCACTTGGCCATACCGACTCCAATTTTTTTTAAACCCATTTATTAATCTAAAATTTTAAAAATTAAAAAAAGTAATAATAATAAATATATATATATATATATATATATATATATATATATTATTATTTAGCATCTTACATTCACCTACTTAAGTAATTTCACTTCTAAGAATCTTTCAAGAGTTTTGTGTAATCCATTTTTTATGTGAACATTACTTATAAAGGCATGTCCATAACAAGTTAAGACATAGTTATTTCTAATTAGGACACCCATGACCATAACTGGTAATTAGTGTCTGGTTAAATTTTAGAATATTGCAAAACCTTCAGACAGGAAAATGCAACATTTTCCAAAAAAAATCTTTAAATAAAAATAATTATTACTAATGGACATGGGTGTCCATAATTAGATATATGACTTCCTCTCTAACCGGTAATGGTCACACTAATTTAAATTTATTTAAAAAATTTTAAACAATAATAATAAACTGTCACTTCATAAAAATAAGTATCTAGAATATGTACATACCTTTAAAGTTTTAAAATAATTAATCAGTTAAGAGCAATAATCTTAACAAATAAATTATTAAGAAAGGCTGCTACTAAGGAAATCCCCTGACTTTTCACAATAATGTTGACTCCTGTCACACTTATCACTATACTGAGCTGTATATTGGAAATAAAAAAGGGGGAAGAGAGTAGAGGAGGGTGCAACAATGGAACTCAACACTCAGACCAAATTCTTCTGTTTTGATGAGATAAATTAAGGGTGTCCATAGCTAGTCATTTACCCTACCTGATTCTGTTCAATGAACCTCGAGTCCTATTTACTGGACAGAAGATATTGTACATTTCATCATCTCTTTGGCAGATATATTTAACCGAATGCCTTTTAAAACAAAAGTGTAACAAAGTTTAACTTAATACTGAAACAAGCATACGTTCGCACCAAAAATCTGAGCATTTAAAAAGCAAAAACAATAAATTACTTATTTTTAACTCTTTAAAGGACTATTTGAAGCCGAAAAAAATCTCTGCCTACTTGATGGTTAAGATTTATTTTGTTCGATCCTATTTAATAACGGAAATTAACTAATTGAAGATGGCATTTTTTAAAGAATTGTCCTAAAAACGAAAGACGTGTTATAACTGTTATAGGTTAGGTTAGTGGTTGATCTGGGCGATCAACTTCACGGTCATTACGCCCTCCAAATTTTATAAAAAAAAAAAAAAAAAAAAAAAAAAAAAAATTTCTACATGTTATTCTTTCTTATTAAATTTTATGGAAGATCTCTGTTTCTTTTAATATTTTGATAACTCCGTCTATCAATTCCTTTGATAACTGTTATATGGAACGATATGTTTCATATAAATCTAAATCTCATTAAGATATAATCATAAATCTCATTACGATATAATTGTGTAAATGTAGTTCTAACGAAGCAATTAATGGCCTAATGAATTCCTGGACAATTCTCACCAATTACTTCTAATTGGTAATAATTCTAATTATTTGCGATTACAAGTATCGAGGCATACATTGAATTTTGGAATTTAGACATAATTATGTGGCTGCTCGAAACCTATATTCGTGATTTGACTATCCAAAACAAAATCAAGAATTAAATCAATGGTCTCGATGAGATTTTTTTTTCTTCATCCTTTTATCAGCACTTTTAATCAAGTGAGACAAATACCAAAAATGATATCAACAATTTGACAGAATGAAGTTTAAGGCTTGAGGAAATAAAGTGCCCAGGTGCATCTCTTTCAGCACTTAAACTTATGATTCTAAGTCTGGAGACGAACTCTACTCAACACTAAATGGGTAGGTGGGTAGTCACCTCATTTATCCGTTGATCTGTTGGTGCAGTTTATTATGAAAACGGGAAGATGCTACCAAGTTTTTCCTCCAAACGGGGTGAGCAATCTATTACCCAGGTAATAGCCCAATCGCGACGCCAGGGTTCTACAGAATAAAAACAAAACGGGCGCCACACTATTTGTTTATGGAAAATAGTGGAATCCACGAAATATAAAAAAAATAAATGGAATAAAAATATATAAACAATTAAATATACACAGAAGGAGGAAAATATTGATAAAATTAAATTTAAAAAAAATAATTTAGTGCAATCAAACCAAAGAATCAAAGAAATCCAAGTTTACTATTGAGTGAACTAATTGATGAAAAGAAAATTAATCCATAAGTAAAAAGAAAATTAATCCGTAATTAAAAAGAGAATTAATGAGAAATTAAATTAATCTTGTTAAGGTTTATTGATATATTTATTATTTATGTAATAATTATTATCAATATGAATATTAAAATTAATATAAAAGTTAGGAGTAGTAACACAAAATAAAAAATAATAATTTCTCAATAAAAAAAAGTTGCACCACACACTGGGAGATTTGAGCCACTAACTTTAACAACGTGAATCTAGTGCGCTAGCATGACTTATTATTTGAAAACGTGGTAACAGTTCAAGTTACCTATTGTCAGTATAACTCTATTGTCAGAGTGACTAGGTTTACAGCTGAAATTCTTTTACATAATTTATTTAAATCCTTTTAAAATGTTTTTATTCATTAATATTAAAAAATAAATAAAGAGATACAAACTACAACTAAACCAAATAAAATTAACATCTTGATTTTAGAAAACTAACAAAAATTTAAGTCTTTGACTCAGGCATTCAAAAAAAAACAAACAGAAAACCAACAGGGTTCCTCTCCTCCTTTTACTGATTAATTCAATTAGAAACAACTAAAAAAGAGTCTGTACTTCCCAATTCTAGCAGGAATTCCTAGCCCCTGTTCTCCTCGGCCGCTGCTGCCTTCTTTTCTTCAAATTTCCGATGGACTCGCGTTCCTAGCTCCTTCCGGTAATCCACCGTCTGCACTCGCGTTTTGGGTGAATCAGAAGCAAAGGTCCATTCAAATTATCCTGTAAAACCGTAGGAAATTTTGTGGAACCAAAACACACCATTTGCTCACGACACTGGCTAACTTCACTTGTCTTTTCTCTCTGCCGGCCACCACTCGGTCGCACACTATAACTCTCGTTTCGATTGTCGATTTTCCAAATCAATTATTTTTATTTCAAATAAAGAATACATATTATCTGTGATTAATTATTTATCTCTAATACAGGAAAACAAGTATTTCTATAATTTATATTAAATCTAGAACATTATTTTATTTAGACACCAGCTGCTCTGACTTATAAAAAAGAAATAATTTTTGTTTTGGTTTTCTTGCCATGACGAAATTTTAAAATAAATTTAAATGCCTTAGCGAAAATTTAACCGTAACAAAGGAAGGGTACGTATGTGTTGTTTAGTAGCTGGTTAATATAAGTCGCTCTGTAGAATTTCGCTATTTACGTATCAAGCAGCTGATGTAATAAATCTCAAACAATTTTATAAAAAGATTTTCAGTTTCTTAAAGTGGGTTTTTCCTAAACTGATTTGAAAATATAAGGCGTATTTGAATATGGGTTTAACTAGTTAAATTAAATAGTATGTAATTAGTGTTAAAAGTAGTAATTTGGATAAAAGAGAATGGCATATTTTCAATCGATTATTCATTGTCTTTATCTCCATTTGACATTATGCCCCCAAATCCTCCTCCTTTGGCATATTAGTCCCAGGTAGCGTAGGTAGCGTAGGTTAGTCTGAGAAACTTTGTTGTCTCTTAGGATAAATTGGGAGCCTCTAAATTCTGATTTTTATGTGAGGTGATTCGTCATAATTCTATTTTATTTTCCAAAGTAATAGTAATAGGTACCATTTTTTTTTTTAAGTAGCTAGTGTTTTTTTTTTTTTTTAATTTATTGATGCTGGTATTTTGGATCCTAGATTATGTCACCGTAACAGTAATTTTTTGGCATGTTATGATATGTGTATTTAATTGTGAATTAAAATTGAGCCAGAGGTACAATCAATGGTTATGAACAATATATCAAACAAATAAGTCTGTATCGATAAAGCAAAGCAGTTGTTTAGAATATTAACTGGTATATTAAATTGAACGAACCATTTTCATAGTTACTCAAGTTCATACTTAGACGGGTTATAAGTTAGGGGTTCATATTTCGCTTTAGTTAGCAGCGACGAGGCTATGAGAGCATGCAATATAAGCATGATCTAATGAAGAAATATGGCGTAGTTCAAAAGTTGATTTCTGATCCAATATTAAGTCTCACATGCTTTAAGTTACGGAAAATTACAAAAATAAATCCCATTTGGGTCCTCGTCTTATTATTGTTTTTATTTTAACAATTCTTTCTAGAAATAAATATTTGTTAATAAGAAACAAGATTAAAAAAATAATTAGAATTTTTTTTTATAATTATAAATTAAAATTTATAATTATAAATATATTTTATAATTATCTTAGGGCTTGGTCTAGCCTATAAGCATTAGGTTAGTTTTGCGTCACTGTTGTATTAATTCTAGTTACTTTTTATAACGTTGTTACTTATTTGAGCATTTATTGTTTGTTTGGCGTTGTGAATTATAATTTCACGACAGTAAAAATTATTTAAACCCACAATAGTGTTACAATACATTTTTAAAATTTAATCAGACTTCTCTTTAGCTCTTTTATTTTATTATTACACCTGAGACGTGTAATTGTAACGTAATGGGATAAATCCAAATTATAAATCAGTGCAAAAATAAAAATAATAAAAAAAAAAAAAAAGAAGAAATTAAATTCTGTTAAAACTTTTTCATTGATAACTGAATTTCTAAAATGTCATTCAGCCTTCTTTGCAGCCTTCAGCTTTGTTTTTTGGAGAGTTAGTTAGTACTTTTAACTTAATATTTTACTTTTAATTAAGACTATACAACTTAATATATAAACTAAATATATACAACTTAATACAAAGTTGATATTTTAACTGTAAGTCCTTAAACTAAATATTTATTTTAGCTACCTATATTATAATCTTTTCAAAAATGTAATTTAAAAAATATTGAAATTGACTTATCCTATTTTGAAAGTAGTTGTGCTTTTTTAGGAGGCATGTACTTATCAGAACTCTGCCTAAGCCGGTCCCAAGCCCGGTTGAAAAAAGAGGAGGGTTGAGGGTGGGGATGGCATCCCATCTTTGTCAAAAATTTTGCCACGAAACCTACTAACAGCTACTATGATGTCGGCAAAGGTAAATAGTTATTTCCCCGTAGGGACCCATTCGGATTCGGGGGGGTCCCAACCAATGCCTGAAATAGTAATTGATAGAAGGGCTCTGAATAGAAAATGTATAAGGCATCACAGATACAACAATATACGCCTAGGTACCTGGAATATTAGGAGTTTACTTCAAGCAGGTGCAAGCAGAGGTCTAGAGGAAGAGTTGGAAAAGTACAAAGTTGACATTGTGGCATTACAGGAGATTAGATGGAGAAATGTGGAGATGATTGAGCTACAGAAATACATCCTCATTAACAGTGGTAACAGCCAGAATACCTTTGGTACCGGATTTATGATAAAAAAGAATCTCAAACACACGCTAATAGATTATCAAGGAATAAATGAACGCATCTGTCGTATAAGAATTAAAGGAAAGTTCTTTAATATCAGTATCCTAAGTGTACATGCACCGACAGAGGAAAAAGATGATGATGTTAAGGATGAGTTTTATGGGATCCTGGAAAATGTATACGACGCTCTCCCTAGATATGATTCTAAGATCATAATCGGGGACTTAAATGCTAAAATAGGAAAAGAGGCAGCGTTTAGACCCACCATCGGCATACAAAGTAAGCACGATCTGTGTAATGACAATGGTATCCGAATTGTTAGTTTCGCGGAGGAAAAGGGACTCAGAATTATGAGCACCTACTTTAAGCATAAGGAGTCTCACAAAGAAACATGGATGTCCCCCGACAACATGACAAGGAACCAAATCGATCATGTTCTAATTGATTCTCGACATGCCTCACACATACTGGACGTACGGAGCTTCAGAGGAGCTAATGCCGATAGTGACCACTTTCTTGTCATAGCCAAGTACAGACAGAAGCTGGCTGGAAGAAGAGGTGGACAAGGCGAACAGGTAGCATCTTATGATGTTGAAAAATTGAAGGACGAGGAGATACGAAGCAAAGACCAGGAACGTGTGAGCGAGAATAGGACTAGGATGACAACAGAAGGGCAGGATATATCTGCGGAAAAACGCTGGGAGGCAGTAAAGGCTGTTCTTGGAAAAGCGGCTGAAGAGGTCTTAGGGCGGCGGCGAAGAGAGCCTAAGAACGACTGGTTTGACGACGAGTGCCAAAGAGCCTTTCAAGAGAAGAATCAAGCACGCCTCAAGTGCCTACAAAGAGTGACACGGCAAACCACTGATCTTTACCGTCAAAAGAGGAAGGAGGCTAAGAAGCTCTGTAGAAAAAAGAAAAGGATAAAGGAAAATGAGAGACTCGGAAAATTAGAGGATCATTATAAGGCCAAGGAGACAAGGAAGTTCTACAAGGGTGTTAAAGAATTTAAAAATGGACTCATTCCAAGATCCGACTCCATTAGGGATGAGCAGGGTAACCTACTTCATGAGAAGGAGGAAGTACTAAGCAGGTGGCAGAGGTACTTTGAGGAAATATTAGGAGTGGAAGAACAAGCACACAGCTCGACATGCTCAAGGTATCTGTCGGCGGAGGACCTGGTAGAGGAAGATACTCCACCTGAAATAGAGGAGATAATAGAGATTATCTCAAACCTAAAAAACAATAAGGCACCGGGAGGAGATGGCATACACGCAGAAATGCTAAAGTATGGAGGAGAAGCCATCTGGGAGGATGTGTACCAGATTGTTTTTGATGTTTGGACTTCCGAAAAAATGCCAGAGGAATGGTCTGAGTCACTTGTGTGTCCGATATTCAAAAAGGGGAGCCGAACCGAGTGTAGAAATTATCGTGGAATTTCCCTCCTAGGAATCGTCTACAAAGTGTTCTCAATAGCGATCTCCAGAAGGCTATCAAAATGGGCAGAGAAAATAGTAGGAGAGTACCAATGTGGCTTTAGACCAGGTCGGTCAACCACTGATCACATATTTTCGATAAGGCAAATACTCGAGAAGTCAAATGAGTACAATGTAACTCTCCACCATGTATTTATCGATTTCAAGCAGGCCTACGATACCATCGACAGGGAGAGCATGTTAAAATGCCTAAATTCTTTAGGGATTCCAAAAAAACTTATTCGGCTTATTGGTGTGACCCTTACGAATACATCCTGTAAAGTCAAGATCGGACGAAGATGCTCCAAAGGATTTAAAGTGGGGAAAGGATTACGCCAAGGTGACCCACTGTCAGTACTTCTTTTCAACCTAGTTTTAGAGTTCGCAATTCGCAAAATAAGAACAAATCCGGGCGGTAGCATATTTAACCGACTAACACAGCATATGGCTTTTGCGGATGATGTACTGATCTCAGCTAGAACAAGGCAAGCTCTGGCAGGTGCACTGGAAGAGTTTCTAGGGGCTGCAAAGGAAATCGGGCTGGAGATCAACCATCAGAAGACTCTGTATATGCAGACCGCGAAAAGATATGATGAAGAGCGGACTATACAGCTGGGAGAGTACCGATTACAGGCCTGTCAGGAATCCAAGTACCTCGGCAGCATAATTACCACGGATAATCTGACTATGACAGATATAAAAGCCCGAATCGCTGCTGGAAACCGCTGCCTATGGGGTTTACAAAAGGCCCTGAAGTTCAATAACCTCTCAAGACAGGCAAAGCTGCTGATATACAAGACAGTGTTAAGGCCGACTGTTACTTATGGTAGCGAAGCATGGACCCTTACAGCAGAAAACAAAAGAGTTCTGAAAGTCTGGGAGAGGAAGGTTTTTCGGCGAATATTCGGTGGAGTGAAAACAGGAGATGCCTGGAGAATCAGAACCAACAAGGAACTGCAGGAATTGTTTGGGGAAGGAGATATCATCTCATATATCCAGATGGGACGATTACGATGGTTGGGCCATGTTGAGCGGATGGATCCCAGCAGAATCCCGAAAAAGCTGCTCTACGGGAAGCCAGGAGGTGGACGAAGGCGAGGGAGGCCTCGACTACGATGGATTGATGATGTTGAGGCAGACCTGAAGGCTCTAGGAGTACATCGCTGGAGAAGATTTGCAGCAGACAGAGCCGAATGGAGCAAGCTGTTAAAGGAGGCCAAGGTCCTACATGGACTGTAGCGCCGATATGTGAGTGAGTGAGTGAGTGATGTACTTATCAGATTAATCTAAGTACTAAAAAAAATTCTAAATCTGTGCAAAAATTAAATCGCTATAAAAACTTTGTAATTAACATATTAAATTAAAAAAAAAAAACATTTAGGCTACTTTGTGGCTGTTTTTTATTTTTTATTTATTTTTTTTTCAGAGTGATTTAAGTTTTTTTCTTAATATTTATTTTAGCTGTATTTTAAGCTTCTTAATGATAGAATTTAAAAAAATATTAAATGGAATAATCCCATTTTAAAAGTGGAAGCCTTGAATCATTTGTAAACAGTGCGAACACCTACTGACTTTATGTATTTTAGTAAAAAATAAAAAAAGTTGGAAGTAAGAAGGATCGATTGAAATGTGATAACTATCATTACATTAGCATACCTAATCATTTTGACATGTTATTTAATTTTCATATACGCCAAGATAAAAAAGGGCCCCTCGTCACTTAGACTCGTCGTCTATCGTAGATACTATTAATATGTGGAGTTTAATAAACGATTTTTTAAATATAAATTCAATGCTATTGGCAGAGTAGATTGAAATAATCAATATTTGTCAAGTTATTATTAGTATATATAAACTGTTATTTAAGTAATTATACGTTATACAAGCTATCAGGGGCAGATTTATTACAAAATTTGGGAAAAAACTATTACGTTTAGGGCTTGGTAGCCATGTAATTGCATTATTCATTTAAAAATACAGAAAAATATAAAAAGCTAAAATATTTGAGTGGGTTTCATGATCCCTGTTACCCCTTCCCTTAAATCCGCTCCCGTAAGTTATTAAAGTACGCACTTTTAGCAATCAGCAAACAATCCTAAAAAATTCAAGTAGCCAGTTCGGATGGCCAAATTAAAGAGAGGAGTTACAAGTCTTGCTAACTAGGGCGGGAAGGTATAACTTCAAAGCGTCCAACCCTAGCCCTTCCTGAAAGAGCTGATCCGCAAAAGAAGTTAGACCGAAGATTTCGTATTAGCCCTCGATCCCGGATTTTCCTTTGAATTCCGCCTACCTCGGGGGAGCGCATGTTGAAACTTCTTAATTTGGAAGATGTCAACACAGAACTGGGATGGTTTATTTCTCGCCTCAAGGATCCCTAAAAACTAATTAAAAGTTCTACTTTTACCGGCTTCGAAAACAAATTGGTAGGTTAAGCAGTTGGTAATTTTATAAAAACGCCTCTTCCTTCAGCAATTGGAACTCAATTATTTTTAGGGGGAAAAAAATCTCTATTATGTTTAATAAAAACTACAAAATGAGTAATTAATTATATTTATAATATAAACTACTTAAGTATATAGCCCCATTACGAAAAAATGTAGCTTTATGATCCGAAATCAAACCTTAGTTTAAATTTCTTGCACACCGGATTCTATTTAATCCGGGGAAAATTATATTAAAAAAAAAAAAAAAATCTTTGAAAATTCTCAGATTATGGTATTCTTGAGGTAATAGTTAAATTCAAAATCTCATTTCAGAATAACATTCTCATCAAAGATAATTTTCTTTAATATCTCACGGCTGGAAAATGATACTAGTTTGCCACGCTTGCTAATCAAGTTCCTAATTCTGACTTCTAATTTTTTATCCGAAACGGAATCTAATGGGCGGCATACATTTTTTTTTTTTTTTTTTTCCCCTAAACCCTTATTATTTCGTAATTTCTTGATTGAATTTATTGCTTCCTTGAATAGTAAACCTTTTACTGCAGTTATATGCATTTTAAGGAGTATTGAGGAAATGTAATTTTTGCGGACTAAATGTTTTTTTAGGTTACCGGTGATGGGGCTCACCTCTTTCTTGATTAAACCTTAAATTCTAATACTTAAGCCTAATATTAATATAGTTTTTGCCATCGTCTTCGGAGATTCGCTGGGCTGAGGCTATTGAATAGTGGATTTGACGGGGTTGGTAATACATCATACATCATACTCACATCTATTCACAGATTTTGAATGGGTTTCACAACCCAATTCCTTGAGATGGAAATCTTACAAAAACTAATATATATTTAAGCAGTAATCTGCATGGCCACCAGCACTTTTCCCAAAGAAATAATCATTGTCATTATCAGTACATACTGTGAACAGTTCAGAATAGTTGATGGTAGTCAAGTTCGTTCTTTTACTTTTTCTAATATATAACTCGTTTAAAAAGTCTGACATGTCCAAGAAAAGTGTGTTTACGTATTACTTATTTGAAGTTGCCTTGCAATCCGAAAAATATAACTAACGTGAATTTCATGTCTAATTTCTATTTCTAAGTAGATCTATGAATAGAAAAAAAAAAAAAAAAAACGGAGTAAAAGGAATATCTTATTGCCAAAATGCAATCATTTATTTGTTTTTTCATAAATTGGAATTTGTTGACATGTGTGGTATCTCTAATGTCCGATTTATTTGTTTCAATAAAATTCTGAGTGAGCAATTTTTTTTAACGCTTATTGAATTTAGTTAACGTAATTTATTATAAATCCTGCTTTAATGCAATCTGACGTTCTCATTATGGTCAATCCACTCATTAGAAAATAAATTCCTATTCTAAAGTATAAATTCAACCCTCTTTGTAATGTTTCTGATCGAATAGAGGAACAAAGTTATGGGCTGTCAAATTATTATATCGCACAACATCGGGAAAAGGGAGTTTGATTCCGCGTGACGAATAGTGACAGCTGGGCTTATAATAACAGTTTCGTAACGGCATGTATTGATGACTGGAAAAAATTAATAAAATTAAATGTTTGAATGTGACTGGCAGGAAAGGAAAGAATCATGTTCTGCTTGACTTGGTGGAAGTTTATATCTAATGGGCCTAAGCGGCGTAATGTGCCTATGATAGAATTTATATTTTATAAAAACACTTGACCAATGGATTTGGTAAAATGACCATTATTATTTTGCATATCATCATAACAAAAAAACTCGTACTTTTATTTTTAAATTTATTTAATTAATTTCAATTAACATACAGGTGACGACTGTCAGAAGTGATCTAAGAAAGAGCGAGTTCACTAAAAGCTTTTTCGTTAAACATGTAAAATAATCAAAAACAAAAATTAACTTATGACTTGAACACTAGCCGTTATGCCGCATCTCATGGTTTTCAAAATATCTTATATTTTTCATTTATAATAATTAATTAATATCTATTAATTAACTTATATTTTTTCTATTCATTAAACTGTTACTATGACAGCATAGGGAAAACCGTATGCTGTCATAGTATGACAATAATCCGTAGGGATATCCGAAAAATAGGGGTATAATATCATTACTCAAACAAGATAAACTAGAGGAATGCAATAGGACTAGGCGCAGACCTGTAAAATTTTCATTTTACCTCTAACGTTTAACAGCTACGTGATTACAAAGACTGTTGATGTGAAATCATAACATGAAGAGTGTTGACAGTTCCAAGAGAATATAGACTTGAAAACCGGCAAGATAACAGACAAGCCGCTAGAAATTTTTTTCGAAGAGCGAGTTTCCAAAAATGTTTTTATCTTCCTCAGTTTTGAAAGAACCTCTTGATTTATATTTTTATTTTAGTTAACCGCATTATCCACCAAGAAGCTTAGAAGGACCCCTATCCTAAATAACCCCTTTGTCCTATATCCTATGGAATATACCCAAAAGTTCAGTTTTCACCTGATTTCCTACAGTAGCAGGATGGAAGCTATTCGTTGACAATCAAACAATTACCTACCTTATACCTACTATACCTTACCCGACTACTAAATTGATTGACTGACCACGCCTACATAGTTAATTTCCCATTGGCACCATTTGCTTTGCACTTCTTTTCTTCTTAGTTTATTTTCTTGATCTCCCTGCATTCATAGCAAAGGGAATCACCCGTAACACAGGAGAAATATTTGGTGTCCTAGGGTAGGAAAGAAGAAGCACCAGAAGACAACCAAGAAAGATTGAAGGGCTAGTCAAGTAAAAGTTGCTAATCAAGGAACAGCAAGCTGAGTTTTAACAGCTGGGATAAAAGAATAATTTAGTTGTTTTGACTGTAGCAGCGGGCTGTAATGCACTCAGCCATGGCTCTTCAATAAAGATAACTTCCCTATCACTCAAACAACTCGGATTAGAAATAAGAAATTACAATATCGTGGTATTCTCTTACAGGTACATATTTTCCTACCTAAATTACCATAAAGATTTAAATTTCTCTTAAAGTACTCATTTCCGATTTTAAAAATCCTGTATCACTATAACCCATCCAGAGTTTTGGGTGCAGTACTGTGTATGCAAGTATTGTTTCTTGGTCAGTGTTTGCATGCAATGAGGTGATTTGACCGTAATCATGCTGAACCACCATGTTTTCCCCTTATTTTTCAATTAAGAGTACCCACTTTATAAGCACATGCATGTTCTCTGATTAGTTAATCTCAAATTCTTCTCTGAACACCGGAAAACTACAATATTTTCCAAAAGGTCTCCAGTTTTATGTATTGACCACGGGGATTAATTTATGAATCCTCTCCCATAGAACTACAAGCCTAAAGAACCTCATCATAATTCTTTTTTTTTTTCAAGATTCCCATTGTAATTGAAGATTTCCTTCCCCTCGCCCACAGTGCATAATGCTTAATGCATAAGTCGGAACTGCAGCGAATGATTATCGCACCTTACGTTAGCCTCAGACGTGATTGTTAAGTCCTGCTGACCCTCGAGGTCTTTGGGACAAGGACAGGCTGAAGAAGCGAAGAAGTGGCGGTCCAGTAAAAGTGCGGACGGGAGCCGGCAGAAGAAAGTGGGAGGTGGGGAGCTGGTTCCTCCAGGACCGGGTTAGTCAGTTAGCTGCCGTCATGTCGGGGTCTAGTCTCAGGGTGAGTCCACTTTCCTATCTAGTAGTTAGCAGTAGCGATAGTAGTTCGATTCTCATCAGTTATAGCAAGCTTCCATCTCTTTATGATCCTACACAAGGATATTGGAAACACTGCCGTTCTATTAATATGGCACAAGAGTTATTTAAATATTATTTTGATCATCAACAAGAATTGTTTTGGTTTTCTTCAAACCTCACGTGACACTCACATTCGGACCGGCATTAAAATCTCCCACAATCAACAGAAAAAAATATCTGTATCCGACGTTTTTAAGGTAGTTTGTTTAGAAAGAGTAGCATCAGTGATCTTAAAATCTTACATCTTTTACACTTGGAACAATGTCAATTATAAATATAGAACACCCATTATACATATGAATTTAACCCATTTCGACCCAAGGGTTGAACATATATGAATTTTCGGGGTTTCTTTCTATTTCTATCCTAATATTTGCCAAAAATATATTATTAGTAACGTTTTAAAGAAAGCTTTGTCCCTAGGGAACCCGATTATTGGAAACGCACAGCTGGGACCTTAATGAGTCGACGTGAAAAAATAAACATTTAAAAGTTGTTAGAAATTTATTTTCATTAAATTTTATAACCCCAACAAATTAGGCGTTTTTGTTTAGATCTCACGTTTTTAAATTGTGTACATTTAAAGTTCTTAAGTTAAACTAAAATACCTATTTTGTCATTTTTAATAGTTTACACATTAATTAAAAGAGATAAATTTAAAAAAAAATCTCATAATAATAGATTGGAAAATACTAATGTTAAAGAAGCGTGAACTAAACAGCTCTGAGAAAAAAAAATACGTTAATATTGTTCTTCACAATTATAAAATAACATTTAAAACTAATTTTATCATATTCATATCATAATTGACTAAATCATGAATTATGAATAATAATACAACATTTATGTACATAATACAAGAGATCAATAAAAAGCCAATCACAATGTCTAAAAAAATTATATTTTTCTTTTTTACCTAAGCTATTTAATACCTCAAATAGGGGTATTAAATTCTCCCGTAAGGTATAATGATTGTTTCTTATAACATCTGGTATATTTTTCTTAATTCTTGGGATTTTTTGCATAATGACACAAGTTTTAGCAGCAACGAATCATTAACTGTAATGATTATATATGATTATTTTTTAGGTTGTTTTGGTGAGATTTCTTGCTGTTATAAAATATGTGTCGCTACCGGTTTCACTATCTAAACTTCGCTGACATTAGAGCACACACGATAAAATTTAATTAAAATTCCGAACGTTAAACAGAGTTGGTTTTTTATTTCACACGCTAGAGGTTCTTAGTAGCAGTAGAGTTAATTTTTATTTGTAAATTTAATTAATTAAAGTAAACAGAGGGTTCCTGTAAATTCCTAACTTTTTTTTTTTTCTGAGGCTAGAATTTAATAGATTAATGATATCTAATGCATATATGAATTGCATTAGCAAAGACATTTCATATAATAACAATTTTTTGTTAGTCACAGTGTTATGAAAGCTTTATGGATAATTCAAAAAATCAACACGGATAAAACATTTGATATGATTTTACTATGTAATGGTTATTTAAAAATAAAGATAGAAGACTATTCTATTTTTATTATACCTCTGTACTAAATAAGTCCGAGGCCATAAAAGGCAAGGCATTAAACTCATTTCCTATAAAATATATGTGAGGGGTTTATAGTGTAGATAATAGACAGTGTGGGTTCCAAAGAGAAATAAACCGTTTGATAGTCCTTTTTCCTCAAAGGGTTGGCCCGAGCACCTTTCTACCACAGTAAATGGGTTAGTGAACAATACCTCGGACATTAATTAACAATAACCCAAAGCGAACTTTAATACCCTTTTTATATTATTTTTTAGCTGACCAGTGTCGATAAAGACGAAAAGAACAGAAATACATAAAAACATTATTGGGATTCAGATGTGAAGGTCAATTAATTACTTGTTTCAAGTTAAAACATACGATCAAAAAAAAAATATGCCGTAAATCTGTTAATGATTTACTTTTAACAGATTTTTCGGCTTTCAATCATATAATAAGTTTTATCCAAACAGGCTCAGACAAAAATATTAAAAGGGCAATAAATCACTTACAACTGATAATACTTAGGTATGCCTCTCGGATTAATTAAAAAACGCTAATAAAAAGTACCCTTAAATAAATAAATAAAAAACAATACCTCCTCCTTAAAAGCGGTGGAAGCACCAAATTATATTTTTCCCGATATCGAGAATTTTATTGGAACTAAGCCTTTTTTATCAGGTTTTCCCCGTTGCCTTTTCATAAAATACCTTTAAAAAAATATCCGATTCCACGGCTTCTTCCGGGAACATGTCCTAAGTTTTTATAAACGAGTCATATGAGCACTTCGCTCAGAATTCAATGGACAAGGGTATGCACAATATATTTAAATTATTTTTTGTATTCTCCATAGTCCTCGCGCGGGTCTCATTACCGCGTATGGGGAGCGTCCCACGGGTGGCGGATGTGGGGATGGTCGGTGGAAATTCCTAGGAAGTTCCTCCCGGCTAAGTCCGTAGGACTCGCTGACCAACAATGAGAGCGGCCCCCCAGGCTTGCTGGAGGGTGTGACGTAGGTTTGAACGCCCTACTCACATTTTATTAGTTCACCCAAACACCACAAAAAAGTCATGGATCTCCCTAAAGTAAAACGCTCATTATCCGGAGGTAAACTAGTCCCCCGTTCGGGTCTCCGGGTGGGGACTGCTTTAGGGGATTCATGCCGCAAGTTGAAAAATATAGATCTAAGCATAGGGACGTGGAACGTAAGAAGTTTAAATACAGCGGGGGGGTTAAAATCGGTCGTGAATGAGGTAATAGGGTATAGATTAGATATAGTGGCGCTGCAAGAGGTCCGCTGGCCAGGGGAGGGTTCGTTGAGGGAAGGGAAGTACACTTTGTGGTACGGTGGGAGCGGAAACTATTTTTTAGGCACCGGATTTCTGATTAGAAATAGGTTACTTTCCGCGTTGAAGGACGTTCGATTTTACGGAGATAGGTTATCGGTAGCTATATTTCAGGGTCGGTGGTTTAAAATCGCGTTGATCAATATACACGCACCTACTTAAGATAGTGACGATGAAGTTAAATGTGAATTCTATGAAAAACTTGAATCGATTTATGACAAACTACCGCGAAGCTACATAAAAATTATTCTGGAAGACGCGAATGCAAAGGTAGGGAGGGAACAAGTATATTATCCTACGATCGGTAGAGAAAGTTTACATGAATATAGTAATGATAACGGAATACGACTAATAAATTTTGCCACATCAAAAAACCTAATAATCAAAAGTACTGCGTTTAAACATAAAGATATACATAAATATACTTGGACGTCTCCGGATTCGCAAACCCGTAATCAAATTGATCACGTCTTGGTTCAACGTAGGTGGCAAAATAGCGTAATTAATATTCGATCATATCGTGGGGCCGAATGCGGGTCGGATCATGAACTAGTAATCGCGAAAATTCGCCAGAGACTTAAAATACAGAGGAAAAATGAGGCTGGTTTTAATTATGATAATTATAATTTGGAGAAGTTAAAAATTCCGACGGTTAGAAAACAATTCGAACTGGAAGTCAAAAATAGGTTTGAGGCGTTAGAATCGTCTGACGAGGATAACGAAGACATTGATAAGTTGTGGGAAGGTATCAGGGATAGTATAAAAGAGGTCGGTAACTCGTGTCTTGGAAAAAGGGAAAATAAAAATAAACCTTGGTTCGATGATGAATGTATTAACATGTGCGACAAAAGAAAAGCTGCTAAACTGGAAGCGTTAAATATTCCTAACGAAATCAATCTTGCTAACTTTCGAGCATCAAGAAAAGAAACAACTAAACTACTAAAATTTAAAAAGCGAGAATATCTCAAAAATAAAATAATAGCGATCGAAAGTAACAAAATCGAGAATAACGTTAAAGCCATGTACGAAGGCATAAACAGAATTCGTAAACGGTCGGGCCCGGTTACAACTGGAATTAGGGATGAAAATAACAATATCTTGGCCGATTCGGTGGACATCTTAAGACGGTTCAAGGATTATTTCAATAGTATTTTAAATACGGAAAATAATAATCTATCTTCCTCTTCGGAATACCAGAGTGCTGAACCGTTAGTAGTAGAACCGAGTAAAGAGGAGGTTGAAATAGCCATTGGAAAATTAAAATCTCATAAAGCAGCGGGAACAGATAATGTCCCTAGCGAACTAATCAAGGCATGCGGGGAAGCTGGGATATCAAAAATATTTCTTTTGGTTAAAAAGATCTGGGAACAAGAAAAGATACCCGAAGAGTGGAAAGAGTCTATTCTCATTCCGATTCACAAAAAAGGATCAAAAACGGATTGCAATAACTATCGTGGAATCTCACTCCTTCCGGTTTGCTATAAAATATTTACGTTAATTCTAACTAGTCGAATCACTGAATACGCCGAGGAAATTATCGGAGAATATCAATGTGGTTTCAGGCAAAACCGATCAACCGTAGACCAAATATTCTCTCTTCGCCAAATATTAGAGAAAAAATTAGAATATAACGGTATCGTACATCTGCTTTTTATCGATTTCAAAAAGGCATATGACTCTATTAACCGCCAAAAGTTGTATAACATTCTGGTCGAGCAGGGAATACCAAAAAAATTAGTAAACTTAGTAAAAATGTGTATGACTGAAACGTTCAATAAAGTTAGAATCGGTAATTATTTTTCTGAGAAGTTCGAGGTCCGCTCTGGTTTGAAACAAGGAGATTCTCTCTCACCTGTTTTATTTAATTTAGCGCTGGAATATGCCATTAGGGAGGTGACACGTACCGGAAAGGGTTTGAATTTGGGAGGGAATATACCCGTGCTCGGATATGCCGATGATTTGGTATTGCTTGGGGAGGACGTGGAAACCATAGAAATGAACACAAAAACGTTGATGAAAGCCGGACAAGAACTTGGACTGGAAATGAATACGGATAAGACAAAATATATGGTTAGTCGTAGAAGTGGTGAGGATTTCGCTGATATCAGTGTAGGGGGGAATACGTTTGAACAGGTAGAGAAATTTAGATATTTAGGGGCGATGGTAACTAGAAAAAACGATATCGATGAGGAAATCAAGGCTAGATTAAAAGCCGGTAATGCGTGCTACTTTTCAGTCGCGAAATTGCTTAGCTCCCGCCTTCTGTCCCAAAACTTAAAAATTAGGATTTACAAAACTATTATTCTTCCAACGGTCGTTTACGGATGCGAAACTTGGCCGCTGACATTGAGGGATGAGCAACGGCTTAGAGTTTTTGAAAATAAAGTACTGCGTAGAATATTTGGACCGAAGAGGGATGAAATAACGGGAGAATTTAGACGCTTACACAACGCCGAACTGAGTGAACTTTATCCAGTAAATATAATTGACGTGATTGCAGCAAGACGAATAAAATGGGCGTGTAAAATTGCAAAACTTGGCTGTGAACGTATTCCGAAAAGATTAATAAGCGCGGTGCCGAATGGGAAACGTCCGAGGGGCAGGCCGAGACGGAGGTGGGAGGATTGCGTTAGGGCGGATCTATCGAAGTTGGGTCTGGAAGACGTTCGATGGATGGAGGCGTGCAGGGAGCGAGTGGTGGTGTCGGCATCGAACCTTCGGGTTCGTTAAGCCTTTATTATTATTATTATTATTATTATTATTCTCCATAGTATGTCCCACCTTCGACGTCTAACCGACATCTAAATCATTGTCTGGGTACGTTCAAATTCAAATCTAAAAACAAAAAAGAATTTCATTAATGTTTTTTCTTTGAAGCTTACCTCGGAATGAAACTGATTTTGAAAATTTTAATATTATACAAAACATGAATGCGAAAGAATCTTTTCACACATTGTATAAGTTCAAACTGAAAAAAACAAAACAAGTTTTCGATGCAATTAAAATTTCTCTATTAAAGTTATAAGGCTCCACTATGATATGGACACACTACTGTCTGCCCATTTTTCATAATTAATGATTATCCTTTTTATTATTCATCAATGAATGAAAAAATATCTATTAAGAGCAGAGAATACAAAATACAACGAAGTGATACATTAGAAAAACATAGATAATGGAAAAAACCAACTATAGAGGTCTGCATTTAAATCTGTCACTTATATTATCTCTAATAGATTATTCAATTTGAATATCTTCGGTAACAACAACGTAACTTTATTTTATGTATATTTACATAATGATATTTTTTACATGTTCCAATAATGATTTTCTAAAAATTTATTTAAAGACAGAGTATATTTTATAGCCTACAACATAAAACAAGGAAGCATTTAAAAAATAATTGTTAAAATTCAACAACAGTAGGTTTTTTGTATAAAAATAAATGATACTTTAGGTACGAAAAACTAATTATCATAAATAATTAAATCAAATTATAAGCCTAGTCCTAGAAAAGGCCGATGCTTCCAATGCATAATCAAAGTTATTGAACGTCGAGCAATACTACTTTTTAGCATTGATACTTTTTTAAGTGACCGCTTACCAATGAAAGTCGGTCTACCGTATAACTCCCCATGGTATGTGACGGCCCTCAGCATATTGGAGACAAGTAACACCGAACGACATAGGGAGGGGGTTAAGGAGGGGTGTAAAACTATCCCTTGCATCCTATCGTGAATCTCCATGTTATTTTTCAGAAAGTCAGTAGCTAGCTGTTTGTGCTCCCGCAACTCTATGAACGGCTGTATGAAGGCAACAAAAATTCTGGCGACTACCAAAAAATAAAATAAATCTTTCCAAGAATTACTAACGGACAATTATGGCTGCTTTCCTTCGCCCACGCCTTACTCACATGTTGAGAAGTTCCCCCTTCGGAGAATGGAATTAAATATTGCAAGATCAAAATGATCGTTAGGATAGGGCGACACATTATCAAGAGTAGGTACATAAGTATGCAAACGTTGAAAAAAAGAATATTTGATCTTTTCAAATTCCTTTGCCTTTTCTGATTCCTCAACCATATCGCTATCATCGGTAAACCTTCCACTAAAATCGGCAACATTTTATACCTAACTTATTTCAAATTCCAGCAGAGTGGTTCGGTACCAATAATTTACACGATTTCCTTATTTGTGTTATTTGAATAGGAATATAAAATCAGAAACCCAGATTCTTTGATTAATAATTACCACCAGATAATATTCTTTATGCTATTACAGAAAGTTATTCACCTGTTTTTTTGACATTCTTTGTAATTTTACCCAGAAAGGTGCTAGCAAGACAATATAAGTTATATACAAAAGACTAAATCTATAAACATAAGATTTACCCCTGAAATTTTTATTCGCCTTCGTTCAGGGTAAAAATTAAGCAAAAAGTAAAGGGCTAAGCAGATTATTTTCAATATTAGCAATTTCATTTTTGCCCTTTAAGCGAACAGGAATAACTAAAAATATTAGATGACGAGCATACCCGACCACGCTTTGCTGTGGCTGAGTAGCTGTAATGTGTTGTATTAATTATATCCCATTCTTTTTAATGCAGTCAAATCAAAATTCACTGATAAAGATAATAACGCTTCAGCTAATCTCAAAACCAACGGGATTTAAAATAGTAATTCAGGCCAAATATAAAATTATTTGATAAATAATTTAGAAGGGTTAAAGTTTTTATTGTAAATTGGAAAAGGAACTAATAAACAATATAATTGGAATAAGCCTTAATACAATCACAATAGACAGCGAAAATTTACCGAATTAACCTTTTGCCATAATACATATTAATTCAAATTCAGAATATAACAAATGGTACTACCTGAAACAGGTTATGAAAATTTTTCAAACCGTGTGAAAAAAACCATATGATCTTACAGTACTACTTATCAAAACAAAAATATATTCATTAATTGTCATCCACTAGCATAGATATTCATATTTCGAAAATAAAAAAAATTTCATCAAAATTGACTAAACGGAGAGGGCACTTTACTTATTAAATGTTGTCTCATTATCACGTAGTTTTTTTTTTTTTTTACTCAAAAACGGCTTTAATGATTTTGACCAAACTCGGTATTTCGTGTATTTAATCCTATATATGCCCGAGATATGCCCCGATGCGACAGTCCAAATTTCATCAAAATTGGTCAAACGGAGGTGCACTTTACTTAATGATTTTTTTCCCATTTTCACTTGTTTTATTTATTCAAAAACGGCTTTAACGATTTTGATCAAACTTGGTATTTGATGTATATATATGTGACAGCCAAAATTTTATTAACCGTATTATGAAAATAAAAAATTTTATTTATTAATAAAAATATTAATTATACTTAAGTGACTAAATACGTGATGCTCAAATGTTTGATCAATATAGGTATATTTTAGTCTAGAAACTTTTGCTCCAAATTAAATTTTTGGAAACAATATAAAGCGATTTTAGAGGAACAGTAATCGTTCTTGATTTCCAGAAAGGCATAAGAGACGTAAATAAACCTATCGATTCACCTTCACGATGTATTTGCAAAAAGCAACTCGTAGTAAAAAACAAGCAAGCAGTAAAAAAAACTCGACTGTTGATGAAATTAGTCCCTTCATAAATAAATTAGCAACACTGAATCGAAAAGTGCTGAGAACTACCAAATTTTGCTCTACAGTTACTCTATAACTTATGGAGATATACAAATATAAGTATACACTTAAATGTCGAAAAATGTGTGAAGTTGAGGAATGGCGTTAACATATTGTCGAAACACGTCGATTTCTTATCTAAGTAAGTTCGTAAGTGCAAGTTGTGTGTTGCGCGCATCGCACCAGATTTTTATTTATTGCAGTGCAAATAGGTGCATGATTTTGGTTAACCTGTATTTTGCCAAAACAAATAGACTCGATATTTTCCCCACACGTGAAAAGGCGAAACATGATTGCCCTTGGGAAAAACACGGATTTTCCAGCTGTAAAAAATAGAATTGGCAACTGGATGCTTCCCACCCTAAATATCGAAAATAAAAATGAAGTTTTATGCCAATAAATCAACTGATACCGCCATCTGTTGGAAATTTATAGAACACAAATAATCACACTTTGTCGTAGTACAATAAGCATTTAATTTGCAATAAAAGAAATATTGAGGCAAATTATCGAGATATAAACTATCCTATCTTTTAAGTTGGACAAAACTAAACACAATAAGGGTCTGGCCACACATGTCCGCACCGGATCCGCACCGCAGTACTAATATAGGTTATGTTCAGAATATTTTTAATTTAACTTACATATTACCTTTAGTTATGCCTAAAGGTAAGGCCACACATGTCAGACACAGGCCACTTTAGGCATAACTAAAGGTAATATGTAAGTTAAATTAAAAATATTCTGAACATAACCTGTATTAGTGCTGTGGTGCGGATCCGGTGCGGACATGTGTGGCCAGACCCTAAGCCAAATTTCATTCTCCGACAAACATCTGGACACGAAACTTTTATATATATAAATATATTTAGGAGTCCAATCGTTTTCTTCTTATATTAATTTTTAAAAGGCAACATTATGAAATTTGAAGTTTAAAAGCGACATATTTCAGACTAGCACGCTCTTGGAAAAATTTGACTAACAACTTAACTATTACTTTGAATTTAATGAATATTCTAACTATCCGTAAGATTATATAAATGAGATAAAAGCAGCACACTATTTTGATATTGCAACAACAAATGCTTATAAAAAGATATTACGAGAACATGACTATTTACTATCAATCCGTTCAGCATTGGGTACTTCAGTTTTCTCGAGATTCGCATGGCGAATGGTGATTCCAGTAATATCACTGGAAAGCAATTAGCCCTTTCGAATATTTTCCTACTAAAAAAAAAATGTACGTAAATAAAATAAAATGAACGGTATAAAAAAACAACGTAATTTATTTGATCTTTAGTTAAAAAAAAAAATACATTTTACAAGCGTATATATTTCAATGCGTATCATTATAAGTGCAAAGGGTAAGGGGATAGCATTGAAAAAAATACCGTTGTGATGGGGAAATTTAAAGAGAGATCCCTACAAATATCCTCTCAGAGGAACGCAGAGTCCTAAATTTTTATCATGGAGAGTCTTAAACCCTGGAGTATTTTTATTGTGGAGGTTTTTTAATAAGTGAGGGGATGTATTTTCTACTTTTATATCTATCCCCTTTTCAATTTCGATTTTGAATTGAGGAATAATGCAAAATATAGTTGGTAGACATTCGATGAAATGGATCATCGAATATGATTTTTTTCCAACTAATGATTTATTTATCTTTAATTTATTTTAATCATCAACCTTTATTTCTTTGTTACTTTCGATTCCTATTCTTTTTATATATGTATGTATTGTTTGTATCTTAACCCTTATGATGTAGTACAAGCATGGGTCAAAACTTCGGCATTCATTATTAAAATGTGACCATTTTTCTATTAGATTAAAGTACCGAATTAAAATATATTTTTCTTGAGAAAGACCAATTTATTAAATACTTCTGTTCACAAATAACAAATTATCTTATGGTATTTTCAACATGTGATGAAAGATGGAGGTTATGTGTGAATTAACCTAAGTATGAATTTTATTAACTTAATTTATGTTGAATAAAATGAAAAAACACAGCGATATTAAAGAATAATTGCCTTTTTGTCATGGACATTTTTAATTCAAACATAAATTTTCATGACCAAAAGTGAAAAAAGTTTCACTAAAAACATTTTCAGGAAACCTAGATTATACTATTCCCAAAAATTCAACATTTAACTAGATTATTACTTCCATCATCATCAACAATTTTAATGAATTTATCAGGAAACAAACTTTAACAAGACAATACACTTTTTATAACTATAAATCATATCTATGATAATCTTTTTATTCTATAAAAAAAACATATCTACGATAATATTTTTAACCGACTTCGAACGAAAGAGGAGGTTACTCCATTCGATACGTATGTGCCTTTTTTTTTACTTTCACTTACCTATATATGAAATATATAGTAAGTGGAAGTATTGCGATCGTGAAAATTTTCGACTTCCGGTTTTCAACGGAAATACACGTTTTGGGGTCCCCTGAGTCCAATTGACCAAGTCCCGCAAAATGGTCTGTGTGTGTGTGTGTGTGTCTGTGTGTGTGTGTGTGTGTGTGTGTGTGTGTGTGAACAGACTAGCTCAAAAACTATAAACCGTGCGAACCTGAAATTGGGTATTTAGTGTATGTATATGCCCGCGATGTGACAGCAAAAATTTCATCAAAATTGCTCAAAGGGAGGGGGTACTTTATTTAATAACTTTTTAAGTTTTTTTCGATTTTCTCAAAAACGGCTCTAACGATTGTGATTAAACTGAGTATTTGATCTATTTATATGCCTGAGATATGACTGTAAAAATTTCATCAAAATTGATCAACCGGAGGGGGGACTTTACTTAATAAATTTTGTATCATTTTCACATGTTTTTTTTATTTACTCCAAAACGGCTTTAACGATTTTGATCAAACTGGGTATTTGATGTATGCATATATCAAAGATGAGATAGCCAACATTTCATCAAAATTGATTTACTGGTGGGGGGACTTTACTTAATAAATTTTGTATAATTTTCATGTGTTTTTCTATTTACTCAAAAACGGCTTTCACGATTTTGATCAAACTGTGTATTTGATGTATGTATATGCCAAAGATGTTATAGCCAACACTTCATCAAAATTGTTCAAACGGAGGGGGCACTTTATATCATAACTTTTTTTCCAATTTTTACCTTTTTTTGGATTATCTCAAAAACGACTTTAACGATTTTCATCAAATTCGTCATGTTTAATGAAAATTAGGTGTTCTTTAATATCAGGTAAGAAATGAATGTGGAAAAATGTGTTACTTTGAGAAGTGGCATTAACACAACGCATTAATTTCTAATATAAGTAAGTGGGTAAGTGAAAGTTGTGTGTTGCGCGCACGCACCAGATTTTTTTTTTTGTATGTATGTCCACCGATTACTCTGAGATGGGTAGACCAATTGGAAGAAACCTTTTGCATCTTGTAGAGTATTTTCTCAAGGTGGTCCCAATGAAACCTTTTTTGGGTTCTTAATTTATTTAAGAAGTTATCAGGAAAAAAAAACATTTTATAAAAAAATATTAAACCGACTTCGAAACCTAGGAACCAGTAAAAATAAATTCACTGAAAAGTATGAAATAATTACCTTCTGATTTTTATGAATACACAGCAAAATTGAAAATGGTATAAAAAGTGGAAAAGTGCAATAAGACGAATAATTTTATTTTGATTTGTACAAATACACACTAATTGTTAATAAAAATTATTAAATTTAAATATTTAATACTATGTTCAATACAACACAATCTTTTCGGAGGCGGCGCAAAATAGAAATAA
This sequence comes from Aelia acuminata, assembly GCA_911387785.2. NCBI lineage: Eukaryota > Metazoa > Arthropoda > Insecta > Hemiptera > Pentatomidae > Aelia > Aelia acuminata. The sequence continues at coordinate 87,092,337 of OU426979.1, read as the reverse complement.
CATGTTACTGATACAATTTCATTAGTAGGCATTGAAATCAATAGCTGGGAAGAGAAGATCCATTTAGAAGATTTTCATAATGTCTAGTGTAAAAAATTTTAAATTTTGCGCCGCCTCCGAAAAGATTGTGTTGTATTGAACATAGTATTAAATATTTAAATTTAATAATTTTTATTAACAATTAGTGTGTATTTGTACAAATCAAAATAAAATTATTCGTCTTATTGTACTTTTCCACTTTTTATACCATTTTCAATTTTGCTGTGTATTCATAAAAATCAGAAGGTAATTATTTCATACTTTTCAGTGAATTTATTTTTACTGGTTCCTAGGTTTCGAAGTCGGTTTAATATTTTTTTATAAAATGTTTTTTATTTAACAATTTTTAGTTGGAGAAGATAACAAATGTAGAAAACCGTACGTTGGTTTAAAAATTTCGTTGGTAATTGGTCGTTGATAAAATAAACGTTGGTTTGAAAATTTCGAAATATTTTTACGTTCTAACACGTTTGTCTTTCCCAGGTCTTTTTATTATACAATAATTGTATAAAATTATTATGAAATACACTTTACCTTTTCAATTTTATGAATACACACAGAAAAGTGGGAAAGCGGTTCGTTATACAACTTTCAACACACTACGTTTTATGATTATAAATGGATTTTTTTTTTTTTTTAAAAGATCAATGTTCAATTGGGAAGGGAACACATAAAATGTTTTTCCACAATGACAATATTTTTCCTTTGCTAAATGTCGTCAGTACTTGTCATTTACGTAGAGAATCAGTGTTCCGAGATGTGTCGAGTTAAATATACATAAATACATAAATCCGGTCATTCCAAGATGAAGTAGATAAGTCACTGAACAGTCGAGAATTTGGCCGGTTTTAGACAAGATATCGTTAATGGAGAATCGATGAGGATGCTAATATGACCTATAGTAAATTTGAAAGTAATTTTTAAATTTTGATTGCTTGAATATCCTTCTAAAAACTATGGCGATATTAATCACGACTTCATTGGATTACATCATTGGATAGAAGTCCCTGCAAAAAAGGGGCAACCATAAAATTTATCGATATCAAAAAGACTGTCTCGCTAGGATAGAAGCAACAGGGGTTGGGACTCACATATGGTTACTTTATTATTACGAAGGATATTATTATTCACCGTATTAGACTACTGACTTAATTCCAAAGGTTGATTCAATTATGTTCGTAATTCCTTTCGATGAATTTTTGACTAAATTTATTACCGAAGTACTATGAATTATATCCTTCGTAATAAAACATTATTCAGAAAATAAATTGCTAAACAATCTTGCTTCAATTCTTGTGGCGTAGCATTTATCATAATTTTTAACATTTCCATGACTCCCAAATTTTTGCTGAGGGGACTTTCATACAGTGAGGTTGTTTTCGGGTAGTTATCAAGTTTTATTTTGTAGTTTTTATTGATGGATGAACACCAGCAAAAGCCTCGATAGTTGTAGAAACAAATTTAAAAACCGATACTAGTAATCCGGATAACATAACAGAAGTGTCACCCATAAAGGATCGGCACAAGACCTCCGGCAAGATATTCAACAGTAACCGAGTGTATCCGGAAGACAGAGGTATCTGAATCCTTTATTAAGTCAACTGAAAATGAGCTTCTCCAGGAATTATTGTATTCTTTTTTAATGTGCATAGTCAATAAAAGATAGAAATCAAAATCTAATTTAAATCAATAATAGCTACTATTTTAAATTTAAACGATCCTTCGGGAGCTTGAAGAAGTCTTAAATTCTGCTTTAAAACGATTACCAATACTCAGTCTTTCTTGGAATTCCACGAATTTTGTTGTCTTATGATTATGGTGTCCAAACGTTGATTAGACCTAAATAAAGAAGGTTTACTGTTATCGGTGAATATACATCTATCTAATATTTATGCTAATATCGCTACAGAAAACGACAGCGATATTATATTCTGCTGATATTTATATCTTCATTTAAATCTAATGTTGAAAAATTAGTTAAGGTTATGTATAGGTTTGTTCCAACAAGCACGTATAACACATCGATAACTAACAGACTGCTCATGTTCTCCCCCCACTCTTTTGATTCTGAATTTGATTGGTTGGTTTTCCCATTTGATTCATCCAGCAGTAATACAATATTTGGATTTGTTAGTTATCAATTAGTTTTAATAGCTTGTTGGAGCATACCTTATGTTATATATGCCATATGTTTTTCCAATAAGTAAACAATTTGAGCGATAATTAAATAATTATTTTCTTGTTTTTTCCCGATAACTTCTTAAATAAATTAGGAACCCTAAAAAGGTTTAAATGGGACCACCTTGGGAAAATACTCTACAAGATGCAAAAGGTTTCATTCCAATTAGTCCACCCATCTCTGAGTAATCGGTGAACATACATAGAAAAAAAAAAAAAAGGCACAAAAAAAAAAAAAAGTCACATACGTATCGAATTGAGTAACCTCCTCTTTCGTTCGAAGTCGGTTAAAAAACATGAGAATTAGTATTTAATTATCGCTAAAAATTTTTACTTATTGGAAAAACATATGGCATAAATAACATAAGGTATGATCCAACAAACTATTAAACTCATTGGTAACTTACAAATCTCAATATTGATATAATGCTGGATGAATCATATGGGAAAACCAACCAATCAAATTTAGAATCAAAAGAGTGGGGGGAGAAAATGAGCAGTCTATTAGTTATCGGCGTGTTTTAAGTGCTTGTTGGAACCAACCTATACATAACCTTAACTAATTTTTTAACAGTAGATTTCAATAAAGATATTTAATATCCGCAAAATATAAAAACGCTGTCGTTTTCTGTAGCGATATTAGTATATATATTAGATAGATATATATATTCATCGATAACAGTAAACCTTCTTAATAATTTAGATCTAGTCGACGGTTGGACACCATACTCATAAGACCACGAAATTCATGGAATTCCAAGAAAGACTGAGTATTGATAACTGTTTTAAAGCCGAATTTAAGACTTCTTCAAGTTCCCCACGGTTCGTTTAAATTTAAAATCGTAGCCATTATTGATTTAAATTAGATTTTGATTTCCGATTTTCACTCGCAATGCACGTTAAAAAGGAATACAATAATTCCTGGAAAAGCTTATTTTCAGTTAATTTGGGGGCCTTAACAAAGGATTCAGGCACCTCTGTCTTCTTCCGGAATCACTCGGTCATGTTAATATACAATTTAATCATGAAATCTTGTGCTGATTCTTCATGGAGTGACACTTCTGTTATGTTATCCGGTTTACTACTATAGGTTTCTAATTTTGTTTCTGCAGCTATTGAGTCTTATAAATTAGAAAGGCTGTCAGTGCCAAATCATTTATTTTGAGAAGACGAAAATCTGCTATCTAAGCTCAAATGTGGCTCGAAAATATATTAGGGACATGTTCAGTTATGAAATAATTTACGTTCTGCTAAATAATTTCAATATTAGTTTGTTCCATCACCAATTCCATCAATGATGGATAACGTTGATGGTGGAACACAGGCTTTGCTATTGTCTAGATAGGAGAGTCCAGATATAAAAATCTTTAAGATAGGCACTTATTAGGAATTATTTCCATCATTCATTTTCCAGTTGATTTTTCGATTTTTTACACTTTTCCACTTGCCTAAATTATGAGTAATTGTTTGCTGTGTATTAACTGAAATGAAGTTGAATTAAGCGTTATCAAAGAGCCAGAATGAGTTAAGTCAATTTCCATTGATTTTGAGGTTTCGATCGATCTTTATTAAATCGAAAGAAATTTAAATATTCGATTTTCCAAAGGTTGCCGAAATTTTCAAAGCCAAACCGTCATAAGTTCAGTGTTTGCGGTTCGTGAGAGCCTTAGAGTGTTATTACGCTCTTAAGAACACTCTAAGGCTCCAATAATAAATGAATGAATTTTATTGAAATATACAGTGAAAATGAGCTTGCATGTGTTTAGGGGTTTTTCGCGTTCGTGGTAGTCAACTCTTAGGTACCGAAATAACTAACACAAATAATGTGTATTATATTTCCCAATTAATGAACATTTTCCTATGACACTTTCCCCATACAGACATTACATTATTTAACAAAGAAATTAAAATTTCAATGTTTGCTGATGTTCATCCATAAATAAAAACTGCAAAATAAAAGTTGATATCTCCCAGAAACAACCTCTTTGTATGAAAGTCCCCTCAGCAAAAATTTGGCAGCCATGAAAATGCATAATATCATAAATGCTACCCCAGTAGAATTGAAGAAATTTATTTTCTGAATAATTTTTTATTGCGAAGGATATTATTCTTAATACTTAGCTATTAAATCTAGTCAAAAATTCATCTAAAGGAATTACGAACATAATTGACAACATTGATCTTATTAAAAAAAAATTCCAATTATAATCGTAGAAGGTAGGGTGTTGAAAGTTGTATTGTTACAGGCACCGCTTTTCAACTTATCTTTGTGTACTCATAAAATTGAAAAGGTGACTGTTTATATAATTATGTATAATAAAAAAGCTCGGGAAAGACGAACGTGGTAGAGCGTAAAATTTTTTTCGATATTTATTTTACCCAACTTGCTGATTTCTACATTTGTTATCTTCTCTAACTAAAAAGTATGAAATAAAAAACATTTTATAAAAAAAAAAAAAATTAAACCGACTTCGAAACCTAGGAACTAGTAAAAATAAATGCACTGAAAAATATGAAATAATTACCTTCTGATTTTTATGAATTCACAGCAAAAATAAAAATGGTATAAACAGCGGAAAAATGAAATAAGACGAATAATTTTATTTTTATTTGTGCAAATACACACTAATTGTTATTAAAAATTGTGAAATTAAGATATTAAATATAATATGTTCAATACAACACAATCTTTTCGGAGGCGGCGCAAAATTTAAAATTTTTAACACTAGGCGTTATGAAAATCGTAAAATGGATCTTCTCTTCTCATCTATTGATTTTAATGCCTACTAATACAATTTGCGCCGCCTCCGAAAAGATTGTCTTGTATTGAACATAGTATTTAATATCTTAATTTCACAATTTTTAATAACATTTATTGTGTATTTGTACAAATAAAAATAAAATTATTCGTCTTATTGCATTTTTCCGCTGTATATACCATTTTTATTTTTGCTGTGAATTCATAAAAATCAGAAGGTAATTATTTCATATTTTTCAGTGCATTTATTTTTACTAGTTCCTAGGTTTCTAAGTCGGTTTAATTTTTTTTATAAATTTTTTTTTATTATAAAAGATTTATGCTTTTAATGATATTAGATTATTATGAATGAATAAACAATGATTTCGTATGATTAATGTGAAGCCCAAAATTCAAAGAAGAGAATTAAAGATTTCAATATTTATTCTAGTTGAATTGTTTTGTTTATTCGCTGTTGGAATATATTCATTTATACGCCTATTTCTGATCATTTTATTCACAACAAAGACTTCTGGCTTTTTCGTTCGAATGGTACCTTTGCGCCCGTGAAAGTGGGAGAAGGAATGAGTCCGTAGTTTCTTTGATACTTTCTTTGGGAGGAAAAAAACGGTGGAACCTGATACATGTTTTGGCTTTTGCTTTCGTTTTGGTATGAAACGCAGGTATAATGAATTCCACAAAGGGATTTTAGAGGATTTTCACTCACGTTATCAGAATTCCTGAAGGGGAAAACAAGAATTCCTCAAGGAGGACTTTGGAGGGAACATTTTGCCAGGTTGAAAAGGCAGCTTGCCGGAAGAGAAGTGAATATTGTTTGAGCATTTTCTATACACCCGTATCACCATGCATATCTGATAATAATGTCAATCGGAAACCGGTTACAAGTATGCATATGCAAGTCACTGCTTTCACAAACGCACATAAGCGAAAAAAAACAGGAATATTTAATGAATGCATTTTGAAAAATAGGAATGAATGAATATATTTAAGGGTAAATTTCTTGCCTCTAGTGCAAAAGTGTCACTCAAAAAACTAAAACATTTGTTAAACAAAACAGATGTTAGTAAAAACTAAAACATCAAGGATGTTGATAAAAACTAAAACATCAAGGCGAATCATCAGTTGAGACCAACAAACGCACTCTAGCAAAAATATAGGAATATTTATTGAATGCATTTTGAAGAATATGAGTTAATTAATATATTTAAGGGTAAATTTCTCACTTCTAGCGGAAGATTGTCACTCAAAAACTAAAATATTGTAGGAAAATCATCTCTTAAGATCTTTATTGCTATCTCTCAACTCTCTACAACACTATCTTGAGTGCTCTTCTGAGTTAAATATTGGATTTAAAAATCTCCATTTTTTCTCACAGAAAAATAATGTGATTTGAAATATTTACTATAAATTAAAAAAATCGTACATGGGCAACTATTCTTCCAAACAGGCGATTTCATGTTGTTGTTTTTTCACAAGATAAGTAAATTAATTATAAATTAGGGTATAATTAAAATGGTGAAGGATGATAATAATAAATTTGTTCCAACACTGTTTATTTATAATTTAAATTAATTAAATAATTTGTATGACTTTTATTGAAGAATTATGTTTTTCTTTCCAACATTATCAGGTGTATATTTTTACTATCTTACTTTATTATTGTCGATACCATTCTCCGAATGACGTCGTGGGATGTTGGATAAGCAGGTTAAGGGAATTCTGCTCCTCTCTTGGCAAGATTATAAGCCTCTTCATTACCCGAAATCAGCCGATGGCTAGGAATCTTTTGAAGGACCTCATTAGTGATATTTTTAAATATATTATTTAAAACTACAAAATATTGTGATCTAAATTTTATTGAGTAAAAAACAATACACATCACCGCGTTATCAACTCTCTTATAGTAAGTACTTCCAGGCCTACCAGGTGCAATGATTCAACATTTTTTATTTATATCATTAACAAAATCGTTTGATTGTTACCGAAAGAACACAAGGAGGGAGAAGGGGACCTAAGGAAAGGTGGTAAAAAGAAATGAGGACAACCTGTGGATGTGCTACCTGGTGCTAGTGGCAAATAGAAGAACAGAATGTAATCGACTAGGACAAGCGTATCACTCGGTTTGGCTATGGAAATAAAAAATAAAATAAGTATATACAATATTTATCTATCGGTAGAAATAACAGCAATATTTCTTCCATCGTGTAGAAATCCTGGGAGATTCCTATTCCCATCCTCTAAATTCACAACAAAGAAATAGATTTTCAACAATAAATTAATCGATATAAGTTTCATAATTCAGTTTTCTAACTAAAAATTACAGGAATTTGAGGCTGATTGGTCGTTGAGTACTTAATTATCGTCCTGGCTAATATTTGCTATAGCTCAAGTTGATATTAACTAAGTTCATTCTTCATTTCTTCGTAAAAAGGAGATAAAAAGTTCGAATTCGGTCCTAATTAGGTTTATATTTTTAACTTTCTCAAGTGGTTCCTCCCTTCTTTTGATAAGGTACTGATAATAGGCCAAAAGGAAAGTTTAATTTTACTTTGATGAGTATGGGAGTTGATTAACAATGGGATTGAAATATTCGAAAGAAGTTTTCTTTGGTAAGAAATTGAAAATAATTTTTCGAGGAGCAATGCATCGACATTTCTATTTGTTTGCCGTTTTAACATTTACATAGTGTTAATAAAGCTTAATTAATTACGTCAGATTATGATATTACAATTACCATAAGTACCGAAGATTTTTTAATATGAAAAAAAAAAAAAAAGAAAATTCTTATATTAATATTTTCAACTCATGTTGTTTCATTATTGTTAACTTTATAAAAATTAAAAATAATTTGACTTTTCAAGCCTGAGCTAAAAAATTAATGTTAAAATAAAAATAAAATAGTCTGCTGTTTTTCCAGGGATCTTACATTCTTCACACATTTATAAACATTTGCTCACATCTAGAACAATTCAGCCGATTTGTCAAGTCCCCTTTAAAAAAAAAAAAAAAAAATTAAAACCAAGGAACCAATGGCAAATATTTTTTATTTTATTTTTTTTGTAAGTGAGAAAGAACTGTGTCATGTCCTCTTTATGTGTGCACTCAACTAAAATAACCGCTCGAATCTTTAATGGAGGGTATAAACTTAATTCACGCATGTTGAAATTTGAATGATTATTTTCCCCTGATAAATGCATTTTCATTTTCAAGGTTTAATCACAAAAAGTGATGAAAAATGTTTCTGATATTTTATTTTTTTATTTTTGAGGTATTGTAAATTTGATAAAATTTACTTGCAGCTGATTTTAATAAAACTAGGATAATACGATTATCATAAGGTTTTGAGTGGTAGGAGATGATAGCAGAAATTGTTATGAGTTCAAACCTTTGTTAACAACGGGGTATGGCGATTTAAGAAAAAAGTACAAAATAATTTACTTTCTTTTTTTTTTAGCCGTAATAATTTCATAATTTTGTAAACCAATATTGCAGCTGGTTTAGTGGTCAATAGTGGTGCTTAATTATTCCCAGAACATACCGTTAGGTCTGGAAAAAAATAAGGTTAATTTAGGTAAAATTGAGGTTTATTAGTAAATAAAAAAATAAAGATCCATTTTCTATATTATTATCTCTGATTGAGTCATCAGTGAAGTGGAAATTAAGTTACGGAGATAAGATACTTGTTTATCCCTGTGTCAATGACACTTCCAAATTTTAACTTTAATTAATTTCCAACGGGAGAGAGAACAGACCCAATGTGCTGCGTCTGAATCACCTTAACACAAGATTACTTTACCGCTCATGTGCGCTTACCCTCCAATAGGTATCGCGATAGCTTAAAAATTATCGCTGCGTTCCGATTATTTCATAATATGAAGTCATTATAGCCGAATCTGAAAATTTCCACAATTATGGTATACTAGCTGTTTATACCAGTTTCACCCGGGGGAATTTGATTTTTTAAATCTATAAATGCTACTTTTTTCTACTCAAACGTCGATTTCTTATGAGGCAATGAAAAGCGAGACCATAACAATTTTTATGACAATAAAGAATATACCTAGACATTGGCTGAAGTTATGCATTTTCAGTATGGACAGGTGTTCGCACCTGGTATGAAAGGACCACTAAGCGAAATCTGGAGAATTTAGGACATACGGTATGGATTTCTATAAAGAATTTCACCTTCATCTTCAGAATTTCATCTTTATTTATATAGATTTATTTATATAGCTGTATATCCCGGTTTCACCCGGGGAATTTTTCTAATGAAACGGTCGATTTCGTAAGAAAACATTGTAAAGCGAGATCATTACGATTTTTAAAAGAATAAGAATATCAGTAGAAGATCGGCTGAAGTTAAGTAATTTTAATATAGACAGGTGTTCGCACCTAGTATCGAAGAACAACTGAGCGAAATTTGGAGAATTTAGCACAAACGGTATGGATTTCTATAAAGAACAAACAAACAAACAGAATTTCATCTTTATTTATATAGATTAACTTATATAAATAAATAAGTTGTGAGTTGCTTCGATATTATTAAATTTAATTTACAAAAAAAACTCTTTAAACTTAAAAGCCCGCACATATTATTAAATTATATTAAATTGAATTAATATTAAATACAGCATTCTTTTCAGCAATATATGGTTCTGTGAGGATATTTGGAAATAGATGTAAGCTGTATTACTTTGTATGCGCTACTTTTACTATATTACATTCAAATCGAAATATAACTCTTATAACTCAATAGCCCTCTAGTATAACTTCATCATTAGATAGAAAATTTCATCCTCTTTTCAGTGATAAATAATATTTCAATAGGCTTGGAGAGATATTTTAGCCAAACGGAAATGTACATATCAGACTAGGCTGAATCAATTTTATTAGATTTACATTGTAATAAGACACTATCAGCTCAAAAGCCCACCAATATTATTATGTCATTTAAAAGGAAATTAGATAGAAATCAGATATCCCTTTTCAATGAAATACCTTTGTATGAGGATATTTTAGAGAGATTTCAGCTGTATTAATTTGTATGCGCCACTTTTAAAGTAAATTTTATTATATTAGATTCAAATCGAAATAAAACTTTTATAAGTCAATAACCAACACATATTATTTCATAATTAGAAAGAGAATTTTATCCTCTTTCTATTGATATATAGGTTATTAGGTTGGTTGGAGAGATTTTGCTCATGGCATTTTCCGATGACTGTTTTACAACTTGGAAAAAATCTAAATTTTTATGTTTATGAATTTTTTTTTCCATGATGAAAACTAATCTCTCTAATATTTATGGTATCATTCGTTTTTATTTGAAATACAGAATTAATGAATAAATTTTGAAAGCTTCAGTTTAATACCCATTCTACAGAGGAAAGTCTTAACAGGTACAAGTTGGTTTTAAGCTCAAGTCATCATCGGAACTTCAAATAAATCAAAACTTCAAATCACCTTAATTCTGAACATAGTCGTCGAAATGAGGTAAAATTTGACATTTTTTCTTATTTCTGTATGCACTTAATACCTATAAATTTTTATCTGAGGGGGGGGGGGTAAAATTTTGATCTTCGGCTGGATGATTTGACGCGGAATGGCCCACGTGGCAACGACTAACCAATATTAATTAATCTTTCAACAGTGCTACCTTATTGAAGTGCTACCAATATTTCATTTTACAATCTTGCGTTTTGTACAAAAAGTAATAATTATAATGCTGAAATAAAGACTTGAAATTGATTGAAAATAAATTAACCGGTGTATAATTTTCTGAAAGGGGTCAGCCGTTGGTCCCGGTTAATATGAACGTTGAATAATCGGAACACAGCGATAATTTTTAAAATATCCCGATACCTATTGGAGGTTAAGCAGTAGCGTTAAAGTAATCTTGTGTTAAGGTGATCCTAACGCAGCATATTGGATCTTTTGTCTCTACCGTTTGAAATTAATTAAAGTTAAAATTTGGAAGTTTCATTGACACATGGATAAACTAGTATCCTATCTCCGTAACTTAATTTCTAAATTTAATAAAATTTGGCAGTTTTTCTTATTTCTGTATGTAGTTAAACCCTACAAATATTTATCGAAATCTGAGGGGGAAGGTAAAATTTTGATTTCGGCTGGATGATTTGACATGGAATGGCCCACGTCTAAGGAAAATTTGGCATGAATTGGTTGCGATAATCTTGTTTCAGCTCGGAACATCAATGCTGAAGTTAAAGTTAAAATGGAATTTTGTTAAGTATGGTTTTATTTACTTATATCGCTTTTGAAGTGCATTATACTACTTCAAATTATCTATTATATCATTAAAATATTAAGAAAAGCATGATTAAAAAAATTTTAATAGGTAATTTAAAGAATATAAATTTAAAAATTATTAAATTGGATTGGAGCTTAGTTCAGCATGGTTTCATACGGACCAAATAGAAGTTTTAAGGATTCAACGTGACTCAAACTCTCCAAACTTTCGGAACCCTTCGCCGACTAATTAGGATGGGTCTGAAGATTGAATGAACTTCCCTAATACAGACCGTGACTAGCCGATCACTGTGACTAATGCTGACCCAAAAAAAGGAATTAACAAAAAACAAAAAAAAAACAAAAAAAAAACTGGATAGGGGAAGATTCGAAAGTGGAGCAGGGTACCGTATGGCTATGTAAATAAAGAGGCAACATCTTCAATAGAATGCGGGACAACACTCTGCGCCGCCTCGGGTCCTCTTCCCACACCCGCCAAATGAGGCGGCGGATTACTTTTTTTCTTCCGCTATCGAGGGACATCAGAGGGGGAACTGGACCTCCGCTCTTGGACTTGGTGTAAAAAAATTCACACAGTCGCTTAGAAATCGAGAAGCTTCACATTTTTACAATACTTCTCAGGGAAAAAATACATATAAAAGGCTAATGATTCCATATTTTTATTTCTTTTATTATAACAATATATGCTTACTATTAATATTATTATTTTTAAAATTAATAGAACCTAACACACTCTAAGGCAGTTGTACCATCAAGTAGTGTATCACCCATATATACATATACCACACAGCAAATAAAAGATTAAAAAAAATATATAAAATAAATAAAATCACAACATATATATTTAGTAGATATTATATTCTCTTCTTAAATTATTGTCGTGCTTATGCTAGGTTGAATGATCGTTTATTATAGTCTGTATAACAAGTTTTTTTTTACAAAAAAAAGGTTCCTATACTATTGGATTTCGCTTGCAATTTAGGAAGCACGCTTCAAAATGATTTAACGAATTTTGAAAGACTCCTTAAAACTTAAAAGAAAGGAATTAGTTAAATTCAAAGAAATTAAAAATATTCAGTTTTTTTTTTTTTGCCAATTCTAACCAACAATGCCAATTTAAAACTATAGATATATTAATATTATTATTTTAAACAGGATCCCCTGAGCCCAAATAAAGAGTTAATATTATAAGAATAGACAATTATAGATTACTTCAAATATGATAAATGCACTTAGTATGACATCCTAAAGAAATAAAAAAAAAAGGTCAAGATAAAAGGTTTGATAATACAACTTAAATCCCATTTTTATTTCCTTTGATTTGAGAGGTATTTATATTTCACTATTTTATTATTCATACAAATTTTAAAAACTATTTTTTTTTTAGACATAGGATTTTTCAACTATAATTAGATTCTAGGACTTATGGAAGAAAACTATTCAGACTATTTATGAAGAAACTACTATAACATATCTTTTAAACATTCAAACACTGATAGCTCTGATTCAATAAATGTAAGAAAATAGTATAGCATAGCGATCGAATAAGGTATATAAATTGTCAGAGTAAGTTTTTATCATTAGAGCTATAACTAAAGAGATATACAGTGGCAATTTAATCGGATTCAAATAATCATAAATATGACATAATTTTGATGAAATTTTATATAATTACATTCCTTAAATCCAAAAACATATTAGAATGCCATTTATCCTGTACAGTATTTTAAACTCCATTCATCTAGTTATGAATACATCACTTAAATTGGGCAACACACATGTGCATTCCAGAAAATCAGCAGCTTCCATTCCCAATCTCTTTTATGTAAAACACTCTCATTTTCTTCTTTCAGAAGTTGAAAGCTCGTTCTTGCGGTTACTTTCTAGGATGATCAAATTTACAGTTTTCCCTTCTAAGCATCTTTTGAAAGGTGTCAGTTTGCCGTAATAATTATTCACCTATAATATTACAAACCGACGTTTCTGTGTTATCTCAAATAGAAAGCGATCTATTGTGAAAGAGAAATTGTGATTTGAGTCGAAAATTTAGTAGGTCTATCTATTTTGGGGATGTTTCAATGGCGACTTAGAATGGACAGGAATTTGTATCAGTTATTTAAAAAATACAAAATATGGTCACCTGTGGCGTAATGGTTAGCAAAGCAGCCCACGCGGGTTCGCGTCCCCAGGAGCCCCTAGGATTTTTTAAAGGGAGTAAAAAAATCCATGGCTATGACGTCCCTCGGATAGGACGTAAAATGGAGGTCCCGAGTCTGTACGATGTCAGGTACTCGTACTAAAGATTCCTATCCTAGTTATACCTGGATAGGTAAAATTTAGTACTGTCACTGTAGCATTGTCCGATTAGCCTTAGTAGCATTAAGTGAGTTAAACAAACAAAAGAATACTGTATAAGAATTTATAAGTAAATGATTTTGGATGTGCCATACTTTCATGTAAAGCATATAAAGAAATAATAATTTTGATTAGTGACTTAGACTATTTTGCATCACGCGATGTATAAAAACTGCAGTGAATTTAGAAATAATTGTTTGAAGGTATTGCTGATAAAAAAATACACGTAATAAAACTTTATTTATCTATAACATGTTTCACCAACTCTCTTCGACAGGCTCGGTATAAAACTCGTGTAGCCGAAAATGCGAGGTAGGGAAAAACGATTGAGACTATTCGAGTCTTTCCAATAATTTTTCCAAGTCGTACTGGATAATGTATTCGATATAAAATAATAATGTTATGCTGCTCTCGTTGCAGACCTGGCTGAAGTTAATCATGCAACCTGCGTCCATCGCTGTAAAAAGACTAACGAATTACCTACCTATAATCTGTGATATTACAAGACTATTTCATTAATTGATATATATAAATATTTACGAACAAACGACTCTTCATGAGGATCCATTTGTTTAACGGTTTTTTCTTAAGATTATATTTTATAATGTACAATTATAAACAAAAAAGAATAAATAGCCGGGAACGTTTTCTACATTTGCATATTACTCTCACCACAGAAACTTCAAAACTTTGTTTCACTATCAAGGCTAGATTATGTCGAAAAACTTTAGCTACCTATTACCAACTCAACTTCAAATAGAGTTGGCTGTCTTGACCACAGCTAAAGTAGGTTAGTTAGTTTCATCAAGTAGGTCAGAGCCTTCTGTCTGTTCTGACCAGGATACAAATTAAATAAGAGAAGTAGAGATAGAATCGAGAATGATAAACTAGTCGTTTTTTTTTTTTTCAAATGTAGTTAAACTTTTAAAATTTTAAATTATAAAAAGTATGAACAATCTCCGCGAATCAGATAGCATGTTTCAGGTAAAACTTAACAAAAACATTTTAAATTAAAGAATTACAAGAATTAGTATCCCTTAAGAATCCATTGTTCAATAATCAGATAGCTAGGAATTTTCTTTCTAATATACTAACATCAAAGTATAAGCAATATCGTTTTTAAAACTTTTTTATTTGTTTCGTTGGGTCTAGTCTCTTTTATGGCTAAATGTTCTTAATTTTCCTAGGAACAGTTTCATCTAATTCAACACATAAAAATTCTGGTTCATATATCAACAAGTAACACCTAGAATAAGCATTAAATTCTTTGTTGTAGTCTTGAATCTTACTTCCTAGCGATGAATTTTTCTGGTTTATTGACGGAATCCGATAGCGAGAAAGAATACCTCCGTTTCTTTTAGTAAAATGGAATTCTACCGGACGTAAAATAATATTCAAACGGTCATCAAACGTGTATTCATTTCAAGAGCTCTATTCATTAAAGCTGTTCTAAGGTTGGCTTTGGGAAGACAGTAGGTATAAGGTATGAGCCATGGTTTGAGGGCTACGTATCTATTGCTTTTATTATTTAGAAAATACACAGTTATTTTGAAAACAGCTCAATCTATTAAGCATCAAGCAACACTTTTCCTCGTAACATGTAGTCGTAAAACAAACAACACCCATATCATTAATGTAATTCAAAATGTCTAATCATCACTTTCAATTGGACAATTAAGCAACATACTTAATTTATAACGATTATTTATTTTAATGGATACAGGAAATCAACTATTATGGTGATGTTTGCCGACACTTGAAGTTAATTTCATAATGTATTACTAATAACAGTTCAGTATAGTTTGGAATGATTGAAAAATGGTAGGGAAAAAAAAGGAATAGATAAAAGATAAAAATAATAATACAAAAAAATAATCAATATATATTATAAAGCAAAGTGTACAATGTGCGTGCCGAAAAGGCTCAAAAACGACTACACGTACTATCAAGTATGTTATGTCGTCGTATTGCCCTATTGCACCTAACGATGAAGAAGGTTTCAGTTTTCATTTTAAGTGCGTAATGTTGAAGGGACAAGGGCTGTAATTTTAAGCCTCTCGCTACATGTAATTAGCCCCTCTACTATGCCCAGGCGAGTTAATGAATGAAAAAATTTAGTTCGACATTTGGAAGCGAGGAGCGCTAGCTAAACTCAATTCATAAGGTTATCGTTCATTAGTTCGATTTGTTATGGTTTTAGCTTCAGCTGTTTTCTTTAAATTACACGAGATTATGTATAAATAATTATTTTTTCCTTTTTATTTTTCAATAAGGTCATTACATCTCTGCAATGAATTGAAATTAAAAATAAAGAAAACCAACTGGATTCCTAAGCGAATTAAGTGTTACAGAAGAGGAAAGAATTGGTCGAAACATTGCCTTTAATCAATTTACAATATAAGCGTAAATTTACAACAAAAGAAAAATTGCTTATTTGTGTAGTGAGCGAATAAATAGTAACACTGAATAAAATAGATAACCTATAAATAATATGAATAAAAGATATAACCTAATGTAATATATACTGAAAATAAAGTGTTCATATAACATTTCTGTTTAATAGTTCTGTTCTGTTCGTAAATTTTCAACCGAATTCGAAAAAGGAGAAGTTATATAGATAAGGATTCGGTTCAATGGTCTCAATGGAATCAGAACATAGAAACCATAAAAAATGGTACATACCAGGACATATTTGCTGCCAAAATATTTTTCTTAATCAAGAAAAGGGAAGAAAACGCATTGAGAGAACCGCATTAATAGGGTCCTCTGACTCTGAGGTTTCGAAACTTACCACTAATACTAAACTGAAGTTTCAGGGTGGTACAAATTTTGTTTTAATCATGATTAATTTTGGTCTATTTTTCTGTACTATTACATTTTAAAGTTATTGTTTCATTCCACATATTCCACAATTCCCTGAGCGAAGCCGGGCCCCACAGCTAGTAGAAGATAAAATAAAAAATCTGGTGCGTGCGCGCAACACACAACTTTCACTTACCAACTTACTTAGATAAGAAATTGACGTGTTTTGTTAAATATCATTTCCCAAAGTCACACATTTTTCTACATTCATATCTTATTTTTATTAATCGTTAAAGCCGTTTTTGAGTAAATAAAAAACCCCGTGAAAATGATACAAAATTTATTAAGTAAAGTCCCCCCTTCGGTTGATCAATTTTGATGAAATGTTGGCTATCACATATTTGGCATATACATACATCAAATACCCAGTTTGGTCATAATCGTGAAAGCCGTTTTTGAGTAAATAAAAAAAGCACGTAAAAATGATACAAAATTTATTAAGTAATGTGCCCCCTGCGGTTGATCAATTTTGATGAAATTTTTACAGACATATCTCGGGCATATAAATAGATCAAATACTACGTTTAATCTAAATCGTTAGAGCCGTTTTTGAGAAAATCAAAAAAACACGTGAAAATGTTACAAAATTTATTAATTAAAGTCCCCCCTCCGGTTAATCAATTTTGATGAAATTGTTACAGTCCTATCTCGGGCATATAAATACATCAAATACCCAGTTTGATCAAAATCGTTAAAGCCGATTTAGAGTAAATAAAAAAAACACGTGAAAATGTTACAAAATTTATTAAGTAAAGTCCCCCCTCCGGTTAATCAATTTTGATCAAATTTTTACAGTCATATCTCGGGCATATAAATAGATGAAATACTCAGTTTAATCAAAATCGTTAGAGCCGTTTTTGAGAAAATCGAAAAAAACCTAAAAAGTTATAAAGTAAAGTACCCCCTCCCTTTAAGTAATTTTGATGAAATTTATGCTGTCACATCGCGGGCATATACCTACACTAAATACCCAATTTCAGGATCGCACGCTTTATAGTTTTTGAGCTAGTCTGTTCACATACACACACACACACACACACACACAGACACACACACAGACCATTTCGCGGGACTTGGTCATTTCGACTCAGGGGACCCCAAAACGTGTATTTCCGTTGAAAACCGGAAGTCGAATTTTTTCACGATCGCAATACTTCCACTTACTATATATTTCATATATAGGTAAGTGAAAGTAAAAATCTGGTGCGTGCTCGCAACACACAACTTTCACTTACCAACTTACTTAGATTAGAAGTTAATTCGTTTTGTTAATTGCCACTACTCAAATGAACAGAACGGCTTTAATTATGAACAATGGTCTGTCATTAAAGGCGTACTCCGCATGCTACGGCTCAACGAGTTTTATGAATTGACTGAATATTTTTCTTTTTTTCTCCTCTTTATGTTTTCTTTATTTTTATCATATCTCATATTTAGCCATTTCTTATTTTTAGGCGTAACAAGGGACAGTTAATTTCTCCATGTAAACGAAAACAAAGGTACTTTATAAGAAAGAAACAAACAAAAGCCCCCCCAAAAAAAAGCCCCCTCAGAACATTTTAATAATGATAAAGCTTACCTGATATTAAAGAAACCCTAATTTTCATCAAACATGACGAATTTGATAAAAATCGCTAAAGCCGTTTTTGAGATAATCGAAAAAAAGGTAAAAATTGGAAAAAAAGTCATGAAATAAAGTGCCCCCTCAGTTGGACCAATTTTGATGAGATGCTGGCTTTTACATATTTGATATATACATACATCAAATACCCAGTTTCTTCAAAATCGTTAAAGCCGTTTTTGAGTAAATAAAAAATATATACACGTGAAATTGGTACAAGATTTATTAAGTAAAGTCCCCCCTCCGGTTAATCAATTTTGATGAAATTTTTACAGTCATATCTCGGGCATATAAATAGATCAAATATTCAGTTTAATCAAAATCGTTAGAGCCGTTTTTGAGAAAATCGAAAAAAACGTAAAAAGTTATTAAATAAAGTACCCCCTCCCTTTGAGCAATTTTGATGACATTTTTGCTGTCACATCGCGGGCATATACCTAAACTTAATTCCAAATTTCAGGTTCGCTCAGTTTATAGTTTTTGAGCTAGTCTGTTCACACACACACACACACACAGACCATTTCGTGGGACTTGGTCATTTGGACTCAGGGGACCCCAAAACGTGTATTTCCGTTGAAAACCGGAAGTCGAAATTTTTCACGATCGCAATACTTCCACTTACTATATATTTCATATATAGGTAAGTGAAAGTAAAAATTTAATCAATGTGCAGATAATAATGAAATA
Source organism: Aelia acuminata (assembly GCA_911387785.2). Taxonomy (NCBI): domain Eukaryota; kingdom Metazoa; phylum Arthropoda; class Insecta; order Hemiptera; family Pentatomidae; genus Aelia; species Aelia acuminata. The sequence continues at coordinate 87,073,567 of OU426979.1, read as the reverse complement.
AAAGTTGTATTAAGTGGAGTGTGGTTAGATCTGTTCATCTGTTCTGTACTTTTAATTGTTTTAAATTATTGAATATCTCAGAACTATGGATGCTTTCGTCATTTAGTACACTAAGTAGTAAGGAAAATTGGTAATTAGCAAGTGTCTGCAGTCAGTCAGAAAGAGTTTAGCCTTCAAAGGCGTGCTACACTGTGTGCTGGTTGGTCTATATATTAAATTAAGGTAATTGTTTTCATAATGTTTAATAATTTTGTGTTAAACTATATAATGAAAACTTCAAAGTATTATATAAATGCAACGTCTTTTATTTAAAAATAAATACCGCAATGTTTAGAAAATAATCAAGGGCAGTTATGAACACGCAGAAATAAAACGTTATTAACATCCCTTGTAACATTTTAATCGCAAACACATGAAAACATCAAAACATGATTGTATTTTTTATTTTTAGACAGAAGTCAAATCACTCTATACGAGTGGTTGAAACGGTAAAAAAAAAAAAAAAAAAAATATGTAGATGAAAATTTAGAAACAAAATTTATACGATAATAATAATATTGCGTTTGGATGATGGAAACGGTTAAAAACCTAAAAATATAAAGCTAATGCAAATGAGTGCATGTTTGATATAATGAAAGCAACTAAACAGAGGCAGTGCGCATTTTCGGCAAGCGCACTCGCCATACAAGGAGCTGCGAACATGGAGAACATTTACAAGAGAAAGGCTGTTAGCAACTAAAATGATTATCATAAAACAGGACGAGGCAACGTGACGGTTTGACAAGCCGGCGTTTGGGACAAGGATCCACGCCCGACTGTCACCGCCACGCGCCCCTCACTCACACAACTTTGTCCCTCCCAATTGACATCCCAGCCACAGTGCTACACATTGCTCTTATATATCCCACTGGCTACACCAAACATACAACCAAGGTCATGTATCTATGTATTTAACAGAAATGCCCATATTTACATAAATTTGATAATTCTACAAACAAATATAGAGTGTACATATAAGTATACTACCATAAGTAGTAGTTGATAATGTTTCATTATGGAATTTATTTATTTATTTATTTATTTATACATATAAAATTCCACCAACAGACAAATTGTCCAATTACAGGTGGTAAACAATATTAAAACATATTACAAATTTCCTTAGAACTAAAATAATAATAAAATAAAATAAAAGAAAATAAAATAATAATAATAATAAACAAAATAAAATAACACAAAGAACAAAAAATAAACAAAAAATAAAATGTCATTAGCTCTGATATTTTCTAGATGAACATATTTTTTTTGTGTTTCAGCAAAAACAATTTACTCATGATGTGTCTCCTTCATCACAGATTATAATATTAATCATATATAATTGATCCCAAATTATACATTTAATACTTACTCGTAATAATACTTATTTACATTTGTCGATTGCAAATAAATGCATTTAATCTTTCTAATAAATTATAATTCCATACATATATTTACTAAAAATAAGATTGAAGTTATTATACGTTCAAGATTAAAAAGTGTTTCCATAACTTGTTTTTAATCCTACCTAAACTATAAGAGAAATCCAGGTCTAAATCCTTGTTTAAAGTGTCCCATAACTTTGTGAGTCGTGTAATTGGACTCAAGTACCCCGGACTATCCATCAAGTTATAGAAGTCATGGTCTAATCTGCTTGCGACTCTTTTTACTCTAAAGTTTAGACGTCCTAATGTCCATATATCGTCTATGTCACCTTTTACAAGCTTACATAAATGTAATAATTCAAGTATTGAACATCTATCCTTAAGCTTATGAGGTATATTAAATATTTTCATTAAATGTTCATACTTAGTTCTCCTATTTGGATATACTTTGAAAAACTTGAAATACATAAACTTTAAAAATATTTTCTGGACTCTTTCTAACTTTTTAACACCTTTTTTGGTGTTAGGATACCAAATTAGAGATCCATACTCAATGTGCGGTCTTACTATAGCATTAAACAGCAAAACAAGAGTTGCGGGATCAGAAAAATCTCCACAATTCCTTTTTAAAAATCCCAGTAATGAAGAGCACTTAAAATAGACCTGTGACAAATGGCCGGAGAATGTTAAGCCTTGATCGAATAATACTCCTAAATCACGTGTTTCACTCACTCTATTCAATGCAACACCATTTATTTTATATTCATTTTGCAATATCACCTTTTTTCTAGAATAAGTCATAACACAACACTTATTTACATTTAATTGTAAAGCATTGTTGTTGCACCACTTTACTAAATTCCTTAAATCGCATTCAATATCCTTTACATCACCAATTTTATTAATGAATCTGAACAGCTTGAGATCGTCGGCAAAGAGTAGAAACTTACACCTCTCAAACACCCCATTTACATCATTGATGAAAATTAGGAATAAAAGTGGTCCAAGGTTACTACCCTGCGGAACACCTGAGGGAACGACATATTTTTGCGAGACAAATCCATTAAACTTTACACACTGCGTTCTATCTTTTAAGTATGAAGCAAGTAATGTAACGTAGTCAATTGAGAGCCCCAAGTTATATAATTTTATAAGTAAAATCCCATGATCGACTTTATCGAAAGCTTTCTCAAAATCGGTGTAAATAACATCTACCTGACTACCACTACCAAGATATTGTGATAAATAGTCCGCAAAAGAAACTAAATTAGTTATGGTTGATCTTCTCGGGAGAAATCCATGCTGTTCAGTTATAATATATTTCCTAACATATACCATAATTCTATTAAATAGAATCTTTTCAAAAATTTTTGAAAACGATGACAAAATTGAAATAGGTCTGTAATTAACAACATTTGATGCATCGCCCGTCTTAAAGATAGGAGTAATGATTGCACTTTTCCACAATGTGGGAAAAGTCATTGTTCTTACTGACAAATTAATTAGATATGTAATAGGGATAACAAGCAAATCTTGGTTTTCTTTTATTAATGATACTGGAATTCCATCTGGCCCTTCTGATTTAGAATTATTTAAATTGTTTATACTTTCATTTATTTCTTCTAGAGAAACTGGGGTTAATGCTAAAAAATCATTAAAATCATTTCCATTTTTCAAAACTGTTTTTATATCGTATCCTGATCTGTTTGTAGAATAAACCGACTTAAAATGCTCTGCAAATCCTGAAACTATTTGATTTCCTCCAATCAATTCCCTACCTTTATACTTCATTACAGATAAATTTTTTAAACCTTTTTTTTTAGCAGACAAAAAATTCCAAAATGTTTTAGGATCAGTTTTTATAGAATTTTGACATTTATTAATATAATCATTGTACTTCTTCTTAATTAATTTATTAACTACATTTCTGAAGAATCGATACTGATTCTCATGCCAACTATTATTAGATCTACGCAATCTGTGAAACTCCTTTATTTTTATCATTTTAATTATATCTTTGTCAAACCAACATGGGTAAAGACGAGATTTTATCTTTCTTTTCGGGACTGAATTCAAAAAGACATTGTATAAATTATTATAGAATAATTCAAGAGCAACATTGATATCAGCAGTAGAAAACATTTCACCCCAATCCAGCTTACTGAGTTGATGTCTGAGAATATCTTTATTGGCTTTATTGAAATTAAAAGATGATATCCGAGGATATAAAAGCCTTTCTTGATTTCTACGCAAAATTACATTAATTATTATTGCTGGATGGTGTAAATCCTCCGCTACCAATTCATCGCCCATATATACCCTACAAACATTTACACAATTATTGCTATTTAAGGAATCTATATTGGACAACACTAAATCTAAAGTACGATTCATTGCATTTTTTATATGGTTTATAGACTTGAAATTATGGAATTGAAAATTAGTCAATATTTCCGAACAATTTCCATAAAACTAGTAAAAATCTTGCCTTGTTAATATCTTACATTACACATTACGTAACTATAGGCGAAACTTTTGTGCAGAATCAATATTTGTCTTTTTGTAAATAATATATAAGTTGGTAAGAACCATCCTGTTTCGCTTCAGTATCAATTTGTTCAAAGTGTTCGAATTTCCTAACTCAAAATAACGGTATAACGCTCTTAACTAAACTAATATCATCGTTAAGTTTGGATTTCATATTCATATAAAAAAATTTAGAAAATATATTATCCGTAATCATTCCTCAGGATAAGATTATAAAGAAAAAATGTTATTAGTATGTCTTCTAATTCTTTTGATTGAGTCCCAGATCCATCAATATTTTTTAGTCCTATTCTTTAAACATTTCTGAGTGTGCATATTTCAAGTTAAGTTCACGAAAAACTTACTTTAAAAATTAAATTATCTTTAACATTTAAATAATATTTAGTACCTTACGCGTAATTAAAAAAAGGAAATTATAGAAAAATGGGAAACTCTGGGGAAGAATGGGAGAAGCTCGTTTTTTAAGAACTAAACTAAATTTTATAAGCTCGTCTTTACCTCTGCTCTCTTCTGCATAAATTTGTTGATGGTGGATACTTTATATATCAGGATTGAGAACAATGATAATTTCAAAATGAACTAGGAAGGTTCTTCTTAGCGCTTTGAATTAATGAACTGAAATAAAAAGTTTGTTTATAAGTTAATTCCTCTCGTTCTGGGCGAGTCCTCTGCAGGGATTGTGGTGTACAATGACTGCCCAATGCTATGCTAATATTTGCCATCAGCGAGCTTCGAAAGCAGGTGAAAGTGAAAGGCTATCATTTCGTAGGCTCTGGTTACCTGCGAGGAGGCCCCCGGAGCAAGGTTGTGCCCGTCCCCTCACAATCAACGTCAGGATTACGTTACATCCGAGGGAGTGCAACTCTTGCGCAATTCTCGACAGATGGAGGCGACAAAGCTAAGAGGAAATCTAATGAAAGGAGTTATTTCACGGTTTTGGAGACTGTCAGGAAACGTTCAAAACACTTCACGCTACGATAATATTTGGATATTTGAGAATTTGAGAAACAAATAGGATATAACTAGTATCGTCAAAGCAAAATAAATAAACGATTTTTATTAGTTAATGGAAACAAATGGAGCTGTTTGATTACAGCTATTCCACGTAGACCGTGCGGCCGATGTTTACCCATGCAATGTTTTGATTGGTCGATCCAATCAAATTGTACTAACTGTTTTCTTTTGTAATTTGATACTCATGGTTGCGTCCGAGAGGTTTCTCTCATCAGAAACGTCCTTCCCTCCTATCGATCTGGACTGGCACCGATTAGATTGTTGAAAAAATAAGGACCTATAGTTTTTATCTTAACGTTTTACTCCTTCCTTTATAAAAAGATTCTTAATCAAAGAATAGAAGGAGAGAAGAAATAATGGAAAGAAAAGAATGTTGCATTCAGCCTTCTACGTAACTTTTTCCGGGGCATGTTCAGCTAAATACTCAATTCTGCTTAAATACGGCTCCAACAAGTCGAAAGTTTCTTGTATTATTTTCCAAGAAGCCGCGTTATTGTCCTAACTGTCCACGTAGAAAAATAAAGCCTATTGAAATGACATATTTTCTACTCTTTATTTATGTTCCGGCAAAACGGTTAGTCCGACGAAAAAATTAAATGTAATTTTGTAAGTCTCCAACCTCAGAATAGGCTCTGTGCGGAAAAGCTAGAGGCTAACCGAATTTTTTTTCTTTTTCATAATGATCAGGCAGTATTTAAGAAACTAGCCTACAAGTATCTGTTAAAGAAGAAAACAAGAATGAGTTCAATGTTAAAAAATCAGGTTATAAAAAAAAGGATAGAAATTTGATGTGCGTATAATTAAAACATCATATATTTAATATTTACTAAAATAAAAATAAAGTCTAAAAAGATTATTAGAAAGAGAACATTTTGCTTTATATGGAAATATATGCTCGATGGTATTTTTCTTCTCTGCGGATGTTTTCTAACTAAATGTATTCGTTTTCTTATCTAAGTTTATTTTGGTATAAAATTCCAGTTCTTTTCAGACCTAAGGAATAAGTTAGTTTCAATAAGCCAATTTGGGTTACCCGGCAAATCTGTTTACGGGGGCGACAAATCTACTTGGGTGGAGGGATAGAAGGGAAAAGAATATTGCATCATTTCCATGTTGCGGAAGGCGCTTGAGTAACTTCTGCGGATATGATTCGGCAAAAAAAAAAAAAATAATTTAGAGTCAGCTCTATATATAATATAGCTAAAAATATATCGGTTGAGTTAAGTTATACATGAATAAGATAAGTAGGTACAACTATTTTTCTTTATCTCAAAAACTTGTTCAATTAGATATTAATAACAACATCATTTAGAACTTTCCCAAATCAAAAATTATCAATTACAAAATTTAAACAAAAATGCCTTATTATTAAATTAAAGCTTTAATAAATTTTTTGACAATTTTTTATGATTTCCGTAATTCTCATCTGTACGTAACTTACAAACAGATATTATGAGAAATCAATAAATTTTAATCATTTAAATGTTAATATGAAAGACAAGTATGAAAAACAGTTTTAAAATATCAAAATCCCAAAACAGTTTGTAGCATCTCGAGTAAAACTTGTGGTTAACAATGTTTTGGGAGTAAAGATAACTATTATAAATGAATATCTGCTATTGTAATTGCAAATATAAATAACTTAACAATTATTTTCAAAACATATTCAAATCAATCAAATATAATATGTAATAAAAAAATAATTTATTTTTTGAAGAGAAAAGATTTGGCTCCGCCGGGAGTCGAACCCGGGTCTCCTGCGTTACATGCGAGGATGCTAACCGCTACACCACAGAGCTCGGCTCAAGGCAGAGCAAATCCTTCCTCTTCACAAAATTGACTTATGTCAATAAATATCGTAAATTGGACAAAAATTGTCCTCCTCCCGCTACTACTCGCAAAACCTGTGAGATAGGGGGAGTAGGTATCAGTGAAGAGGAAGGATTTGCTCTGCCTTGAGCCGAGCTCTGTGGTGTAGCGGTTAGCATCCTCGCATGTAACGCAGGAGACTCGGGTTCGACTCCCGGCGGAGCCAAATCTTTTCTCTTCAAAAAATAAATTATTTAAAAATAATTTAAAATTGGTGGTCAACCACGATTTAAGATTGGATTAATTAAAGTAATGAAAAAATGTTAGAAACAATATTGAACTATGAGGTACGTTTCATATTGAATAACTAAGTATATGGTAAATTCGTATAATAATAATGTATAAATAAGTATATGGTGAATAACCTTTTGGTTTATTTTGATATAGCAAGATAATTTTATACAATAGCTATTTAAATACTTACTGTGGTTATTTCCGTAGGAAGGGTTCTTCTCATGTCCATTAATATTATTATTTTTTTTTTCTTATGCATCTTTTTAATGTGGTAGTTATGAATAAATAGTAAAAGGCGATTTAAACAAAAATTTAAGAATTCCAAAATTATTATATGTTTTTCCTAAAAAGAGCTTACATTAATAAAACAGTAAACCTATCAGAGAGCTACTTAATAATCATTGAACTACTGAGAAGAAACTTCTATTATGTATAAAATTTAGGAGAGTTAATTAAATGACTGTTGCATTTAAATAACTATTGTAACCTCTCGACATATTTATTTTAAATTCTGCGGTTCCTATAATTCTTTATATCAAATAAAATAAAAATAGTACCTTTTGTGTCCATAACAAAACGATGACAGGGCGGGGGAATCTGTAAAACACGTTTCTTTTTTAAAGGCTGAGTCATTTAAACGACCCGGCTGTGTCAGACATCAATCAAATGACCGTTATTCTAGGCGAGTCAACAAGTTTTTTTCTTCCCTGGACCATTTGTTTATACGGGAAAAAAAATTATAAAGGGCTAACAAGTTAATTATTTTCCATTTATTGCTTCATCATAAATTCAAGTTTAAAAATAAAACATAAAATAAATATATTAAAATATAAAATCTAATACAATAGCTCATTGAGGATGGTTCGTTCATTACAGGGCAAAAGGAAGTACGTTTCTGGATCAACAACAGTCCATGCAGGTGATTTGATAGAGCACAACCGCTATACCACCTCCTCATAAATTATTAAATTTAGATCAACCACTTAATAGAGACTGATTGTTTAAAAGGAATTTCTGCTAACCTAATGGACAATCCACGGAAGGCTATTGTAGCAGATTAAAAATGTTCGAATCTGAGACCTTGAGCATAGATATAATTTTTGAGCTTCTTCAATCTTCAAGTTGAAAGTTAAGAATGGCACGTTATACAAATAATATTGATATAATCATTTACCAATGAATAAACCAATTATTATCATTACGGGATAAAATCGTAATTGCACCTTGTTGTTTTTTTTATTGGTTTTATCTGTGTTGTATTATTATATGTAGGTAACAACAACGACATATTCAAATTTAGAGTAAGAAGGTTAAGGCAGCTCCGAATTTGCCTTTCCTCATGGACACGGCACATAATGTCTTCGAATCCATTTACCTATTTTTATAAAGTAAAAAAAAAAAAAAAAAAAAAAAGAAATGCTTTAGGGGATGTTTAATAAAGGATATGTGGGTAATCAAGCTTAGCATTTAAAGATGCAAATTGCAGTAACCATTATAAACAGTTAACTTATGCTGGGGGGGAGGGGAGGGTAAACGCGTTAGAAAACACGCGTTGCCCATGGCTTCAAGTCCGAAACCCGAAGCCAAGAGACATTAATCCCTCCAAAACTAGTTAATTTTTTAAATAACTTTAACAGAATAGACAAAAATTAACATGGCTGGGATTTGAATGCGAGTTGCGTATGCTCCGTAGCGTTATTTAACCAATTGAGCTACCAGGCAGATATCCGAGTCATTTCAACCTCCTCTCTTTATTTATATCAAGCTGTTATAATCATGTTGCATTTTATCTTCAGTTGAAATAATTTAAAAATTATTTAAATAAATTCATTAAATTGAAGAAATATTTATATTTAAAAATGACAGCTTGTTGGTCATACCCCTTCTTTATATTATGTTCATCCCCCGATAACTTCGCAGCAATGAGGCAATATCAGCCAGGTATTGGGATCAGTGAAGAAAAAAGGTGGACCAGGGATATGTGCCTGGTAGGTCAATTTATTAAAGCATGCAGCGAAAATTGAAGACGGAAAAATATTATTTAAATATGATCATTAAATTGAAGTAGATAATAATTAACAGAAAGGTGACGTTTCGTAAAGACGGTGGTTGGTAAAAGTTATTGGTTGCCACCGTCACAATTTATTTTTTATCATTTAATTAATCGTAAGCTTACCTTCATCGATGATAACTTTAAAAATTGAATAATACCGCAACATGCGCCTTCATCAAGCACACCTTCGGAGGAAGCTGACCAGAAGTCAGTTGCCGACTTGATTGGCTACAGCGGGTTGTGCGGAAGTAAATCCCGGAACGGGAGGAGAAGTTATCCGAGCACTATATTACGGGAGCACTAACACAGTTTAATCAATGGAGGTCGGTCCTCATTAGCAGTGGATTTCTAACGTACTCTCTGCAATTGCCTAGCGGGGAAATAGGAGCCTGCGGTCTGAGCCTTGGCTTTATCACCCCCGAGTATGCTAACGGCTGATGAAATTCAGTAAGTCCCCCATCATCAAGGTACCCTAACCTCCTAGGATGGGGCCTGGCATAAACGAGAACAGATTAGTGCGGTACTTCAGCGGGAATATACTGTGAGGCTAGTAAGGTGCTAACTTTACTGCCTTGCAGGTGATAAACTGAGGTGAGAAATAGTTAGTAGCCTTTTGATTAAGAAGTAAACAGAAAAACAACATAGATATACAGTTTATAAGCCCGATACCGATATTAAGCAAACTACACAAATTCTCTACAAAACTACAATTATTATTGTTTTTTCTAACGGAATTGGTATCATTTGTTTAATTTGGGAACGGTATAATTTGGGGAAAGTTATTACCTATATATCTTATAGGCAAACTAAATATATAATATAATAATATCCAGACATTGTGTGTAATACCTAGCGAAGTTGATCAAAGTGATGAATCCGGCTATGTTCATATTTTTATGCAGCCATTATGCCTACTTTCTAATACTTCAAACTTAATTAATTATATTATACAATCATTTTAAACTTTATTTTTTTTATTTAGGAGTTTCTTCAATATGAAGTTTTCCTCAGCCAAACTCTTGTATTAATAAGTTTCTCCATCTCTGCCGGTCCATCGTATCCTCCTAGGACAGCCCCCTACCAGCCATACTCTCCATCACTCTATCCTTCCATCTGACTGCAGGTCTTCCTCTTCTCCGTCTACCCTCTGCCTCCCAATCCATAATTATCTTTAGTATCCTCTCGTCAACCATTCGTCTAACATGGCCATACCATCTGAGTCTCCTCTCTTCCATCACCTCAAGGATATTCTTTCCTACTCCTAACCTTTCTCTTATGGTGCCATTTCTTATCCTTTCAGCTCTGGATATCCTTGCTGCTCTCCTCCAGAAATCCATTTCAACTTAAAGGAATTTTTTTCCTTCGGTTATACGTAATACAAATTTTTTTCCATGATTTCCGGCAGTCAATTATTTTTTTTAACCTTAGGTTCTCGATCAATCCCATGTTTTATATATTAGCTGAATTGCATTTGATATACTCCTTATCGATAATACTAGATATCGATAATTACTCGTTATCAATAAAAGTAGTTGTAGTTTCAGGCCCATAATTACAGTTGCAACTACTAGTTGTAGTTGTAAAAATGCAACTACTTTTTTGAAACTACAGTAGTTGTAGTTGTGGTCCATCAACTACAAATTATAAAAGTAGTTGTAGTTTCAACAACTTCCCAACTACTGTGTCAGTAGTTTTGTAATTTGTAGTTCAACTTCTTTTTGCCCAACTCTGCTTTCAATTATGGATCCCAAATAACGAAATTTTTCAACTTTGCTCAATTTGCATTAAGTTGGATCGGTACTCACTTCTTTCTCCGTGCACATATATTTTGTTTTTTCGAAATTGATTTTGAGGCCTGCTTGTTCATAATGGTCTATTATCTTTCTAAATAAATAGCTAATGTCCTCTTCATCTTATGCTATCAGAACTTGGTCATCCGTAAATAATAAATGACACAGGGTTTTTTTCTCCTAGCTCGATTCCCATTTTGCCACATTTCTTTATCCACCCTTTTAGGCATTCATCAAGGTATATCTTAAGCAATGTGGGAGATATGCAACATCCTTGAAGTAGCCCTTTTCGATTCCGGAATTCCCTTGAAAGAAATGGGCCTATTTTTATATGGCACTTGTTTCCCCTATAAATTTCTTTAAGTAAGCTCACAATTCCTTGGTCAATTCCAGCCTTCCTTAAGGTTTCCCATAGGAGTTTGCGAGGAACACTATTGTATGCCTTTTCCAAGTCAATGAAAATTAAATCTAATCTTTTTGATTTGTCCCTTTGCTTCTCTAACAGCTGCCTTAGGGTAAAAATATGGTCAATACAGGATCTTCCTGGTGTGAATCCACATTGCTCCTCAGCTTGAACATACTGTTTCTCCAGTCTTGCTTTTATTATTCTTCCAAGCAGTTTCATGAATGGACTTGTCACGCAGATGCCTCTATAATTTTTACATTTTTTCCTATCGCCTTTTTTAAATATTGGGGTCAAGTATCCTTTCTTCATTTCTTGGGATATCTTTTCACCTTTTAGGATTTTATTTATAAGGTTCGTGAGCCTTTTATTCACCTCGACTCAACCATATTTCAGCAGCTCTGCGCATACTCCGCCCGGAACAGGGGCTTTCCTATTCTTCATTCTTTTTAACTCCTCATTGACTTCCTCCTCGGTGATAGATAAGGATGTACCTTTGTACACTTCTGCTTCTTCCTCTGAAAATTCTTTTCTGTTTTCGTTAAGAAGCTTTTCGTAGTAACAGGTCCAATCCTTCATTTCTATTATATTCATATTCTTTATTATTATTATATCTAATATTATATTATTAGATGTAATAATATAATATTATTATGAATAGATTCTAATGATGTAATGAATAGATATAATAATATTATATTATAATAATATAATATTATTATGAATAGATATTATTATATCTAATATATTCATATTATATAGATAAACTTTATCTATGTTAAATATACTGCTAATTAGTTTGCTAACCTGGTTATGTTTAAAAATTATTAGATCTGGGAGAACTTAAGAAATGAAACCTTTTTTACTCAATGTTCAATGTTTACACATTCTTAAAGTCATACTTTTAATAAATACACAAGTTTCGATAAATACATAAACAATTAAGACCTAAAAATCCAATGACCTGTTGTTTTAAATCACATAATTAAAACCAAGTCTTAACGATTTATTACTTTAACCAAACATTAGTAGCCGTAATGAGTAATGAAAGGTTAGAGTAATTAATTGTCAATTCAGCTAACGAATTGATCCTTAATGCATAATTTGTGGATATTATACATAATAGCGGATCATTTACTTTGACTAATGCATTGGTTGTACGTAGTCATTTTATTGTAATAGCTTCACTTTTGCAAAGCCTCGCTTGACTATAAAAAGGTATAATCAACACTTGTTAAATTACGGAAGCATAAGAAAAGACTAATACCATGTTGATTTATTAACTAACTAAGAAAACAAAAATTACTGCATAATACAGTCAGTACTGGTACCTTTTCTGGATCTGAGAAGCGATAAAATAACGTGGTATCAGAGCAATGGGAATATCTGGAAATGTTTATTCAGATTAAAATTTGGGTTTTCTATCCTGGCCAGATAATGTCATAAGTTATTAAAACAATATTTTACCCGACCATCTGCAAGTTAATATTTTTATCAAGTACATTATATTTGCACTACGTGGACAATCAAAAAACATTAACTATAATTAACTATTTCGGTTGGTTGCTACACAACCAAATCGATATTAAATATAAATAAATTGAAGAAGATGGATGATAAAAGTAATCTTATATTACGAAAAATAATCATAGCAGGAACTAAGAATCCTTTCAGATTGAATATTGCATATCAATGAAAAGTAAGCTAGGTTCAGAAGTGAGAGCTTGTTTTAAGAAGCAGAATGTGATGCTCCAAAACTCTATTTATATTATCTATAATATTGTTCATTTTGAGTAACGCTTGCGATTTGGAACATGAGCGTCATTCATTTTTCAAAAGAAATCTCGTACGCGATTTTTTCCAAGATATGCTCTCGTTTCATGTACATTTTTCCGGGTCTCTAAGTAAATTTAAAACTTTAGACTTTTCTTTAGACTAATACATTTAAAAAATAACCCAAATATTATCAATTCCCCCATGATATGGAATTACAGAAAGTTTTTATGCAGGCCTCATATTTAAAAACTCAATAAGTCTTAGCAAGTAAAATAATTTAAATAAATTATCTTAATTTAAGTTACAATTAAATATTTCAATCCTGGAAATTGCTTGATCAATATGATTAAAATCTGACTGATGATTTATACTAAATAAAGCGATAGAATAATAAATCAAACTAAGTGCAAAGTCGCGAGTTCAGAATTGCATACGAGGAGTCATTAGTTGGAATATGGAGTAACTACATGTCCCTTTATGCTTTAAAATCCACTAGTTAAGCTTGAGGTTTTATAAAATGTCTGTAGTGTTTAATTTTTTTGGTCAGAAAGCAGTGAAATGTTATTGTGCCACATATTGATAGTTACAATAAGCAATGACTAACATTAACATAAAACAGGTATATGAAATCTAGTGTTGCTTCTGTATTTAGAAGTTTTCGGAGACTAAAAGGCTATTGTAAGTTCTAAATAGATCAAAATATTCCTCAGTAGCTTTTTTTTACCGGCTATAGATGGTAAAGTAACTAATAGCAGTAAATTTTCTTTCGATCAAAATCGATAAAAGAGAAGCAAGAATAAAAAAAAATATTAACATTTAATAAACTTTATTATACTTTCACCTTATAACTAGGTTATGAATATTATCTTGATAGTAAAATAAAAAATATAATTTCCTGATTTTTTTCAATGATATCTAAACGCGAAAAAGAGCTGGTTTTTGGATTGTTGCAGTCTTATAAAACAATATTTCAAGGTTTAAGAAAAGTGCTATCTAAAAAAGCATTAAATTTGGAATAATTTTTTTTCTTTATTATCTTTTTTTTATAAACATGCTTTTATACATACATTTTTCTATTGTTATTGTTATCATTTCTGTTATTGATACATTATGTATTTTATATTATGGTATATTTTCTTATATTTTTATTACCGATTCTGACGTGACGATTGACACAGTACAGTTTTAACGATAAAAAAAAGATATATTCAGAGAAAAATTATAATATTTTAATTTTAAGCTACTGCACCAATGGACTCCAATAACAATACTTGAGAGACCGGACCGGAGTTTCTTTCGACCTATAAACAGGCGAAGGAATTGTAAAAGGGACATATGATGGATGGCAGGAAAAAATTAAGTCTGAGGAAAAAAGAGGAAATACACAATTGTGTAAAGGTGCGGGGACAAGAGAAGTCCGGGGGGATGAAAGGAGCGCAAGATGGAGGTCAACACGAGCCATCCGTCATGGGCAAAGCTACGTGACGGAAAGTCCTCTCGGGCCAGTTGAATGGGGGTCGCTTCGAGGCGGGAGTCGGTCCTACATTGTCGGGAGCCTTCCTTCGGTTCCGATGGGGACATCAAAGGAGTCGACAAGGAAGAATTAGACGTCCTCTAAAGGCGATGTCACCTGTAGAGCGGGTGGCCGCTAAGGTGGAAAGAGGACGGGATCATTAATCTACATCCCCGCCCACTCGGAAGCAGACAATATATTTAAGTTATTGGCGAACCGTTTTGGAATATCTAGATATTCATCAATATGAAATGGGCTGGCGGGATGGCCGAGTGGGCAAACGCGTTACAAAATACGCGTTGCCCATGGTAACGTCTGATTGGAAAAACGAAGATAGCAAATTCAAAACCCGGAGCCAGGGGGAAAATTTAATTATACTCGGCATAAATCCCCCACCCACTCCCCTGGCCCGGGAAACCCCGTATAGCCTACAAGGCGAGGAAGGGGAGGAACCAAAAAAAAAAAAAAAATCTATATGAAATATTGAGAGGGAATTTCGATTTTATACTTTCATGCAGAGCGCAAAAGTGTTGAGGAATGTCATAAAAATAAAGATTGAGTTTTTGATTACAAGATTTTTTTTGTCAAATATGTATAATAAAGATGACTAAAGGATTTAATAAAGTTAGAAAACTATTCTTACATTCCACGAGGTTTATAACAATAAATGAACTTACTGCATAATATAGGTAATCCGATTCCCATTAGGGTTTTTTATATTTCGTTTATGATAAATAAACCATATTATGTTAAAAATATCAAACTGTATCCCCCGGAGGTAAATTATACCATGCCAATTTTTTTATTAAACTAAATAAAACACAGCAAATTTAAATACCATACGTATAATATTTATATTTAATCCATAGAGTTAAATTTAAATCAATAAAAATGTTCATGATCTTTACTTCCAAGGTACCGATATGTTCAATTAGATTATAATTTATTGTCAATAAAAGTAACCTGCTACAGTTCTGAAAAGTAACTGGTGAGCGATAACTGAATAAGATCCCACTAATTAATTATTACAAGTTTAATTTAAGTTTGAATTTGATAGTGGGGAAGATAATTACAACTCCGTTTACAACGAGATTGAAGACTGGGGTAATTGCTTTTCAGTTAGATGTTTTCTAAAGCTGAGCTGTGAAAGTTTTTGATAAAGTTTGTATTCATTAAGTGTGAGAACGAGAACATGCCTGCGAACCTCGAGGCAAAAACTGTTCGCGAATAGTGAAAGCATTTCTCTGTTGACTAACATATGAATATTTTAAAACATGACGTAAACTTAGGTGTATGTATAAATATTCGTTTCATTCTTTTTCCTTTTTTGACCCATTGAAAAACATACTCTATTTTTAAACGAATACTAACGAAGATTGATATTTTATTTACTTGAAAGTGAGATAGACGCTTGAGGGTTTATCGATCAACACTTCGTTATTTTCTTCTAGTGTCGTCCTAAATTATAAATTTAAAAATAATTAACCTGAGAAAAACAATAGGTCCCCTTTAAACATTATCCCACTTGAGCGAGCGAAGTGAACGGAAGTCGAAAGTTGGAATCATATATAATTAAATAATTTAGCGGTCACATGACCTGCCTATATAGTTCACGCCAAGTAGCCCCAGTTCCAAAGGGTATAAGTTGTTAGTTTTACTTATATAAGTAATTTAAAGATATTAGTATAAGCTACTTCAGTTTTGATGTACATTAAATTTATCAAAGTGGTTCAGGCTATAAATATGGCGGATACCTTTTTTCTGAGAAAACATATTTAGAATTCCATGATGTATCATTAAAACCCCAATTTTCATTTTTCAGGGTTCCATAGATTCGGTCAATGATATTGTTAAAAAAAAAGAAAGAAAAAAAAAGAAGATTAGATTAGATCTTACTATTGCAGATTTTTTACACAAAAATGACATCACGTTTGAATTAAGCACCAACAAAAACGTTTGCTATATTATTTTTTCTTTACATTTAATATCACTAAAGAATATTCAAATTTTGTCTATGTTACTCCAATTCATGAAGTTAACGACACTTGTTTAACTTATAACGACTAATGTATATGTTAAAGCATTCTTTGAGTAGAACATTGATGCCTCTGGTGTGGGATTCACAAATCGGTTTAATATATTTATAAAAAGGAAATGTAAAACTTATTTTATTATATTGTTGGAAATATCCATCGCTCCTGGTATAGCGGTCACTTTTCCTCTTTCTCCATGAGTGCGACTGATTGAATGTTTTAGTGGATTGTTTGGAACGGCGATATTCCATTTAGTTCAATATCTCTATGTAATCCTTTCACGTATCCTCAAAATAAAATTTATTTTACTAATGTATTGTCATATGAATTTGGAAATAAATTTTATGTAATACCAAAATTACATGAGAATTAAACATTCATTGGGTCAATATTAATATTGAACGCAGACTATATAGGGTAGTTACATCCCGATCTTCACAAACGCACACACAGACACACACACACACACACACACACACACACACACACACACACACAATTATCATGAATAGGTACTCGCTTCGGCGGTACATATGTATGAATAGCATCAAGAAAATGTTAATTAATTAATTTAATACATATAAATGCCAATGAATTATGATTGTTTCATGAAACGAAATACACAATAAATGAGGAAATGGAAATCAATTCAAAACAATCAAATCAAAATCAGGGTTATTCAAAACAAAAATTAATACCTAATGCATGGACATTTCAGTGTAAAAGGAAAATGAATTGGATGACAATGCATTTTGAACAAACAAATGAACATATTGTTATATGTATAAAAACTTTATTTAAAAAGAATATTTTATGTCCTTATAATTGAAATTCATTAGGGAAATTGGACTATATTTCATTTAGCTCATAACTTTTTATATTTCTCGGAAAATTGTCTTTTTTAACGGGTCACCTCCATATTCATATTGAAAAAAATCTTACCAAAAGAATATATTTCTAAAACTGTCATTTACAGACTTTTTTTGTTTACTTCTGTACTTCTTCATTAATAAAAGCATTGGCTCCAATATTAATAACGATGTTTATAACACCATCATCGATGTCGCATAACTAACTGGGGCATGTTACAAGGAGGCTGGAGAAATAAAAAAAGGAAAAGATATAAGCTAATTTATGGTAAATACAAATGACACAAGTTTGTAAGGTTTTTACCTTACGAGGGCGGGGTGACCAACGCGCTAGGAAATACGCTTTGCCCGTGACCACGTAAGATTGTTAACCTAAAGATAGCGAGTTCAAAACCTCATTTAGTAATACTCGGCATCAATCCCCCGCCCTCTCACCTGGCCCAGTAAACCCCGAATAACCTAAAAGTCGAGGAAGGGGAGGAACAAAAAAAAAGTCATGTATTTAAATAAAAAACTCTAATATATATTTAGTTTGTTAAAGTCTTTAAGAAAAAAAATAGTTACTGCAAGACTTAATTTAATCACTTATTTGTCTAATAATTAACGAACACGAAGATTCGATGCCAACGTCACTAATCGCCCCATTCAGGCATCCATCTACTTCCCCTGGCCCATCCCAACTCCTCAAGAACATTCCCCACAGAATTTCAAGTTGGCAAAGCGCTTATTATCTTAAGTTATTCGTTCGAAACTAAGACTCGGAATTTATATATGTTTATGTTAATAGTTTTATAGTATGTCTTAAAAATTAATAGTTATTTATTACATGTTATTACGACCTTTACTACATTTTACATTATTGTAGACGTTTGCTACTAAATAAACAATTCGATGAAATAATATTTGCTTTAATTATCAATCTTAAACATTCCGTATACTTCAATAGAGGTTAGTTTGCATGACAATAGTCCGTAAATTAACACTGATCTAAACCTTCATAAGGGGCATTTTGATACAAATCAAAATTAAGTCATCAAATAAAGCAGAGCAATATGCTAATCCGACCAAATTTATTGTAGTAGAGGTGAAAGCAAGTGTATGGCTTCGGCAGATCAGTGAAAGTGCTATCCAAGTTGCAGAGAAATCCTTAACCCGGGTTAATCAGTTGTAAGCCAGGTTCGTTTCCATCAGAGTAAATAATCTTTTATGGGCCTTTTATTATCTAATTTTCTTTTTACCTTCCGCTCCCATCCATTGCCACGAGCGGCGAAATACAAGGAGCAAGGAGGAAGATAAATATATAGGACGAGGACAAAGAAGCCGAATAGCGGGATATATTAGATTTAATAAAGAAGTTGATATTTGCAGGGGCGGTTTTGTTGGCATGGGCTGATTTCCTTTGTTAGAGCCGTCTCATTTCGGATGTCAATATTTCATCAGCATCGCTGCTCTTCTCAAATCGGTCTTGTTCCTTTTCATTATTTTAGTAATATCATGGTTACAAACAGGGGAGTGTAGGCACTGGAATATCCTGTATCGGCATTCCAGTGAAGCTAATACTGATATGTATCTGATACTTCTAAGCAGTATTTTCTGGAGCAGATGCAGAATCGAACGAGTTTTTTTTAAATATTAGAATAATCTTTTAACCATTCGACCCCTTCAAGTTTCTACAGTATGGTCCCCTTAAAACATTGATATGAACAAACTCATGATTTCTGGAGGCAGATTAAATGAGCGAAATCGACTGGAATTTTCTTATTAATGTAAAATATTTTAGAATTATTATATTACTAAACAATAGATAAATCAATATCTCAAAGTAAATAACATTCCATGATTAAATAGCATTACGATGAGTGCAGTTACTGTTTACACCCTTTCATAATGTCGATGCTATGTCCACGAGTATTAGTACTCAGTCTCAGAAAACATTCCAGATTATGTTTTTAAATAAAAAATGTATGTAGTAAATTTCTTTCAGTAAATAAAAATAGAGCTGTTGGTAGCTGTAGTTATAAGCTACTTTGACTTATTCAAGGATTTTTCAAATTTATTTTTTTCCAATATTTAGCTTTTTGTAATAACTTAAAGAACACTTAGTTCATTTTAATTTATTTTAAAAAAAATCTAAATTGATCGATAAGCGCGGTACCGAATTGAAAATGTGCGAGGAGTAAATCCATTATATATTTTGTTAATTAAAATAAAATAATTAAAGGTAACTTGCACCATATGTTATTTACTTCCAAAAATGCTTTAAAGATTTAAACATCACGTGTTTTATCAAGCAATTACTCACTGCACAACAATAAATTAGTTTTATTTTTATTAAGTCTCTATTAATTTGATATGAAAACAATTATTTCTGTATAATAATATCTTTGTCACCATTCTAAAGTAACGAATGTGCATATGTTTTTAGTTGCACATTCGTTATTTTAGCATGGTGACGACGATATGAAAAAAAAGGCGTACATGTACATTTTAAGAATTTCTTAAAAAAATATTGTTATTTCTAAACTCCACAGATTTTCAAAAATGTATTATACATATGTAATAATTGGTTATTTGTTTAATAATTAATTTATAATTTTTAAACTATTTAATTAGAAGATAAAAGATTCGACCACGGACGGGAATCGAACCCAGGTCCTCTCTTCTGCGATCCCACCCATCAGGTCTTGGGGTAGGATTAGAACACAGTTGGGAGCGGTCCCTGGGTTAGCTCATTGGTAAGAGCGCTGCACCGGTGATGCTGAGGACCTCGGTTCGATTCCCGGCCGTGGTCGAATCTTTTATCTTCTTATTAAATAGTTTAAATATTATACATATGAATTACTACACTAACGTATATTGAACTTCAATTAAACCATCAGAACATTTCTCACCAAAAGGTTAATCAAAATCGTTAGAGCTGTTTTTGAGAGAATCGTAAAAATGCAATACAAATCATATATATAATGATTCTAATTCTAGGCCTTTTTTCGTCGGTATGCCACAACTTCCTTAATACTTGATCATATTTCATTAATGAGGCATCAGCTTAAAGCTTTCCATTAACCGGAAAAATATATAAATCACTCAATCGATTGCGAGTTAAAAGCGCGGGTTTTGCGATAAAATGGTCGTAGAGGTTTCTAAATGGCCAATCTTTTCAGGTTTACAAGGAGAACATTTTTGGTCATATACATTGTTTTTCGATTAACCGCTTCTTCTGCTAGTTGTAAGGGAAAAACTGCAAACCTCAGAGAAAATTTCAAGGTGGTCGCAGGGCTTTTTCAAATGTGTCATTTTTTCAGTTTGTTGAGACACCCATTGTTGGTTATGTACCTACACTATTCCGATTGTCGCCGTCGTTTACGAATTAAGGTCAGGCCACACATGTCCGCATTTAATCCGCACCGCAGCACGGATCTGATTCATTAACGAAGGATAGGTAGTAACCGTTCACACAAGCGGATGCGGATTTAGACGTATCGACCTTTAGGCGTATCGAGCTATTATTATTATTGTAAGTATTCTTGCATTGTAGTTTTTTTTCTATGAGTAATATGTAATTTTAATCAATTTTATAAGTTACGTTCAGAATATTTTTAATTAAACTTACATATTACCTTTAGTTATGCCTAAAGGTCAGGCCACACATGTCCGCACCGCATCCGCATCCGCATCTGCGTGTGTGAACGGTTACTATCTATCCGTCGTTAATGAATCAGATCCGTGCTGCGGTACCGTTGCGGTGCGGACATGTGTGGCCTGACCTTTACAGTCAATAGAATCAGCGCACTCGCTTTCGATTAAGTACTAAATACTACCACTAAATACGAACTGTTCGATACAAAATATAAGGTGTGTACGGTGTAATTAAGTGGGATTTAAGTAGGCCAGAGTGAGAATGCTTCGCTCGGGCAGCTAGTTATACTGTAAAGGCTGTTTATTCAATTTTGACTACCGGTCATACTAAGAGCATATACCTACCTAATTCAAATATCTAATTACAGTTTCGTATGGTTTACCGTTTTTGAGCAAGTGTGTTCATAACAGAGTTGGGCATATTTATATTTATAAATACGAATATGAATTTATTTTTATCTTAATTTTAATGTGAATATGAATATAAATAAATTCATATTCACAGGTGTGAATACGAATTTATTCATATATATACAATTTTTTTGTAAATAAAAATAAATTCACAGGGAAAATTGTGAATATTCACAAAAAAATATGAATATTTATACCTAAGTCTGTGAATTCGGCCGTATTTACAAATAGAGATGTGAATATGGAAAAATTCACAAATTGAGATGTGAATTTCTACTAAATTCATAATTTCCAATAAATATATAAAATTCATTTCGGATTTCTCCATATTGGTACACATTATTGAGTTAACCCTTTTTATGGAAATCACATCAGATATTCCCTGATGTCGATTACTAGGTTTTTTGGGATTGCGCGATATAATCGACCATGGTATCGGCTATAGGGTTGTCTGAGGTGCTGATTATGAAAATGATATCGATTTTGAGATTCCACCGTCAGGTATCGATTCATTACAACTTACGCGATTTAATCGACCTAGGCATCGGCTCTAGGGTTATCTGAGGTGCTGATTATGAAAATGATATCGATTTTGAGATTCCGCCGTCAGGTATCGATTTATTACAACTTGCGTGATATAATCTATCTTGGTGTCGGCTATAGGGTTATCTGAGGTGCTGATTAGAAAATGGTATCGATTTTGAGGTTCAGCTATTAGGTATCGATTTATTAGAACTTACGTGATATAATCGATCTTGGTGTCGGCTATAGGGTTCCCCGAGGTGCTGATTATGAAAATGATATCGATTTTGAGATTTCGCCGTCAGGTATCGAGTTATTACAACTTGCGTGATATAATCGATCTTGGTGTCGGCTATAGGGTTATCTGAGGTGCTGATTATGAAAATAATATCGATTTTTTGATTCCCCTGTCAAGTCAACATACACTCCTGGCCAATTTTTTTTGTACACCAGTTTTCTCTATTATAATACATGGATTCCTGGATAAAAAAAATTGTATAAATAGGTTATCAAGTACTAAAAACAAAATTGCTTTATAATTAATTTTATTCATGTTAACAAATTTATAATATTTTTTAAGAAAAATTGATATAAGCAAAGTTGGCCAAATTTATTTGTACATATTAGAAACATTAAAAAATATATAAAAAAACTTTAGTAAGAACTAATAATTAATAGTATTTCCCTTGTCTTCAATCACTTTTAATAATCTTCTATTCATAGAAGTGCACAGATCCTTCAGCAAGTTTGGCTTATTGTCCTTAATAGTTTTCGCCGCTTTTTGGATCGCCTCCCATAACTCATTGTCCGTTTGGTACGCTCCCTTCTTATAAACTTCTGTGGATAGTGACATCCAATAATTTTCGATGGGATTTAGGTCAGGAGAGCGTGATGGCCACTCTACAACTTGCAGACCCATATCAGACAACCCTTGTTTTGTTACTCGGGAGACGTGACATGGCGCGTTGTCTTGTAAAAAGTAATAATCTCCTTCCGGGAACTTGGAATTCATCCAGTTTAATACCTTTTCACGTATAGGTGCTAAATATTGCTGACTGTTCATTCCTCCAGAGACTTTTTCCAGGAGATAATCGCCTGACGCTGTAATTGCACCCCAGACCATCACTGCACCACCTCTCATCTGCCGTTTGGGACGGTTAAATACTGTTTTTGAGTTATTTTCCACATAACTAAATTCGTTATCTGGACCGTCTTTTGAAAAAATTTTCTCATCTGTGAAAACTGTATGTGTACAGATGAAATCCCCTAAGGACAGCCACTCACGAGCCTTTTTAACACGATTTTCGCGATGCGCTTTGCTGAGAGGTAGTTTTTTATCAACTTTCCTCCATTTTACACCTATCTCAGGAAGAAATCTTCTAATTGTTCTAGTGGAGGCAATTAAATTGAGGTTTTCCTTCAACTTTTGGGATGTCACAAGTTCGCCTTCTTTGGCTAACCTTCGAATTTCTCGTTTGACACGCGCTTCCGAACGTCTAGTAATCTTTGGTTTGGGTCCTCTTTTCATTTTAATGCGGTCATAATCATTTTTTGCCATATAGGCCACCGAAGTATGCGGTAGACTTAACTTTTCGGCGACAGCCCTATAACTTAAGCCTTTTTCAACTTCTTTTTTAACTAGGGTAACTAAATCCTTGGAATACATTTTCTTTTAATCACAGATACTTTACTCTCGGAGTGGAAAAGAAGACTGAATCAATAGACACTCTTATCTGCGATAATCCTTTAAAAGAAAATGTGTACAATTTAATTTGGCCAGCTTTTGTTTGGTATTTTATGACTAATTCTATTTCCATTTCAAAATATTGAGTGTAAACATTTTTAGCAGGCCAACCACCTTATACATCTTTCAAAACAAGTGTAAACAGTCATGTCACTTCATTGAGCTTAAAAAATCAAATAAGATCCTATAGTTTTACACTTTCTTAATTTGTACAAAAAAATTTTGGCCATATCTGTATTTATAGGTATATTCTTAATTTTAAATACGAATATGAATTTAATCATACTCTGATTTTTATGTCGATGTAATACAATAATACAAATTTAATCATTATTATTATTACCATTATTGTACCCAAAATAATGATTAAATCAATATAATCTAAACAAATTTGTTATCATAACGATATAAAAATCAGATTATGATTAAATTCATATTCGTATTATAATTAAAAATATACCTTCCTTACAACATAACGTAATATTACGTTACTTGTAATAAATCTAAAACCTAACAGTGAATCCCAACATTCTTTATATTTAGTAAGTTGTTAAAAATTGTTACGATTTTCATTATCACACCTACAATAATCTATTAGCCGATCGAATATCGATTATATCGCTTATGTTGACTAGACAGCGAAATCAAAAAATCGATATTATTTTCATAATCAGCACCTTAGTTAACCCCATGGGCGATACCAAGATAGATTATATCGCGTAAGTTGTAATAAATCGATACCTGACGGTGGAATCTCAAAATCGATATCATTTTCATAATCAGCACCTCAGATAACCCAATAGCCGATACCAAGATCGATTATATCGCGTAAGTTGTAATAAATCGATACTTGACGGCAGAATCTCAAAATCGATATCATTTTCATAATCAGCACCTCAGATAACCCTATAGCCGACACCAAGATCGATTATATCACGCAAGTTGTGATAAATCGATACCTAACGGTGGAATCTCAAAATCGATATCATTTTCATAATCAGCACCTCGGGTAACCCAATAGCCGACACCAAGATCGATTATATCGTGCAAGTTGTAATAAATCGATACCTGACGGCGGAATCTCAAAATCGATATCATTTTCATAATCAGCACCTCAGATAACCCTATAGCCGACACCAAGATCGATTATATCGCGTAAGTTGTAATAAATTGATACCTGACGGCGGAATCTCAAAATCGATATTTTTTCCATAATCAGCACCCCAAAAAACCTAGTTATCGATATCAGGTAATATCTGATGTGATTTCCATAAAAAGGGTTAACTCAATAATGTGTACCAATATGGAGAAATCCGAAAATAATTTTATATATTTATTGGAAATTATGAATTTAGTAGAAATTCACATCTCAATTTGTGAATTTTTCCATATTCACATCTCTATTTGTAAATACGGCCGAATTCACAGACTGAGATATAAATATTCACATTTTTTTCAATTTTCCGTGTGAATTTATTTTTATTTACAGAAAAATTTATATATATGAATAAATTCGTATTCACACCTGTGAATATGAGTTTATTTATATTCACACTTTAAATATGAATTTATTTGTATTCGTATTCACAAATATTGTGATATAAATAAATTTATATTCATATTCACATTAAAATTAAGATAATAATAAATTCGTATTCATATTTATAAATATAAATATGCCCAACTCTGGTTCATAAACACAATATACCACAAGAAAAATAATTTTCTTTCTTTTAATTTCAAATATTAAACATTCAGCGATGTCTGTTTACGTGATACTGATTTAAGTTTTTCCGGATACAATGCTAATATGCGACCTAAAAAGAAACGTCGATTAAATTGAACAAAATTGGGAACGATAGGATTGAGTCTATCAGTAGTTGCCTTGTCACATCTAGCTCTGTGGCTACCGGATTCTATTGAGGCTATCATTTCAGAGGTAATTATTCTAAAAGTGCAGGTAGCCACCAGATCAAATCTCCGTAATAAAATCCTTCTACGGGTTGGGTATTAATATAGATAATTACATCTGGCTTCCAGGAAAATGTTCTCGAACATAGCCGCTTCTGCCCCATTTTCTAAAAATTAAATACGGGGGTCAGCTTAAAGACGAGATACGTCTAATCGTAGAGATGTTTGAGTTCCCACGGTTTTCCTGCTGTGGTGGTCCAATAAACAATTTTCTCAACGTCTGAAATATATGAATGGGGACTGGACAACATGACGTGTCTTGGATTTCGTGATCTGGTTATTTTCCAAACGAAATGGATACATACGCGAAAACTTCATATCTATTAAATAGAAACAATGATTTAATGGTTCAGATGTAAGGTCCCTGAAACTTCGAACCAGGCCATTATGACCTACATTATATATAAGATAAGTTTTCTGCCTTAGGTAAAACCTTTATACTTATAACTTCGACTTTAGTCTTATTAAAATCCAGCGATCTTTCTATCAGGTGATCACAATTTTTTTCGGCTTTTCGCGCCCTTTACATATCAGCATTTTTTTGATGCGCCACAAGTTAAATGTCGAATTCTACTGATAGTTACTTCATTTCGAATTTTTCATACGCATCGATATATCTATAACTCTTATGTTTGTAATTTTATGTAATAAATGATTATAACACCTGACTTTAATTTTTCGAATAATAGTGAAAAATTAAAGGATACCACTATTTTTTTTTTTAATTTAAAATACATTTTAGTTGTATATTTTGAGACTGGACAATCACTAGTGTCTACGTTATAGTGACTATCTTTGTATTTGGATGCATTCACACATGCACAACTCAGAGTCAAACTGCAAATTTGATAAATTCATGAGTCATTTATTGTATAGATACTAAAATAATTAATGGGATGTGTGGGCTCGTCTTTTTCTACACATCTTTTAAAACAAGAATGTTAATAATATCGTCGTCACCATGCAAAAGTAACGAATATACATAGGTTTTTAGTTGCACATTCCTCACTGTAGCATGGTGACGATGATATAATATGTTGTTTGATAAACACTGATCTATATGAACCAACCATGGAGGATAAAAAGTATTTTACTTTTATGGCTGGATCTACATATTTTCTACACGTCTCAAAAGAATCCGAGTCAGTCTAGAAAAATATATAATTTGTCACTGATTAGTTCAATGGAAATTGAATGCACAATCCAGGCCTCGACTATTTCACAAAGAATGAAGAACAAAGAAATTCCTAATAATTAATTTATTTGTTTGATTACTTTATGCGTCATTATATAACGTCAAAAACACAAATAAATATAATGTTTCCTTGAAGAACTCTGAATTTTCTAGTGTTAAAACATACTCAAGCTATACACATCCCGGGAATCGACGTGTCGTAAGCGCACTGTTGACTTCAGGACCTGGAAGTAAGTTTTATGATGGTTCGCAGCTATGAAATCCAGATCGTGGGCTGTTATTAAAAATTAAGAAATATCAAAATACATTTTTTCGTACGAAAATTGGAACTATGAAAATTACTATAAGGGTTGTCATGGAAAGAAAAATTATTACGATCTAAGTACTAATAGTGAATCGTTGAGAAGTTGAAAAGATATGTGGACCTTGGAAAACAATGGGTTTAAGTTACAATTTTGAAAAAATAGAGTTCCCCTCTCACTTGATTGGTGTAGAGATCGAAGTGAATTAAATGAAATTGGCAATTTTAATAAATATTGAGATTTAAGAATGAAAAAAAAAGAAAAAGAAAAGAAAAGAAAAAAAAATTCAAGTCCACATAGACATATTTCTTAAAACTTTACATTTTCATTTACTCAGACTGGAAAGTATGACATTTAGACCCCTTTTCTTTCAAGCCATACAAAAAACAAAGAAAAATGCAAATTTATCATGTGATGCTTATTGTTTTCAAATATGCCTCGGTCTTCTGGAAACGATGTCCATTTTGTTAATACTCGTACATAACTCAATGCCACGAACGATCATTTATTTTATATACGAAGCTCGGGAAGTTATAATTTATCACGCACATATTTTTACATTTTTAAATAATTTCAAATTATAACAGAAAATATTTTTACAGGTCATGCAATTTTGCTGTTCACTCCGGCAGGGCAAATCAATGAGGAAGCAGATGGTGATTCCAAATATATTCCAGGTAATTTGGACTCATTGATGCTGACTGATAATTTACGACCTCAAAAAAAAATCTTATGAATGTATTATATTCTATAATTAATAATTTTTTTAATAATCTAAGATGTTATAAATTATATTTTGTCCCTAGCTGCAATCAATGTGCATTAGGTCATTATCTGAAAAAGTGTAAATCGTACGTCCGGTCCATTTTCAACCGAGCTATGAGAGCTAGTTACTAGAAAAAAATAGGAACTATTTCACTCCTTTAGTTGTTCTATGGAGGCTATGTCTTACCTCCATACTAAATCCATAATTAGTTAAAAATAAATAAAAATATTTGTTTTTTCACTCCCTCACCTTTTCCGACTCCCTAGGCAGTCATCTTAAAAATTTGCATTCTTTCAAAAATTGATTGTTTGATTCAATTAGTTAATCAGTTAAGCCAGTTATTACTTCAAGATTCCATGAAAAAATGAGCGATTTCACTTATTTTTACCAATAACAATAAATAAAATAAAAAATGTATGTCCAGACGTTTTTCCTTCACTCCCTCACATGAAGTGTTGGATGGTATGAGCATTAAGGGAAACATGGCTCAAAGTCCGGGGTGGGAAAAGTCGGTACAGGGAAGACCATATGATCGTTTTGACTGCCGACCAGGAGTTGCGATCACTTTCCTCCGTTGTCGGATTTAGGTTATAACAGAAAAGTTAGGCTGTGGTCAATAGCTACTTCACTCCCTCACTTCAAAAAAAGTAGTGAGTTTCCAAGCAATTTTTTCACTCAACTATTTTTTTTTTCGATGGAAAATGCTCACCGTTTGCGATTTTGCAGTATTTTTCATATTTAACCCAATTGCAGTGATTAACAAATAATGAAAACTTTGAAAATTTCACTCCCTCATTCTTCACTACCTCATTTTGTCCGAACTATTCTTAAATGAAGGAGTGAATAACTGCATTCTTTATATTCTCAAAAGAATTTGCATCATGAATTTAATGACTTTGAAAATGTTTTTAAAGGAAAGGTGACAATTCCTAAACCATGACTAAAGTATGTAACTGTAACCTAGTGTAATTCTATCTAACTAACCTTTGGCTTTAACAGGGCTAGTTTATAATTTTTAAAAGAACAATTAAAGGTTCTCCTACTTAGCTACTATTTAAAACGTGAAGATATTATGTCACTGAGCACGTATGAATTTTTGCAGCCCACAATCATGAAATTTAAATAATCAAATTTTAGGAAGTGAAATCTAAGTATCTTCAGATAATTACCCATTTACATTGATAAGAAATTTACAGTATGAAATCGCTGGCAATTTTTTTTCTAAACACTATTTTGACACTTTTACAAACTTGACGTCATTATGACAAATAATTAATCTAACATGAATATGCCGGTAATGTTCTTTTGAGGTCCTATAATTTCAGTTATTTCACTTAACCCTAAAATAAACTGTGTACACACATACGAATACATAGTATTCGTGAGAATAACGTAGGAGAGAAATACGAGCTACTGGATCACCAAAATTATAATACAACTAAGTTAGAGCATAATAATTTTGAATTTAGACAATTGCTAAATGAATTTACTAATCATTGGGATAGAAACAATATTTTCATTAAAATCATTAGAAGATTTGTATTTGGCGATTTATATGCGACTTACTACGACTAATAATGTTGACATTTTTTAATATGAGTAGTTGTATTAGTACACGAGCTTAATTTATTTTTCCGCTAAAATGGAAAATATTGCGGATAATTGATAATCGGTTTTGGCAAAAAGACTACCGATTTTAACTTTGAGGAACTCAGTCAATGC
This sequence comes from Aelia acuminata, assembly GCA_911387785.2. Classification (NCBI taxonomy): domain Eukaryota; kingdom Metazoa; phylum Arthropoda; class Insecta; order Hemiptera; family Pentatomidae; genus Aelia; species Aelia acuminata. The sequence continues at coordinate 87,043,776 of OU426979.1, read as the reverse complement.
GAAATTTTATGCCCTTTTATTTTAAAGAGAATACAATTTTCTCTGCGATAATTATTGCGAGTTATGACCGTAAAATTGAAGAAACTTCGAAAATTTCGATTTTTTTGCCTATACAATTTGATGGCAACCGATTTGAGATGGCAGGCGTTCACATTTGTTGTCTAAGAAATAAAAAAGAAAGAACTTTCAGCCTAGATCAAAATTTTTTCTTCAAATCACCCACTTTTTTGGCCCTCAGCTCCCGGACTCATTGACATTCAGTTTAACAAGGATTGATTTGTTCCTAACCATTCTCCCCAAAAATGACTTATCATATCTGGGTACAAACAATTTTAGATATTTATTTCACAGTCATTAATTTGTCTACATTTTTATTCATATATTACCTAATATGTAGAATTTATGCATCTTTGAAGTTTAATGATAATTGTAAACCCCCCCTATAAATAATTATACTTATTGATTTTCTTAAATAATCATTTTGTTACCTATGATATTGTTCAGCTGCAAAAGTATTTTATAACCGACAATCGATTATAACTTTTTACCTGTCGACTACTTACCTGCCATGGAAATCATCTTATTGGGTTCAGAAGCACCTATAGAACCAATGCATCAACATACCTACTTGCAGTAAAATTAATTTGCAGACCTCACCTCCTTTTCGACCCCCCCTAAAGGGTGATTGCGTCTGTTTATGTTGGGAGAACTCTGTAGATCTTAAGTTGAAGTCATGGTTTCATGATGATACCTTTATTTTCGCATTTCGTTTTTTTATCACGTGGTTAAATGGAACTGATAAAATAATATTCAATTTTTTTTTTTTTTTTTTATCAGAGGACGTAGTTTGTAGAGAAATATTGAAGATAATATTTAGACAGTAATTCGTCTGATTATAAAAAAAAATTTAATATTGAAAGTAACTTGAGAATTCTGGTTATAAATTATGGCAAAAAAGGTGTCCCTCACGCTTTTTCACACCTTCTTTAGCAGAAGAGAGTTGTGGCGATAATGTGCTAAGTTTTTTCTTGCAGGCAGCGAGCGTAATGAACAACTTCAAAGTATCCAATTATCTAATGAAGCTTTTACAAGAAGAAGCTGTGTATACATCAGCTTTAACAGGCATGACCGCCGAGTATGTAAAGTGTTTTAATTTTAGCAACATGCACGTCAATTTGCAAAAGTTTTAAATACAATAAACTCGAGTACGGTTGCAACGAACTATGTTTCCCCATGAAATACACCTGGAGTAAACTTAATGAATGCTGTGATCTTAGGTTCCGAGAGAAAATGTAATACTTATATCATTTTTTTTAATATATATTTATTTATCCTTTAACCTGACGATTTTTATTTAATAGATAAATTTATCAGTCCTATTTTTTAATATGAAACAAATTACATCATTCTCTGATTTACCCATTTACAGACTGAAAACTAAATTCAGTAAAAATTTAATTTCTCTTCTTTGATTTTAATCGGGAACAGTTCATTATAGAGAGTTAATTACAAAAATGCAAAAGACAAAAATCCTTGATGATTTTCAAACATGTTTCAGAAGCGAAACAAAAATTGGGTTTATAATCTAAAAGAAAAAAAAGATTTTTTAAAATAATTTAAGTTGAATTGACAATACGAAAAATAAAACATTTAGTATTAATTAATATAAATAGAAAATACTAAATAGTATTTATATTTACTACATATGGTATCTAGGGCCACCAAAGCGCCAGAAAAGATGACCTCAGGACCTTCTGATTTAGAATTATCAATAGAGAGCTATCGATGGTTAGTTTATTCATATCATCCCTACACGTTTAATAATGTGATTTTTTTTCTTTTTCACATTTACTAGAAGTATTATGTTATTCAGTTGTAATAATCAATAAATGCTTTTAAAAAAAAAATCACAGGAATAAACTTGTAGAGAAACTAGCCATCGGTAGCTCTCTAATAATAATTCTAAATTAGAAGGTCCCGAGGCCATCTTCTTTTCAGACGGCTCCTTCGTAAAAAAAAAATAATATATATATATATATATATATATATATATAAATATATATACTTCTTCTTTTATATGTATTTTATATTTCTGTCACCATCACGCGATAATGGAACCGTTACTAAACGAGTATCACTCCTACGCCGCGAACGCTCCACCCATTCCTTGTTGACCTTTCTTCCTATATAATCAAGGAATATAAGATGTTGGAAAACCATAAAATATAAATACATTATTTATGATAACGTAAATTTTTTATTCAAGTCTTTTACGATCAAAATTTCCAAAAAAATAAAGAAAAATAAAAACTATAAAAGTTATTCATTTATATAATAATTTTCTAAATTTCATTCAGCCTTCTTTGTAGCTTTGTGAATTGCAAAGTAAATGAGTTTTCTAAGAATATTTATTTCAGCTTTATTAAATGTAAAATAAATTATTTAGAAATTAAAATAGAAATAAATAAATAATTTTTGTTAACACTCACCACGTGATCATTTAAATATTTTTATTTTATTTTTTATGTTTTTACTTAATAGGTATCGTTTCAATACTCTTAAGGCAATGTCTCTTAAATTTTTTTAATCCAATATCTTATGAAAAAAAATATCAAAGATTTCTACAGGTAATAAATATATTTGAAAGGATAATAAGGAGGAAATCATATTTCTACTTATTATTTTATAAAATTTGCGTTAATTTAAGAGAAAGTGCGTTAAGTCAGATTGAAATTTTTAAAATTGTTTAAAAACATTTATGTGAAAGTATCTAGTGGACAGAAATTAATTAGAATATGCAAACTACTAGATGTTATGAATACCATTTCACCTCTTAACTTTAAATGAAGTATGTATATAGAAAGGGGAATCATTTGGGGGAAGTATAGGGATCTAAAAAAAACATATTGAATTCGAATTATAAACGGAAATACACATTTCTGTATACAATATATATATATATATATATATATATATATATATATATATATATATATATATATATATAGTAACTACCGGACGGTTGGTGTGTGTTTGAAATAGTGGATTAGTGCAGTGCTTTAGGCTGTAAAAGAATTTGATGTCAATCCAGTTAATGAATTCATTGACTGTCGGAACGTCAAGAGTGATATGCAGTAAATCAGTTTTGGTTCCTTGTGATATCGTGTTTTTCACTTATTGTTATTGTAATGTCGTGTGGTTTATTTATATATTTTAATTAATATATTAGGAATAACAATGAAGTTAGGTAATTTGGGTAGGTAATTGGGTTGACTTAATTAGACTCCACTCTCAATGAATCACTCAAGATATCCAAAATACTATTAAGGGAATTAGCCTTTCTAAGAATTTCCTTATTCGGTTTTGTACCAGGAAAAGTGAAAGAAAACGAATAGTAGAACTAAGATTAAGAGATTAGAAGTAAAATTAAACTTGGTTTCTAGAATCCTGCCTTTGTGCCCCTTTTAAAGCATAAGAATGAAAAACCAAATTTGCAGGGTAATGTTCATCATGGCCCTAATAATAAAAAAGAATTTTTCGTCGGAAGACCTCTCAACACTGAATACTTTTTTTTTTATACTAAAAGTGGTACTCGTAAAAATCTTAACGTAAAAAATTTCTTTTTTTATACATACTATTAATGATAACGTGAATCAAGCTTCTGACTTCCGGAACAATGGCATCTAAAAGGTATATAATTATATATTATATATATATATAAAAGAAATATATTGACTATAAACTTTAAAGCTATTTATCTCGACTTCACTTGTTTGTTACTCAACTCGTTCATCCGCTGAGATCTTTGCTTTTGGTTCCAATAGCAATATTTTCATCACCAAACAACTGAGAGTTTAGAATTTTGGAATATAATAATACTAATAATAATGAAGGTTTAACGAACACGAACTCCCACCTCCGTCTCGGCCTACCGCTCGGATATCTTCCAGTCGACGCGTTCGTTCTTCGTTCACGCCCGAGTTTGCACACCCGTAATTTTTCATGCCCATTCTATTCGCCGCGCTGCTATAAACACCAATTATATTTACCGGATACTCAGGTCGGTGTTGTGTAAACTTTCGAATTCTCCGGTAGATTACATTTATTTATATATCCTAACAAAATATTCTATATTCTGGGTTTTTAAAAAAAAACCCAGCCTTTGCTTATTCCTCAATGTTAACAGCCAAGTTTCATATCCGTAAAGAACCGTAGAAGAATAGTTTTGTATATCCTAATTTCTCAATTACAGAAGGCGTGATCTCAGCAATTTTTCCGCTACTAATATAGCCTTGATTTCCAATTCGATTTCGTTTTTCCTAGTTACGTCTAAATTTCTCAACATGCTAAAACGTATTACCTTCTACACCTATATCATCCTCTCCTAATCCTAACCCTCCCCTTTTCTGCAAATAACCATTTACCTATTATGTATTATCCGCATTTATTTCTAGCCCACCTACTTTCCCGGCTTCCATCTGTATATTTATTTTTATAGTTTTCTGTCATCACCAATGAGTACCGAATCATCGACGTGATCCAGCCCGGTTATATTTCCAAGAATTTCGGAATATATATAAATACATTATTTTATACGACAAATGTATGAAATTAACAAGTAGACAATTATATATATAAATATAATTACATCACAAAGGATAATTGAGTTTTATCTCCGGCAACTTTTCCTTCCATCTCATTAGCTTTTCCAATTATGAACTGGGCCTTAATGAGTTTCTGTACTCCCGGGCGCTTCCAAGTATCCAAAATAAAGGGAACACCTCATCAGCTAATATACAGCCAACCTGGAAATACCTGCGGCTGCTCCAAATGGAACGAAATCATAATGAAAAATATTTTACTGCCTTCAGACAAAAAAATTACAAATAAAAATGCCCTGAAAGGGTTCACGGGCTGCTTCTTCTGCAAAGGCTACTTCGATGGAAAACATTCACAGTATTTAACTTTGTTCTTATATTCATTTTATCATAGTATTTAAATTCAAAGTTGGATTTATTTATATTTATTTATTTATTTAAACAGGGTGAAAGACAGCGAAGGTTATCATCACCCGCAAATTAGAAAGGGCGTAGCTGTTATATTGTGCCTAGGATATATTTTTTGTTTTTGATATTTATTCACACCTGTTTTCACTTTCCCTTCCAATAAGTATTTAGTAAGAGAAAATATTACGATCGTGAAAAAAAAAAAATATATATATATATAGGTAGGTACCTATTACATGCATCCGTTTATAATTTTTTTTTTTTTTTTTTTTTTTTATGATGTTTCATAATAATTTGAATGTTTGTAAATGGAATGAAGAATTGGAAAGGTTACCCGAGTTTTTTTTCAAAGTTTTATGGAACAGCATATTACCCTTCGTAACTCAATATTTTTAAATAGAATTTTCTTCAATGATATGAGGGAAAAAATGTCTATTTCTTTGTTCATTGATGTATTCTATGATTAAAATCTGACAATCTATAGATTTAATATCTATATTTAGAAAGAGTATTTTAGATTAGTTTAAAATTTTATTTTATAGGATCAAGTCACGATCTATCAACACCGGAGGTTATTACTCCTCTTGTATTTTTGTATGTGCGTTTATGTTTTCGATTATGTTTATTGATATCAAATCAATACAGAATATCTGTAATTCTATTTTATGTTATTCGATCATGGAAAATGTAGGAGACCAAAAAATGTTCGAAAAAATAGGCGGATCAAAGTGGCCCATTGTTACTGGATTAGGTTTTCTGTTTTAATCCCTAACAAAATGTTTTAACAAAAATAAATAAAAGCCTGGAATGTGGGCAATTTAATTTTAGAGATTCTATAATTATTTGGCTTTATAGTTTGCTAAAATTAGAGAAGAGAAAGGTTATATATTCTTTAACACCCAGAACCCTATTTATTTGCTTACCATGTAAACTGTTCTATTATTAATAGTTGTAAATTATATGTTTCAGAAGGTAGTTCTAATTTAGACACAAATTTATTAAGTTCTCACACATAACGGTAATCAATGATGTCGATTGATTAATATTTCAGACTATCCAATGCAAAACATTTTGATTTGCTATTTCCAAAGCGTGGTTTAAATGTAGTTACTATAAGCTGTAGAAAGATTAATTTTGAGGGAATGTGATATTCTCGTTCTGGTGAAATCACAATAATCAGCAATAAGCAGATGAGCTGGCATAAATATGAGGGGGAAAATAAATAAATAAAATAAAATAAATAAATAAATAGGCATGGAAGGAGTGAGGTAAATTAGTGTTCAGAGGTACCTTACATCAAGTTAGAAATTTTTTTTTTCGTGTCGTAGCAATACAAACAATGAGCCAAAAGTGTGAAATGGCATGTTATGAAATACATAACGGTGTTTAACAGCGGAAAGTTCATTACTGCCTGCTTCCTGGTTCTTGAAACTCCACGGCAAACGCTTCCTGTGTTCATCAGCCAAAGGGGTTGTGGCATAGTGTGACCAATTAATTCAAGTTACAAATCTTGATCTGACACTCAATAACACACAAGAGCGAGGAAAATTATATAGTGCGGTTTAATAGTGCTTCAATTATGTAACTTCATCCAAGGGTGCGCTGTCAATAATATTTATGCACATTAATAATTTTATTATTAATTTATTTATTTTAAATTATTTTATTAATTTATTATTATTTATTTATATTTTGTTAATAATTAAATTATTTGGCATTTTATTTATATAAGAGTATTGACTATACTCATCACTTCATTGTGTTTTCCTTTAACTTTGTTGTCCGATATTAAAATTCAGAAATCAAACTGAAATCATCAAATATGAAATTTAATAGTAAAAGAAAACCTTTCGTTTTCTATTTGATTTAAGAAGATATAATAATATATTTTGTTGCATTATCAATTTAGTGTAATTTAGTTTATACTTTGGGGGTAATTTAATTTGTTATTATTATTATTAAAATGTTAATAATAATAATAATATTATATATAATAATAATATTACATATTATTAAGAATAGTGATTATAAAAGGCTTATCGATTCTATGGTAAGGTGCCAACATTACCGAATTCCAACCTGAAAGATCAGCAGTAACGTTTAGGTGATTATTATTGACTTCATACCGTTATTATTCTACGCCTCTTATTCAAGTTTTAAGCCAAATAGAATTTCAGGCCTAATTTATTCCCCGCAATTCTATCTTCTCAATTACATTATCTAGAGGAAGTATTTAATTTGACTCATATATATTGTAACGAGAAAAAAAAAAAACGATATTTTAAAAGAGTTCTAGACTTGTTGGAACAGTCGGGACAAAATGTTTTACTACATGTTCGTGACTGTTCGAGTATAATCTACGCTTGCCTAGAACCTTCCAGACTGTTCAATTTCAGACTAAATATAAGGAGCGATGGACTGAAGAGTTAGTCTTGCTCTGAAGATTGATCATATGGTTACGTTTGTGCTGGGCCGTGATAGCCCAGCCTGTTGGAGCGCGACCTTCTTTAGAACGGCGGCAGTTCAAATCCGCCCTGGGAGGGTTGACTTTTATTTCGTGGAGACCCCACGGAATAAATGTCGACCTTCCCACCATGGTTAGAATAGGTTAGTTACACCTATAGAGCTTTGTGAATTGCAAAGTAAATGAGCTTTCTAAGAATATTTATTTCAGCTTATATTAAATGTATCCTATGGCACAAGAAACAAAATGGCTTTTAGGTTGTTAGATACTCTCCACAATGCAGCCATCAGAATTTGTACTGGAGCATTTAGAACTTCTCCAGTTGAAAGTATTTATGCTGAGTGGGGAGAGCCATCCTTGACTATGAGGCGAGAATACCTGCTACTTAAATACGTGTCTAATCTGAAAACAAAGGTTCAGCACCCATTAACATCAAAATTGTTTGGAGAGGAGTACAACGGCTTAACATGGACCTAAATAGTATTAAACCCACCCCCAATCTGAAAGTTCCGTTATAGAAGAAAGAGAAACATTTGATAGATTTATCGATGGCGAAATTTTCGAAGGAAAGCCCATTAGAAATACAAAAATATTTTTTAGCCTTACTAGAAATATACAATAACTTTGAGGCTATATTCACAGACGCTTCCAAACTGCAGGACAGCGTGGGCTGTCTTTTTTTCGAAAATTAGCAACGGAAGTATAGATATTCAGCCTCTAAGTCTCGTAGTTGTACCACAGGCATATAATTTATACAACTTTACGATAACACCAAGAATATGTAATTATGGGGCATGAAGTGCTTTACATAAGTAATATAAACATTAATCGCCCAGCAAGAAGAGGGTTGCGTAACTTATTATATAACACTTTTAAATGATGGGGAGTGAAGAATTTTACACAGCCTTCTATTCCGACATAGAAAGTTTTTCCTTATTTATCCTGGATAACTTTTACATCAGCATCTCGTAAGAATTTATGACTCTTGCGACTTCTTTATAGGGTTTTTTTTTTAAGAATCAAAAATTGTCTAAAAAAAATTAAGTAAGCAAATTCAAGATAACCAGTTAATGTGATGGAAAGATGTAATTAATATGACATGAATTTCGGGCATGAGGAAGGATAGTGCCCCAGGCATTACCTTTTTCCGGGATTCGACCTTATTGAGGATTGAAGGATTCTCATTCTGTTTCTCTTTAGCCGCCTTCTAATGGGCAAGTCAGTCGTGGTCATGTCATTATTAACATTTATTCTAATACTAGCTAGGGTGCCCGGCTTCGCTCCGGTAGTTGTGTGGTAGTTTTAATAACAGAAAACTTTAAAATTAAAGGAAATATAGAACATAATTAGCACCTTCTTGAAACTAATTTTAACTGTTGAAAAATGGATCAAGGGGACCATAAACTTTAAATTTCATTTTTCTCAGAATGGACTAGATTGGACTACCGTGGTTTTTCTCCATGACCCTTCATATATAACCATTACAAACCGAATGAATGGACAATAACCATTGAGTGAAACGCACCCTAGCGCTTCCTGGGAGTCTGCAGCTCGAACTAAATTTTTCATTCGCTAACCCGAAAAGGTAGGCTATTATATTATTATAGTGCGAGAGGCTTAAAATTCTCGCCTTTTTCTCTTCAATTTTATACCCTAAATTTAAAAACGAAAACCTTTTTTACTGTTAGGGGCCATAGGGGCACACGAAGATATAAATTTCTTGACCGTAGGTTGAGTCGTTTTTGAGCCTTATCGGTACGCACATTGTACACTTTGCCTTATAATATATATTGATTATAAAGTTCTCATCACAGATGATCGAGTTATAATATATTAAATAATCTTTCTTTTTTCCTAATCATAGTACATGGTGTAAGATATGGCCTATGCTCCGATGGAACATCATTTTTGGACGGGAAAAATTGGAAGCTGCTCCAACTCCTTTGTTGTGAGAGTTTAGCAACATAAAAATGTTCAATGGATTCTCTGAACTTGGCGCTATAAAGTTGGGTATGAAAAATGTGATGGTACAATAAATTCCAAAATTTTATTTTTCAGACGATGTTCATTGATGTTAATTTTTATTCATTTGTGGTTAAGGAAATCCTAAGTTTGCCCGGTGCCCCTCTTCCTTCTGAGCCCTATAATATCATTATTAACGCCATCGTTCGCCATTCGTCTCGGACATTAAAAAATCGGCGCAGCGCTGATTAACATATTGATGATTCGTTCCTTATTTAGCCGAACAATTTTCACTCCCTTTTTAATCTCCTCAATGGTACCATCTCTGTTATATTATATTACCAGACAAGATGAAGCAATACGGAATTTTATCACCGTATCAATTCCCTAGTCGACGCTTCCTAGTTGTCCGGTTAAAATATGCAACGTAATACTTTGTTTTCCAAATCGTAAACTATTTCTTGTCAAGAAATGTAATTTACTTAATATATTTTTTTGTTTTTTATAGTTCATCAAACTTGATTTGACTCGAGACACGAATTATCTAGGTTCTCTACTTTAGAGAAAATAATAATCATTTATGATATACACGTGCATGCGGGGATAATACGGAAAACGGAACACAGGCACATTGGGCGGAAGAAGTAACCAGCAGGGGTCGGTGTATCTTGTCCCCTTGTTATGACATCCTCGACACAATGGTGGAACGTATTCCGCTCTGGTTCCGAACCGGTTTGTAAGGTGCCCAACGAAATATACCACTCGTTTACCTCAAGAAAACACTTCTTCTTATCCTACAATGGATTACATTGAAACGTACGTTACGTGGTAAATGTAACGTTTTCTGATCCTGTAATAAGAAAAATTCAGAGATTATATTCATCAAACCTACCAAACAATTTTTTTCGTATAAGGCTATATTGATTGAATATTTTACCATTTTCTGATCAACTAACCAACTTGCCAAAAAAAACCATGGATTGCCAAAAAATTATAAGTCTCAAGTGTCTATAAATTTAGTTTTACAACTATTTATTCACATCTGATTGACCCTTCAAGTTTAGTGTTGACGATGAAGATGAAAAAATATAAATAGCCCAAAGTTCGCAGAAGTGAATAAGCAAGGTTCAAGCGAACCGTGTTCACATAGGCCAGAATGGACATCAGAAAATAAAACTTTTTGTAGAATTTTCTTAAGTGATAGTGGATTCTACTTACGCCAATGCAATCCAATATCCCTAGTAGTTATTATAATAAATAAATTTAAATTTCTCGACATAGCACGCTGACTGATTACTATTATTAGAGATATTTAAGAAACTTTTTCGGACCTTAGAGTATTTTCGGCCTTTTTTTGAGATTTAAATCTTAACGACCACTTACTGAATCTATGGGGCTATGTATTCAACGCTAAGAACAAGGCATCGAACATCCGCCTAGGTGTAGTTATCGGTCGCTGAATTTTCAGTTCAGGATTGGTTATTTTATTTTTAATTTATTTTTTAATATCAAACAAAACTTGTTTACCATTGAAAAGATATATTCCGATTACCAGAAATCAGCAATTATTATAAAATTTCCGTAAGAAAGGAGAGCCTAAACTAGTTGTCAGTTTTTACTAAAAATAAATAGAATATCGGCCTTGAGAAACATACTGTGCCTTAGAAGGAAAAAAATAATATTAGGAATGGTGCTGTGAGATTTAAGATCAACTGTTAGAAGCATTCCAAAATAAGATATTGAAAACGAATGTATTGCTTGGACGGCGCCGTTAGGATTAGCATTGCTTCTCTTATTAGACATTCAAAAAGTTTATCTATGCCCTTGTTTACTTCTAAGGAATATTTTATCCATACTGAAGACCATTCCTTTTATTCCGAATATTCCACCATTCCAAGTTTTAATGACTATTTGGACCGCTCTCGTCCAAATAGTTAACGTTCTTAAAAGAATGGGTAACTTATAATAGTGCCATTTATTTTTACATTATCGAAATCTTGATGACTAGATAATCCATGAGAATTAACAATGCTAGTTAATTATTTTTAAAAATATAAAAACCACTGTGTTTATGATCGAGAGGCTAGAACTGGATTCGCAAATGCATTTTGACCGCCTAGTTTTCAGGATTGGTAGGAAAAGTGCTGCGTCGATGAAACTTCATCCTATGACGAAGCATACCAATTTACACGCAAAGGGAATATGAAGTCGGCTTTGCAAGGAATCGGATGATGCTTCTTCACAGGAGAAATTCTTTTCAGTGAAGGATCAGTAATATTTGGATCTGTTATTTGGAATCTCATAAAAAATTAGAGATTTAATAAATATGATAAAGGCTATAAAGGTAATACCTCCCTGATAATCACAATACAGTGGTATTCCAGAATTAATGAAGTATGACTAACATGGAAAAGAAATGTTATTATTATGCGCATGGTAAATAATAACATTATTGAAAGAAAGAAGGTAATGTTTATTATGGGGCATCTATTCCACTAAGAATAACAAACATAAACAGATCCAGAGCAGATCGTTAGGCTAGTTAAAAAACAAAAATTGTGTATAAAGATTAAAATTAAAAGTAAGATAAAATATTAAACAAACTGCAATTTAGATGAACGTTAGAACATATTGAATACAAACAGTTGTTTAGCTTCAAATTTTTGAACATAAAAAAATATATTAAAAATCAAATATATACCCTATTTTACAAATTCGCGGAAAATTAATGATGAAGAAGGTGGAGAAATATTTGGATTTTAAGGAAGTGACGGATGAAGTTAAAAGTAATGAATTCCAGAAGGAGGAGGTGCGTATGATGAAGGATTTAATAAAGGAGGTAGTTCTAGAGGTAGAAAGGGATGTTCAGGTTAAAGGTTTGAGATCTAGTATTTATATTATGTATAGAGAGAGAGGAGCAGAGTGTGAACAAAGTGAGGATATATTTTTTGGTCTTTTCAGGAACACCTATAGGAAGTATTACCATCGAAAAACTGGGTAGAGCCATACTAACGTTATTGTTATTTTATGTTTCTTATGCTGTCGAGATCGTCTCTTAAAAATGCACATAATCATCTTCCCCAGCAATATTGGAGAAATTATGCTGTGTGCGTATCTATATTTCCTTTCATCTGTTAAGACGGGTGTTATTGTAAGATCCTGGAAGAGGGTTTAATATCCATTTTATAAGGGTTACACCGGTAGCCTTTAGAGTTGACAATAAAACATACTTTATCCCCTAGATGATATAAACCGTATATTAGGCGATATTGAAAATAAAACTTGGGCAATTAAAGTGATATCCTCCCCAAGTATCGAGAATCAATATTTATTTAACATCAGTACCGCCATAAATATATCATATGGTCTTCTCGAACCACTAAAACAATATTTCTACTCCTGTACTTTTAACTGCCGATTTTATGATACACTAAGGTTTATGTATCAAACACGTCAAGAATAAACTATCAAAATTTTTATTGGTTTATATTTATTTCCTTAATCTACCAAATGGAACTGGTGAATATCGAATAAAGAAAATAATGTCATAAAAGTATTATCCGGGAACCAATATTAACACAATTGAGAAATTATTAAACTTGGATGTAGAGAACATATCTAGAAATACCTTTGGCGACCGATGTAAAAAATCAAATTGGAGACATCTTGTTTCAATTTAATGAATCAAATAACTATATCAACAAATATTAAGAAAATTTAAACCAAAATATATGGCAAATTTAAATAAATAAATAACTATTAAAGGCAAAATTTGCTTAAAATAATATTTTTATTTTTTGGATGATTTTGTGAATTTCTTTAGTAGAATTGCTTAATATTTCCAAACATGAGGTCTATGCTTACGACTTGATTCTCTTTTAATTCGCTAGAGTTGAAAAACAAATATTAGACTCCATAGTCATAGACATCCATAGTCAAAAGACGCTTTGTTATTTAGCCGAAACATGGCGTGTGATCAATTCATGATACCTTAATATGGGCATATGGGCTATTCTCAATCATCAAGATTTTTTTTATTAATTTTAATCGTATGACTTGATGTTTGTCCTGTAGCAATGAGCAATCGAAGCATACTCTCAGCTTTAAGGGCTGTCCGTTAATAAATTCAGATTAAATAGTGCAGTAAGGTCTGTAAAAGGTCCGTCCGAATATTTCGGAAAAAGTTGCAGTGACAGCATAATTTAAACGGGAACTAACTGTTAAGACGTCTTGGATGCACAAGTTTCCGGTGCAAAGACCTCGTTATGCGGGATGCAACGAGTCGTAAACTGGGAGCCAGCCGCTCGGGAGAGACAGAAGTGGGAAGGTTTCATTAAGATGACACTTGTTCATTAGGGCGTAAGCCTTACTTAGTTAAAGTTAGTTTTTGGTATGTAGCATCTTAGTGCATAGGGGTCCGCAGGGGCTGGGGAGGGTAGGACAGCTGCCCCCCTAGTAATTTTGAGATACAAAAACTACTATTCAAAAATATTCTATTTAATTTACTATATCCACTAAGCATTATATAAACACATATTTTACCTTTTAAATATCAATAAGTTTATTTTAATCATTAATTGAGATTTACAAGGTCAAATATCTCGACCCATTCGAGAATTTTACCAGCCTTCCTCCCCTAGACAAAAAATTTGACCAGCATTCCCCCTCCGTAAACAAGATCCTGCGGACGCCTTTGTCTTAGCGATTTAAGAGAGTAGAGACCCGCTCCTCAGTTTCTTGCGGAATTCCTAAAAATATAAAAAGGTCATATTTTTTTGTCTGTTGATTTCAAATAGAAGACGTTCGTGTAATATATGTTTTACTGCTTGCCTGCTACGACGTTTTTCACTATTGAGTGCTCCCGGGACCACTCAACGGAAAGTTCTTAGGTAAAATGAAATTGCTCAATACTTGGAATCGTTAAATCAAAAAAGTTCCTCTTCTTCCCCTCTCGACTCCTTGCAACTGGTGGTCCATTTTCTAAAATCTTTCATTTAGACCAGTTTACATTATTTTCTTTTTTAATGCTTCCCCTATTATATTAGTTTCACAGAGTGAACCCAGTCCTGCTTCTCCACAGAGACTTTGTAGTATATTTCTTTAGAAAGTCTTTTTAAAAAGTTTTCTTCACAGAGTCTTTTTAGTACTTTTTCTTCGCAGAGTTACAGTTTTCCAAGGTTAAAGTTTTATATTTAAGCACTTCTGTTGCTTCCCCTTCTCTAGTGAAAACGGTTGCTTGCTCAGTTTGTTTATTTCCTTAAATGCAACATTTGGCCGAAGCACATGCGAGAAAAACAGAAAAGGGATGATTTTTTTTTTTTTATTTCCACCATACGTTGAGTATTTCCTCCAGTAAAGCATTGCATTGGTTTGCCAAAACATTCAGTGAGGGAGATTCAATAAATTTAAAACTTTGGAAAACATAGTCTACTTTTGTGTTATCTAAAGATAGTGGTTTTTTTTTTATTTAATTAGAAATTTTAGCTCAAAACCCTGTTAGTAAAATGCTATTTAAAAGAGTGACATAAAACTTAAAATCCGTTGAGATACAAGAAATGCATTGTTTGCTTGTCCGAACCCGAAGGGGATTCGTTAATTGTTTATACTTCGAACAGAGAGGCTGAAATCCTTAGTGGAACTTAAATATTGAGTGAATTCACCAAGCTGGGGAACACTCAACAAACTCACTTCATTACATGTCTCTAGTTGGTTTGTTAATTTTTGGAACCAGTTAACATTCCATAATTTATTAGTCTGCACTACGATAATTGTTTTTGATCAGCATTTCCTGAAAATATTCTACTTTATAAGGTTTTTTTATTATTGTATTTTATTTTATTTCAACATTTTTATTTTAGAACAGTGATAGGAAACGTGATATATGAACACTAGCATTCCCCCTCGCGGCTTGGCCCGCGAGCCTTTAAAATCAATTCTGTGTTCATTATTGATTTAATATAATATGTTTACTGATGTTAAGGAGATTTAGTAGAATCGGAGCTTCCGGTAGGTGGAATGTTGTAGGGGGGAGCTGCCGGCTCGGCAGAAGAGAGGGAGGCGCGCAATGGAGAGAGTTCACTAAAACCGCCGAAACAAAAAATTGCTTACTGGTCGTGAACGCTTCATTTTTCGGCTTTAAAACATGGTTTTCGATGTCCCAAAGGGGATTTCGAGTTAAACTTGACGTATCAAGATCTTTAAAATTAGACATTTTTTCTCGAAGTGCAAAAATTTTCCGTTAGAGTTAAACGACAATTTCGCCATTTAAACCACTTATGGGTTACATTTTTGAAATTCCTTTCTTAGTGGTTACCTACATCGCGTTTAAAATCTAAATTCCGAACTTCAAGTTTCTACCATTAGTAGTTTTAGCTCTGCGTTGATTCTGTCAGTCAGGACAAAGCCTCTTATATATATAGAGATTCCTTCAGTTGTATCAGCCCATTAATGCTAAGAAACCCTCCTGCTTATTTTCCTGAAATTGTTTCTATTCCAGATTATAAACAGCTTGTTACAATGATGGTCATTAATACGTTAGTAAGTAAATTCATTTTTTTTTTCCGGTTGGCGCATTAGGTCTAATGAGACCTTTGGCTCAGGTAAGTCGTCTTCTTAACTACCATCCTTATACACCAAACTGGGATTCTGGATAAGATACACGGGGAAGGTTTATCACTCCTTCGCCTGGTTAAATTCAAATATTACTGTACAATGAAATGTCTTTGGATATTAGGGACCTTTGAATCGTTGAATTTTTGGAGCAGTAGATCTTATTTTACTGACTTTGTTTCCCTGGTCCCCATAACGTGATTGCAAACCAATATATGGTAAAAAAAAATATTTTGAAATAATCGAAAGATTTTAGAAAATAGACCACATGATGCAATAAGTCGAGGAGGGAAGAAGTGAAACCTTTTTTAATTGATGATTCGGAGTATTGAGCACTAACATTTTGCTTAATAACATTCTTATGAGTGTATTTTAGCTAAAAAAAAAAAGACAAAAGTATCGTATCGTTGCAATCTTCTTCCAAAAGAGTGAAATATCGGCCTTACTTATTATTTTCTTTTTTACACTTGGAAATTTCATAGAATGGTGATATTCATCGATTAAGAAAGTATTAAAGTATTTTAGAACGAATTAAATTCATGATAGTAAAAATAAGCTGTATTAAACTTAATACAATCTATAATATAATATAACAATCTATAAAAAAGGTTATAATAAACTGAACTGTACAACATTTTTCATGAAATATTAATTTGATTTTATGAAAGATTACTAGTTTTCTTTTTTAATTTATTTCGTTTAATCCAATGTTATATTGATGTAGGACCGTGTTGTTAAATATTGGAGTTGCCTGTGATTTTATTTCTCGATAAAATAATGAATTCCATTCCTTTATTGTTTACTAATATTTTGTTTTTTATACGATAAAGAATTTTTATATTCCTATTTACTTTTCTTCTCTTTTTAACAAAGATTTTTTGGCTATTTAACACTGATGTTTTAATATATAATGATAAACCAATATTTCAACACCAGTTTGATTTGCTCCAATTTACTAATGTTCTATTTATATTTGAAACATGGAACATCAAGAACATCTCAAAAAATTAGGTCTATTCGAACTAACAGAATAGGAGTTACTTTTTCATAAATTTCTTTTCTACAGTTTTCTCTATTCGATTTCTGATAAGTAACTCTGGAGGCCATTTTCTTTTTTTGCTATACTTTTCAAATAGAGGTCATTCGTGTTAATAGTTCTCTTGTGGTAGATTGCTACAACTTTGTTCACAAATTCCAAATCCAATGATATATTTCGAGAGTTTGATATCGAAATGAACGAAAAAAAAACTTTTTTTTTCAGTTTAAAAATTGATGTTAAATTTTAATTTTTTCAAACAAAAATTGTTATATAAAAATTACTCGTTAGTTTTTTCGGTTAATTTTTGAAATAGAAATTATTTCATAAGAGTTGTGCTTTAATTTTTTAAATAAAAATTGTCAAATAACTGTTATTTCGTATTTTTTTCAAAAAGATTAATTTTTGAAAGACTAAAGACCTGTTTCTTCGGTCTCTGTTATTTTTTTTTTATTATTTTTTTTTTTTTTTTGCCACTTCTGAAATGGACAGAACGGCTTTAATTAGGAACAATGGCCTGTCATTAAATGCGTACTCCGCATGCGTGGGCTCAACGAGTTTTATGAGTTGAATGAATTTTTTTTTCTCCTCTTTATGTTTTCTTTATTTTTATCATATCTCTTATTTAGTCATTTCTTATTTTTAGGCGTAACGAGAGACAGTTAATTTCTCTATATAAACAAAAACAAAGGTACTTTATAGGAAACAAAAAAACAAACAAACAAAAAAGGCCCCTACCCCATACAAGTCCCCTAAGAATATTTTAATAATGCTAAAGCTTACCTGATATTAAAGAACACCTAATTTTCATTAAACATGACGAATTTGATAAAAATCTTTAAAGCCGTTTTTGAGATAATCGAATAAAAGGTAAAAATTGGAAAAAAATCATGAAATAAAGTGTCCCCTCCGTTTGACCAATTTTGATGAAATGTTGGTTATCACATCTTTGGCATATACATACATCAAATACCCAGTTTGATCAAAATCGTTAAAACCGTTTTTGAGTAAATAAAAAAAAACACGTGAAAATGATACAAAATTTATTAAGTAAAGTCCCCCCTCCGGTTGATCAATTTTTATGAAATTTGAAACAGTCATATCACGGGCATATAAATAGATCAAATACTCAGTTTAATCAAAATCGTTAGAGCCGTTTTTGAGAAAATCGAAAATACGTAAAAAGTTATTAAATAAAGTACCCCCTCCCTTTGAGCAATTTTGATGAAATTTTCGCTGCCATATCGCGGGCATATACATACACTAAATACCCAATTTCAGGTTCGCACGGTTTAAAGTTTTTGAGCTAGTCTGTTCACACACAGACCATTTCGCGGGACTTGGTAATTTGGACTCAGGGGACTCCAAAACGTGTATTTCCGTTGAAAACCGGAAGTCGAAATTTTTTACGATCGCAATACTTCCACTTACTATACATTTCATATATAGGTAAGTGAAAGTAAAAAAAGTGACGTACTAGATCTATTTTTTTAAACTTTTATTAGTTAATTTTTTTACCTTTTTTTTTGTTTAGTGATTCGCTAATATAAGCTTTGTATTCACTAGTAACGAATGAAGATAATTGACTTTATTGAGATTATAACTGTATAATTATATCCATTACTCCCCGGCGGTCTTACTCGCGTCAAGAGATCTTTATAAGAAAACTTGATCCATAATACTATGTCTTTATTATTCATTATAATAAGCCATAGCTAGGCATACCAACTCGTCGCAGTGCTTTTTAAATGATGCGATTCTGACCTAGAATGAATAAAGGCGGTAGGTGCGTTACGATTTCCAGGAGGTAATCGATACTCGAACTTCGACATTATTATCTGAATAAAATTCAATCAATTTTCATCCGCCGGGAGGAAGGTTAATTTTTTAATATATATTCACGACTGATGGGGGTACGGTCGGCTCCTTGACGGCTGGCGGGATAAACTTATCCCCACCCTCGTCCCCGTTGCATAAAATAAACTTATCTGATTGAGTCATAACTGGTGCATGAATTTGAATTAGTGGCCGATAAGGAAGGCGGATCTAAATCCAGCAGTTTAAATGTATAAGGGGGTTGGAGCTTATGAGAGCCCTTTCTGGGTGGAGCCTCTTGTTCCACAATAACTATTATCTTTTCCAGGCCGTTCGGGTCCTCTATTCTCGGTCGGCCTCGGTGCTACAGTTACGATCCCCTTACACCATCTCTAGGCTACCCCAAACTATCACCTACCAATTCCCTGGCAAGAATTATATCTATCTGAAACGAGGCAGGCTAAAGGGTCATGGTTAAGTCTTTTCTTAAAGTATTATCGTTTTCCCAGTTTTAAAAATGTATAAAAATCTAGTGAGGCCGAATCATTCATACCAACTTCACTGAAAATATAAGCTTGACTAGAATATTAATTAAAATATGTAAATAAACCAACGAAAATGATCGCGAATTACAATTCAATATAAATCAAATCATTATTTAACAAATCTAATTTTCTACAAATATGAAAATTGAGAATTTCTTACTAGTATTATAACTTTTAGTGGGCAAAGCTTGTTCAAACTTTGTTATGTGTTTATTAGTGGATTGTAGAGTTGTTTTATACAGGTTTCATGAAAATAGGTAAGTGTGGGGGTGGGGGTAAGAGGAAGAGGTGGGAGAATATGTGTTTATTAGTGGATTGTACAGTTGTGTTGTATAGGTTCTGACTTCAATTTATTTTAACTTATCATGTAAAATGTTTAATTGATAACAAAAAGAACTATTTTAATGCTCTTCAGAATTACTCATACTAAGTAATAATTTAATAAGTCATCACTAGAGCATTTGTATAAGGTACATTATTTTTTTATAATTTAATAAACATGACATTTAAAACACGAATAAAAATCATATGTGCACATTTACTTAAGAATATAATAAGAATGTTCACTGGGAATAATTTGCAGGGCATACAACAGTGGAATAAAAAGAACACGTATTAAAATGCACATATTGAATTTCAATTATATAAGTTTAGAATTTTAATATTATAAATAAAAATTAAACACAGAGCATTTCATTCCCCTGTAATTAGTGATTTATTAACTAACTCAACAGAAATTAGGACCACAAATATCAAATTAAGATAGTGCACCATTCGAGCCGGCCGGCCGTGACTCATGCTTTATCCCTAAAAACACCCCTTTTCCTAATGTAGATTGTGATGGACGTCAAACTTATACCAATTGAAACTCAGATAGTTTCTGTAAAGTGTAGTGCCACAACCATTGCGGAAGCTCGTGGACAAAATTGTTCAGACATTCCCTAATATGAACAATAGGTGACTAAAATTGTTTACTTTAAAAAATAGTTCATTCGCTTAAATCAGTGGATACAGAAATCATATAGATGGCTGTATATTCTTTACGGAATGCACATTCAAGGTGACATAAGTAAAAATTGATAGAAAGTGACAAACATTGGTTAATGGGCTGCAAAAAGGGCGCGGATGGAGATGCCAGAAACATACAACTTTGAAATGTTGTATATTCAACAAAGTTTATTCTATTTTTGTTTCAACTATATTTTCAAGGATCAGCATTCATATACAAACAAAGAAAAATGATTAGATCCAAAAAAAAAAAATAAAAAAATGGGAATCGGGACGACTGTGCATCGGTTGAAATAGTCGGAATTTTCGGTTATTTGCACTCAAGGGTCCTCAAAGACATGTGAAAACCATTATTTGAAATATCCCACCATTCTTTTTTATAATTATATAATATATATGCCATATATGTGTATGAATATGTAAGTGAATGTAAAAACATGTCGGGAATTTTATAAAACTCCATTACATAATATTATGGGAAAAAAGAAAAAAATATTGTAAAATAAATTTAGATTCCGCAACAAAAACGTGTTTATCAACAGTCTTAGAATGATAATAGTTATGCATTTATAAATGGATGTTTATGGATACTCTTGAATAAACAAAAAAAGGAGGAACGGGAAAAAATATTTAAGAATAAATGGTTCTATTTATAAAGCAGGTAAAAGTCTATTCCCCATTTCTTGTTATGCAAATTAAGTTCTATAACGATTTCAAATGCTGATTAAGGACGGCTGAATTTTAAAATCCAATTTGCATGTAATTAATTTTTTTTTTTTGCTTAACAATATAATTTCTACACCATACACAAAGCAGCGTAGTGAGCTAATGAATGAACGTTAATTGATGGACTCTACAATGCCGAAGCTCATCAACACCAAGTCCAGCCACATTCGTTACATCATAACCTTATGAGCTAATAATTAGAAACTATGGACCTTTATAAAAAAATTAGATCTTATTTCATTAATTAATTTAAAGTTATATTAATTAATTATTTTATTTTATTCAAAAAAATTTTTTTATATAATCAATAATTTATTTATTTATTGTGTTTGCCTCTACCCTAGGAGGTCATTGGCATTTTCACAAAGCAAATATAATATTCTTAGTTTATTATATACTTAAGCATTAATTGAATGGTGATTCTATAATGTATTTGTTTTTTTGTTTTGTTTTTTATTCAAGCGAGAGTATTATTACTATTATTCTCTTAACTATCGGTCATTAAATATATTTCCACCCTGGAATTGTTGTCTTTATAATATCAACTCCGGGAATATTAATATATTTTATTTAACTGAAAAAATCACTATATTTAACCTTATTCTAACGATACGAGAACTTTATTGAGGACTTGAAATCACCCCTTACTTTGACATCACATGTCAAAGAGCCCTCCCTGATGAGAAACCAAAATTTGGGTCGAATCGTCGGCAGTATTAAATACGTAAAACATAAATATTAGAATGTACTTATTTTGATCGCACACCCAACCATAAAAAAAAAAATCGCACACCTTAAAAAAATCCCCCTGAGTCTATTATGGGTTTAAATAATTTTTAGCAGATGAAAATATAATTCGCAATGTCAGGCAAACTATAAAAACTCAAATAATAACCAATAATACAAAAGTGATCAACTAGTAACGACTAAGTAACACAAAAGTTAACATTCGATTCGATCTTCAGAGCCAGGCTAAGACTCCAGTTCATCACAGTTTATATTTACTATATTCTAAACGGTTCCCAAAAGGCGTACAAGAAACGCAAGTCACGAACATTACTAGAAAAGTTGGTTTAACTAAAGTCCAACAAAAAGTCTAGAACTTTTTTCAATCATATATGGTAGTGTGTGTGTTTACGTTATGTACACTATTTTTTTTAAATAATTTATTTTTGAAAAGAAAAGACTTGGCTGGAATCGAACCCGGGTCCTCCGCGTGACATGAGCGATATGCTAACCATTGCACCACGGAGTCGCTTCCAAACGGTTCAATTCCCGGCGGAGCCAAGTCTTTTCTCTTTAAAAATAAATTATTTAAAATAATTTAAAAAATAGTTGGTTATCCACAATAATGGTTAAATTAATATAAAATATTTTTTTTTAAATTACTTCTCTTTAGAAGCAAAAAAAAAAAAAAAAAAAATGCAAACATCAAAACTGTATTTTAGTTGGAGCAGAATGTCAGCGTTTAAAAAAAATACTTTTTATTGTTTTTCATTCTTTCGTACCTCTGAAATATTTAGCGTTTTCGGGATACAACAGAAAAAAAAATCCATTAATCGTACTTCAAGTTTCCCATCAAAAATTTCTTTCAATGTTGTGATCTATTTCCCTCCCTTTTTGATTAGGAGAATTTAAACAAAAAGAGATAGGAATTTTTGCTATAGGCCATTCAAAAGAGCTGTTGTTTTGACCAAAATACCTGACTAATAATGATCCCGGGGTGATTTTTAAGAGATTAGTGGACCATTTTTCTTTATATTATTATATATTTTGTAATTGAATCAATATAATTTTTAGGTTTAGAAATTATAGATACTTGTAAGGGGTACGATTGCAGAGATTTAAAAAAATACTTTTAAAAATTTATTTCTAAAACCATACTATACAGTTTTTATCCGTTTTTTTTCTCGCAAAACCATGTTAATGCCTCTTTTTTTTCCATAAATTAAACTTATATAACTACTAATGTTACTTTTTGTTACTTTGTTACTTTTTTTGCATAAAATGCAGCCAGTCTTGAAGAAAATTCAGGGCTTTGTTGAATGTCAAAAACCAAATATTTCTATCACTTTTTTAAAAAGTTGTAAATGGGAATTAAGAAAACCAAGGCACAAAAAGTGTGATTAATGGAAAAGAGGCAATGGGTTTATAAGAACTTTTTCGTATGATATTTTTAGTAAAGTTACAGCTTTCTTGCCTGGATATATCCGGTACTCCATGTATACACCTTCCTAAAGAGTCTTCCGTTCAGGATGATTTTTTTTTTTTATTGAACAATTACTTAATAATAAAAAGCACAACAAAAATGACATACATTTAAAGAGGCAAGATTTGTTTATTATTGTTGTAAATATTTTTGGAGCACAATATTATATGTGTATACCGTTTGAATATGCTGCAAGTCCCTACTAACTGATGTGAGTGGGGTCTAGAACTAAAAATAAAAAAGCCCAAGCATATTTATACCCTGTATTGTGCATTATCTTTATCGTTTCATCAATTGGACATGGAAACTAGTAATTACACTAGTGCAATGTTTTAACGTTTTAAAAGGCAAGTGTAAGTTTTAATGCATGCCGTGTCATTGTAATGCAGCTTTAATAATTAATTGCATATGTAGCCTTCAATGTGATAATGCATAAAAAAGTCTTTTAATATCAAAAATGTTTGTCTCCAAACTTTATCATTTAATACACTTATTAATATTCAATAAAACGATGTGCATGCCAATAAAACCAAATTATAAAATAAGTATTTCACTGATTTTAATTTAATTATTGTTATTAATAATGATTCATGGAAAAATCACAATTCATTATTTACTTTATCCGTTTTATAAAAAAAAAATTATAAGCTACTTGGATTTATAAAAAAGACAAGAAAATAAAAGGTAAATTAAATGGGAAACTGTCACACGGCTAGATTAAATTTTCACTCTCTTAAAACGTTGAATAAATGAGATTAATATTTTCTCAGCCTTGATAATTTTGCCCGATCTGTACCTAGGTTATTAAAGGAACGTAATCTAAGGTGAAAATAATTTATCGTTGAATGAAAGAGAAGGGTTAATTAGATTCAAAGCTGAAAAGCTGAAGGGACCACTTAATATTGAGGAATTTTATTTTAATCTTGTCATTAATAGGCGAAATGACTAATATTGAACCAAATGAATAGATTTTTATTCCTTGAATTCAGACAGATGATCATTGGATTCAGACAGGTGTAATTGGAGTATTAAACCTCAGTCCAATTGTTTTTTCAGTAATTTCTTTTTCTTTTTTTTTAATTGCTGATATTCCTTCAGATAATTAAAAGAAGAAGAGAGATTTATAAGTAACATAATGAGTTTATCAAAGTAATCTCGATTGTATTCTTCAGTTTTTTAAACTTTAGGTAAAACAATTACCTATTTTATTTGAAAACTTTATATAAAATGATATTCACGAGGCATTAGAGATGTAATTATGAATATTAATTTTCAAGAGCTATTGACAATCAATAACTTTTATAACAACAACTAAATCAATAACTTTTAAAACAATAAAAATCATGTTCATAGAGGCATATTTGGGAAGAGGGGTGGGGGTATAAGAAAAAATATTAAGCAGCTAGAAGATGATTTCCTTGAACATCACCGATCAAAGCTTTAATTTTAGCCAACATTGAATCTTCAAGTTGGGAAGGGGGTTGAAAGAGGAAATATTCATGATAATACATCGGATTATCAATTTCTAAAACGATTCACAGAAGGACTAAGCAAATATCTCTATTTCAACTGTTTGGTTAAGAAAGTGTAAATACAATATCTTATGGTTTCATAAAATTCAAAAGAACCCGAGACCCGATACTCAAATATTGGTAGAGGCACGTGTGTTTAGATAGCCATATCAAGTCAGTTCGTAGAAATCCCGAAGCCCCAATCTGTGGGCATTCACATTCAGTTCCTTTTTTTTTGTTTACTTATTTATGGATAATGTTTGAGTAACGTGTAAGCAAGCTTTGTACGTTTTGTGAAAATGTTTTCAGTGTTCCGGCATTGGATGTTACGTTTTTATAAGCTTACTTCAGAGTCAAAATCTAGATTGCACTTGAAGAGGATGCGATGGAGGTTCGCTTAAGTCGAAAATAGCTGCCCTAGTGAAGAAAGGTTAGTTAAATTCATAAACACGGCCACTATTTTTAGAATCGTGGCCTATCTATGATAAAAGAACCATAATTCGATAGTGTTTAACAATGTTGTAAGGGCCTGGGATAGCCGAGCTTGTTGGAGCGCAACCAGCTCTAGCACGCTCGAGCCGAACGGTGGTGGTTCGCCTCTGGGAGGTTGACTTTCGTGGAGGCCCCTCATAATAAATCTCGACCGTCCCATCAGGGTTATAATAGATTGGTTACACCTCTAGAGTGATCCCCCAGGTACAGGTGAGGCCAGGTAGGGATGGTATCGAACAAAAAAAAACAAAAATAATGTTGTTAATAAAAGATAAAAATGATATAAGGCCTTTAATAAATAATTAAAAGGAACTTCAAATTCTTTTCACATTACCCACAAACAAATTTTGTAGTTAAAAATAATCAAATATAAATATATAAGCAAAGAATGCAAGTTCCCTTTACGCACCAAATACTCTTCCATACGTGTTTCTTTTTAATTGAAAAAAGGGGTCTGTGATCTGATAAATATCCACCAGACGACTTAAAACTTGTTTATCAAGTATTCTAAATTTTGTAAGTTTTTCGGTTACAGGTTCACTCCAGTCCTCATATTTGCTAAATCATGGACCTAAAACATATTTTCGATAGCTGAAATAGTGATACAACCTTGTCACCTCAATAGTGACTGCAGTGAAGTATAAAGAGTGCGATAAAAAATCAATACCTACTTCGTTACTGATATTATAATTAATAATATTAATGAAGTCTTAACGAGCCCGATGCCGACACCGCCAATGCACCCACCGTACACACCTCCATCCACATCTCCCCGTCCAATCTCAACTCCACAAGATCAGCCCTGGAAGAATCCTACCACCTTCGCTTAGACCACCTAATCAATCCTTTAGGTTTTCGTTCGCAACTAAGACTCGCAGTTTAGGCCGGGCGTAAGTTGACGCGTAGCTCCGTGACGTGAGGTGAGTGTGGTGACTAAGGAAAGCAGGGATTAAGTAGACTGCGCGCAGTTGGTGTGAAAGTTGGGACGTGATTTTATTGAAAACTGCGGACTTGTAAGGCCCAATTGGTAAATGTGCAAGATTTTCTATAAGAGCTCCGATGATCTCGAAGATCAATTATTAAAAACATTATTGCAAGTAATACTTCCTTAATGTTGCTATCTAAAGAAGGGAAGAAACGGCTATAACTTCAATTACGTTTCCCGGGTACAGTTCATTTTGCATTGTCTATCAATACTCAGCCTTTCTTGGATTCCATGAATTTTGAAGTCTTATGATTATTTTGTTCATACGTCGATAAGGTATATTATATTCTGCTGATATATCTTTATTTAAATCTATTGTTGAAAAATTATTTAAGGTTATGTACAGGTTTGTTTCAACAAGCACTTAAAACACATCCGTAACTAATAGGCTGCTCATGTTCTCCCCCTACCCTAATCAAATTTAGAATTAAAAAATGGGGGAAGGGCATGCTTTAATTGCTTGTTGGAACATACCTTATGTTATTTATGTCATATGTTTCCCAAACAAGTAAACTTTTTGAGCGATAATTAAATAATTATTTTCGTGTTTTTCCCGATAAATTCATAAATAAATTAAAAAACATATAAGGATTTAATGGGATAAACTCGGGAAAATACTTTACAAGGTGTAACAGATTTCGTTCGATTAGTCCATCAACTCCTCTTTCGAATTCAGTTAAACAAGTTTCATAATATTTCATATTCGGTTAATTTTTAATCTTTAAATATATAATCACAATATTTTTAGGACGCGCGGACCTTTAATGAATAGTTCCGATCCCTTAAAATAATTTGCATGCATTGAGCTCATTACTATACAGTGTAACTTGACTGTAATTAAAAGCAGATTGCTATTGGCTCAACATATGAAAGCTAATCTACATATATTAAGCACATATTGACCTGTCATGGCCGAAAATTAGACGTTGATTATCACCAGGAATAATTGGAACTTTAATGAAAATCGGAAGCATCAGCTGCTGATCCGTAAAATAGCGAAATGCCTTTCCTCTCTATGCTAAACAAATAATTATAGTCGTGGAAATGCAACAGACTGCTGGAAAATTCGAAATTAATTTGTCTGCATAGCCTTAAAATATTTTTATATATTTTAAAAACCATTATAAACAACACGAAATACATACTACATTTTATTATTATTGTTTAAAAGAACAACACTTTTATACGATAAAAATAAACTAGTTTTCAAATGCATATAACCAAATACAAATCTAGTATTTAATAGAATATTATAGTCATTGAATTGATTCTAAATCATTTTTATTCTATAATTTGAGAGTACAATATATTGAAAAAATATAAGAAGAGAATTATTTTATCGAAGTAATATTTCATTTTTTCCCTCAGAATTCAAACGGTTATACAATTATAAAATTATACCAGTGAACATAAAATTTGTCTCTTGCACATAAATATAATTACATAATAGAACACCACTTTGCCACGAGATAGAGCAAAACTTGGCAACAAGATAAGAGCAAAACTTCATCCGCCTTTTTAAATACATGAGTATGTAAAGTTATGATAGATAAGCTCTACTAAATTATACAGCCTACCGATAAGTAAAACTTTCTAATACCAGCATTTTAAGGTACAAAAAAAAAAGTAATGAAAATGTTAAAAACATTTTAAAGTTGTTTTAGGATAATTTTACACATATAAATAACCATCTTAATAATGTTACAATGTTACCATGTTTATTTTTTACGCCTTATAGGAACCTTATAGAAACTTTCCTGTTATTATATGAAAAAATAAGAAAAACGGATTTCTGACAGATCATCGTTTGTGTTAACACTTTTGGCCGTGGGTATTACATTTCAGGAGGAGTACATTCTTTAAATAATATTTAAGTTATTTATATTAACTTAAACGTAAAAATAATTGTAATACAGGTTTTGAAATAAATAGTCAAAAAGAATGCTTAAATTTGAGTGGTTCGCTGTGACATCGCTGTTTTCTTAATCGGCATGTTTATACTTAATTCAAGCGTCTTGACATCTTTCCACAATACGGATGACTTTAAACTGTATAAGTTCCTCGGCTGTGATTAGCTATGTTTGGCGAAAATCACCTACATAAAGAAATATAACAGCACAACCAAACCGGTTTTCCTTCTAACATCTTGAATCTTTTGGACTGATGCCTCCAAAGATTTTCGATTTATGCGATTGGAGCAAACAAATTTATAATACTTTTCATTAGTATCGCAACTATACCCACCATAAAATAAAGATGAGTCCAATATAATAACAAATTTTTTTGTCGAGGTAAGTAGTTTGTCACACTTTCAGTCATTATTTTCTATTGACAAATATTTCTTGAATTTTTTTCACCACCCTAACAAAATATTTCTGATGCGCTTTTCTGCTTGTTTTGAAGTATGTTTACCTCCATATTGCACTCTCAGACGATGATAATTGGAATACTAACATTTAATATATTGTGCCAAATTATAGATTTTGGTTATTGCTTTGTAATGGTTGTTTGTGCTCAGTGGCGAAACATCTAACCGGTCATCAACACTAAGTGAACTTATTTTTTTTAAAAAAATTTCTGTTTAATTTTATTTTTGTTTGTTTGTTTTCTTAACGTCACTTTATGCCATTAAGGCTAATCGGACGATGCTACAGTGGGAGTCCTAAATTTTGCCTATCCAGGTATAATTAGGATAGGGATCTTTAACGAGTACCTGACATTGCACAGGCACCGGACCTCCATTTTACGTCCTATCCGAGGGATGACATGGCTAAGGATTTTTTACTACCATTAAAAAATCCTAGGGCCACCTCTAATTTTATTTTTATTTTATTATGAATATTATTATTTTAATCACTACTACATTTTTCATTTAGTTTGGTATTTTTAAATTTCCGATAGTAGGTTATTTGATTTCGAAAATTTGAATACTAATTCTATTGTTTTATTATCATCCCTAAGCATTGCTGCTATCGGATTTCAATCCAAAGCATTGGAGTTGTGAGGTGTACGGTAATACGGCATTCCCGTAATGTTGAATTGAGATGTTGCTATAGCAGTGTTTACTTATTGGTGGTGTTTCCTTTGTGATGAGGCAGGAGTGCGTAAGTCGTGTATGACCGAGGTGGCGGGATGACCGAGTGGGCAAAATACGCGTTGCCATTGACAACGTATGAAGATAATCAGTCCAAGACCTAGGGACATTTAATAATATTCGTCATTAATCCCCACCCTCTCCCCTGGCCAGGGAAACCTCGTATAGCCTAAAAGGGGAGGAAGGAAAGGAAGTAAAAAAAAAAAAACGTGTATGGCTGATCCTGTAGATTTATGTAATTTATAAAGCCTTTATAAAGATTTTAAATAACTCTTGATACTTCTTTAGCCATAAAATAATTTTAATTTATTTTACCATTAGAAGGATAAAACAAAAAATTGATTATATTTGATATTTCATACATATGTGAGTTTGTACCGAAATCAGTACAAGTTATATGGTTCGTTCTTCGTGCTTATTCACTTTTATGATAGTTATTCTGAAAATATTTACGTTGTTCACTTCGCCTTTGCATCCTGTTAATTTCCTCCAAAGCCACAGCCGTTCCAGACAGCAATTACAATCGGAATATCCGGCGTGTTCGATGGGATCCGTGGAGAAGGTCTGGGGGTAATCCTGGTAAGTGGAAGAGAGAGGTAAAGGGCGAGAAGGAGGCAGTAGCTTTTTATCGGCGAGGTTCTGCTGTTGTCATTTGCGAGAATGGGCCGGTTAGTGGCGCGTATGATATGGCCGCTCCAGCAAAACATAAGCCCCCAACACTCTCTGCTCACGTAGTTTTTAGTGCTAGGGGGCCCTTCCTCAACGCGCGAGTCCTAAAATACGCTCGACATTAAGATCCCATTAGTTTGGATAATAATTCGGTTTACCAAAATGCTTATATTTCTCTATAAATTTATATTTTTTTACAATATAATTATATTTTTCTCAATTTTTAAAATAGTTATATGTTGGTGTTTTAAAGTAGTTATATCATACCCAGTACGAGTTCTCTCGTGATTGATAATATTAATACATTAATAATTAAATTTTGAGAGTTTTCTATTTCACTTATTTTCATGTTTTCTATAAAAAAAGTGCATAATGACTGAATTCTATATAGGATTTTTTTCCTGTCTTAATAGTTTGCTATTATAAAGTGAATTGTTAAACAAATATTTACATTACTTTTTCAGATGAAACTAGAATATTGAAATCCTAACAAAATGAAAGAACGGCCCATATAAAAGCTAAATTATTAGTCATGTCGTAATTCTTTTGGACTATACTGAATTTTGCTACATATAAAATGTGATGCTAAACCATTTTCTAGACAGACATTAATCTTAAATTTATAAATATAGTATTCTAACACTCTTGGTTAGTTTTATCCTCGTACAATAATAAATTAAATATTATTTATTGTTTAAATTACTCCTTAATGGATTTTTTAGAACTGAAAACTTTTTATTTGCAACTAAAATAAGGAAAGGTGCAGTTCCATAATCAAAAATTGGTGTATGTGTTGGATAGTATATATATATATATATATTGGTGTATACTATAGTGTATACTATACTACTAGGTTGTAGTGTAGAACTAGGAAGCAGTCTAAAAATTGCGAGCTACATATGGGTTATCATATAGCTTGGTCTATACCAAACGGAAATCAAATCTAAAAATTAAAAAAACTAATTAAAATCAAGCGTAATCACAGCTAGAATAATTTTGGAGCTGTGATTACGCTTTAAAAGTATCACATACCTTAAGTAGAAAAAAATTATAAAAAAAACCTACGGTTCTATAGTTTAGCAATAAATACATTTCAATGATTGCTTTAATTTAATTAATGTATCTCTATTATAAATGCTCGTCTTAATGAGTGCAAATACCGTATTTTTAAGCCTTTTTATTCATCCCTAACATACCCCCTCGCAAATTATTTAAAAAACGAAACCACATGTGGAATTCTATCTAGAACGTGTCTGGTAACTTGAGAGATGGAAGTAGCACAAGGAGTGAAGAGGTAAATCGTTTCTTAAGGATTTTCTACTTCTTTCACAGAAAGCAGTACCTTGGCGAATTGCTGGTATACCGGAGGGAGGATGGAATAATTGAGTCTTCCGTTCACATTCTTATTGATAGAAGCATAATCGATGAGTCCCCAGTAGTGTTAGTTTTATTTTCTCTTGGAGATGATACTGAATATGATGTCTAAACAATGATAACTTTTAAAAAATCACCGCTTAAATTAAAATTTGAATTAAGAAAACTCAGATAGAGAAATTTATGAATTCCGGTAATTTTACATGTTAGTATTTTACTTTCACAAACCTATAAATAAAATATTGCGATCGTGAAAAATTTCCCCAATTTTTTTTTTTCATTTTACTGTTTACAGTAGATAAATGTAACAAAACAATAGAAAACTTTAGTAATAATAAAATAAAATAAAGCACGTGGGCCTTCCTCAGACCTTGATCGTTTCATTACATTAATCGCAATGCTTACTAATCGTGGTTTAGTATAATAAGGAAAAAAAACTAAAATTCATATACATATATTATGGCAAAATATTTATTAAGAAAACTACTAGCTGGCTGGCTGCTTTATTATTAAATCATTATAAAAAAAATTCCAAAAATAAATAACAACATATGAATAAAGAGGGAAAATATAAAGAAAAATAATAAATTGTCGAAGTTAATTTAAATATGTATTTATGAATAATTTAAAGAATATTGATAACAATTTCATATACTACTTTTTGAAAAGTTTAGAATACTTGATATTAATTTAATAAATACAGAAATAAATTTCAGTAGTTATACCACATTTCCTCAACGCCTTTATTTCGTGGAAACCCAGTTGATTAAAATTGGTTCGTTAATACAATTCATTAATTAAACATAATTAATAGATGATCAATTGCAGTATTTTTTTACACTTAGTTTGGCTATGGGAATCAGCTCCCTGTGAAATCCTGACTCTCTGTGTACATATGTCTGAACATTCTCTTTCTATTTTTTATTTCGTGGCAGTATTCGATATTTGGAGGTTAAGAGGTACCATAATGCTAAGAAGAGTATTTCATCATTGCTCTGAAAGCTCAAGACGTAGAGAGTTGAATTATTACGTTGATTGAATTATTTCTTTACCATTCCCAACTGGGATTAGTCAATATTTATGTTGACATTCCTTCCTACTCAGGTTAATACATGATGGCAACATCGAATTAGCCCCAGATAACATTTACAGTTTGACCATAAAGCCAGTTTCCTGGACTGATATCTGAGATGAGCATGCCCCCGGTAACTGTACATAGTATAAACCCTAAAGCATTGGTATTTTTACGTAAAATTGCATTTGAATATATTTATACATTTTTTAAAAAAATTAACCTTAAATCGAAAATATTTAGATTTAGTGAAAATATTTGATTTAATCATTGATTGATGTAGTTTATCTTTAAACAGTACATAAAATCTTGTGGCGTGCTGTGAATTTATCAAGTAAACCAATCAGTACATATACATCTCACTAAAAATCAATAGGCTGAAAATACAGAAATAATCTGAACTCTCACTGAAATAAATATTAAAATGATTGTACCTTTTTATTTTTATACTCGCTAAGTTCCCACTAAAGTTTTATATATATATATATATATATATATATATATATTCTTTTTATACGAATATCCTTACAGCAAAGTGTCTTCATCATTTAACTCTGTTTGTTCTCAAGAAATTATTTTTAGAAAAATTAGATATATGCAGTCCGTTTAGAAAAAGAATAATGAGAAGAGTAACTGTTTCAATTTCAGTCATTTTTGTTTGCGGAACTACTCAAAATATTGTAAAAAGTACTTCAGGTCCTTTCCTCGGTTCCTTGACAATTCGTTGCCTTTTTCATTTACGGTAAGGGAACCTTGTAAATAACGTTAAACTGTCAAAGTAAAGTTCTGAATTGTAGAAACTTAGTATCAATGAATCTTAGATTTAGATATTACATTAACATGAAGATTTGGTTTTTTTTTTTTTTATCTTCACTTTTTAAAATTATTTCAAATTTTAGGGCTATTACCTATGTACGAAAAAGAAAAAAAAACAGATGCAACGGTACCTAACGTTGATAGTTAAAATGAACCAAATAATTAATTAAACCTGTTTCTTTCTGATAACTAATCTATTCTAAACAACCAAATTAATGTTAAAATTATTATTTTTTTTTTTTACAGGTAAGTCAAGGTTCCCCCTTATGTTCAACAGGAAATAGTAATAAGAATTTCTGCATACTCCTAATTCCTAATAAATCTGAATTACTGCTAATGTCATCTAGAGGTAAGATTGCAATTAATTTCTTACTGGATCCAGTGACTTGATTAATGAACGATTGCAGTATGTGGCACTATTGATAGTCATAGAAACCCCTATTTTGTAAATTTTGAATTTTATCATAACTGAAATATACTGAATATTTAAAGTAAAAAGATTATGAGATTCGGGAATTAAATATTTCTAGACTGAAATTCATTACTTAGCTATTTCAGGTATAAATTGAAAAAAATCGAGTGATTTCGAATCTATTTCTACTTTTTCGACATGTCTGGCTCCAAAGTCGGGTTTCAAAACCTACATGTGTCTTCACGTGGTGAAACAGTTTGAATACTGCCTCTAATCAACAAGCGTGCGGAACTTACACCTTGATTCTTTGGATGTAAGATGAATTTCACTTACCGAATAGAAGAAATTTTCTTGGACCGGGATACAATATTTTCGAACTAATAAATAAACCTTTAAACATGCAATACATACGAGTCCATTATTTACTAATAATTGAAAATTAATAAGAATAATGCTCAAGTAATTAATTATTAATAATCAAATGTAATCAGAATAAATTATCCTCATCGTAAGTATAATTCCAACTAGTATAGTTTATTGCAGTATAATAACAACTACCAATTCCTGCACAAAACTTTTTTTTTTAATGCCATGATGGGCCACACATCGCTAGATAGGGGTACCGAAAAAAATAAAAAGACTAGGAGCGCGAAGATAGCAGCTTCAAAACCCAGAGCCAGGGGGCATTTAATAATACTTGGCAATAACCCACCCTTCTCCTCTGGAACGGGAAACCCCGTATAGCCTAAATGGTGTGGAAGGAGACGAAAAAAAAAGACAAAATGGTGGAGGTCGTTACGTAGGATTTGGTTAGCCACATAACAGGATGTACTTGTTATGTGTCGTAATAAATTTGATTGGAACCTTTGAATTTCATTTAAAAGGATCATTTTAGCTATAGCGTATATCTTCGAGGAGTACATCTATACAAGCTTATGGATGAACGTATATGGTTTTCATTTTTGTCTGTTACATTATAAGTTTAAATAAATTAGATCACCTGAGTATGAAATTATGCAAGGTCATGGTAAGGTACCTAGATCAATCATCCTCATAGTCGTTCCTTCCTCCTCCCCACCCCATTTTGTGTGAGAACAATAATCTATCGAAACTATTTAAAAGGTGTTTAGACATCTGAAAAGTAAAATAAAATCTTTGATTTAATATTTTACGGTGACATATTAAACATATCGTAAAAAATAATGATACCTACTACTTCTAACCAGGTTTAGAAGAACTACTATAAAAATTTAAATAATAATTAGACCGATATAATATGGATCATCTCATTAAAACCTATGTTGATAGTGAAGTAAAAAGTAATTTATTTTCGCTACGATAGTTTTGGCTTAAAATATTTTCTCTGTGTGCACCAGTTTTTATGTCAAATAATGATAATAGCACCCTCAATAGTTATTTCCTACAAGCCTGCAGCATTGATGTACAACATCATTAGTTTCATACTGCAATAACGTATCGGTACCGTATGTAAACCAATCCTAATGATGGCCAGGAATAAGCTTGCTTAGTGCGTTCCCTTTCTACTCTTCGGTGGAACCCAAAAGGGCTGAGACACAATACAGGATTTCTCAATGCTTATCCAGGGCTATAAATTAATTAACACGGTTGTGCCAATGAAATTCACTTGTGATCACCGTCCGTATATATAATTTGAAGGCACTCCGTACTTATCAAATCTTCCAGAAAAAAACAGTGCAGGTTTAGTATGTGTTGGTTGGTTTTATTATATAACATTTCATTAGAGTATGATCCATTACAACCGTGGTACTTTAACAGCGGTACACAGAGAGAAGTGGAACACTTCAAGTAATGGAAAGGATCGCAAAAGAGTGTGATAAGGCCACAGGCCACTGCCGGCTGAACAAACACTTCTTTAGTCTAGGGTTGACAAAGTCATTTATGTAGGTTCTGTACAGGTTATAACATCCACGTATAGTCGCTACCACTGGACTATCAATGTAAAAATCGGTTCTCTTCAGGACAGCAAAAAATAAAATGGTCAACACGATACCAGCCATAAGGATAAGGGCAAGATTTATACATGTTCTATCTATTTTCAAAGTCTTTCAGATTATATTAACAATTATCGCTTTTGTGAAGTGTTCTATGAATTATATGTCACTGTTTGAGGAGTTTGTGACAATATAGGATGGTTCTGTGACTTGATAGATCATTACAACACGGATTAATGTACATAAATTTTCGACATGTTTTGAAAATAATGAAGGCAGCTACTTCATTAGTCATTAGGAAGCCTCGGAGTAGGTATCTATTTTGAATCTTAAATTAAAAATTCTGGTGCTAGGCTATGCGCAACCCACAACTTTCACTTACCAACTTACTTACATTAGAAATCGACATGTTTTTTAATTGCCTTTTCTTTAAATAATATAAAAAAAATCACTTGATTTTGATTAAAAATGATTAATTTAACCAAAATCATTAAAGCCGTTTTTGAGATATTCCAAAAAAATGTAAAAATTGGAAAAAAAGTTATGAAATAAAGATCCCCCTGCATTTGACCAATTTTGATGAAATTTAGTCTGTCACATTGTGAGCATATACATACACCAAATATCCAGTCTGATCTAAATCATTATAGCCGTTGTTGAGTAAATAAAAAAACAAGTGAACATAAGAAAAAGTTTATTAAATGAAGTACCCCCTCCGTTTCACTAATATTGATGAAATTTCGGCTGTCGCATCGCGGGCATATACATACATCAAATACCCAGTTTCATCAAAATCGTTAGAGCCGTTATTAGGGAAAATCGAAAAAAACGTAAAAATTAGATAAAATTCTTTAAGTAAAGTACCCCCTCCGATTTACCAATTTTGATGAAATTTTTGCTGTCACATCGCGGGCATATCCATACACCAAATACCCAATTTCAGGTTCGTACGGTATATAGTTTTTGAGCTAGTCTGTTCACATACACACACACATAGACCATTTCGCGGGACTTGGTCATTTGGACTCAGGGGACCCCAAAACGTGTATTTCCGTTGAAAACTAGAAGTCGAAATTTTTCACGATCGCAATACTTTCCCTTACTATATATTTCATATATTGGTAAGTGAAAGTAAAAACTCATTCTCATAGTCAATGTATGCTAAACCTCTATTTTAACTTTCACTTACCTATATATGAGATACGTAGATGTAAAATAGTCTGTATGTAATCTAAAAGTGGATATAACAGCAAAAAGATGTTATATTCACATGGATTTGTTGAAGTTCGTAATATAAATGAGGAGACAAATGATGCATCCTCGAAATAAATACATACATTATTTTTTCGATGGATCTATACAAATAAGAAGCATTTTGAGTCCATATTAAAAACAAATTACATTCATAAATAAATATTTAATATAATATTACATTGCATTGCAAAAAAAGTAAACCAAAATATCAAAACAATTTTTTACATGGAAAACATTTACGTATAGGGTTTGTAATTATTTTTTTCTCTTTTTTACGAAAAGATTATATAAAAGATGATATCACCAATCAGATATATCTACGTTTGGTTAGAGGCTTCGGAAACACGTGTTTAGTGAGCGTTTCACTAATCCACAGGTTTCGAAAGTCTATGAGAACATTCAATCAAACCTGTTAATTAAATTCTTAGCTAAAATTTATTTAGTGAAGAAGCTTAATATCAAATGGTATGCACGTAGGTATTTGAACCAATGGTGTCACGATTGTGTTGTCTTCTAATGTTTTGAGTTATATAACTCAATTTTGTTGTTAATCTTATATATAAAAATGCAATTACCGTATGTTTGTGACCTTAAAACTTGAAAAGTAGGGGATGGATTGACTTGACAGTTTTATAAAACGTTTCTAATAAGCCAAATAGTATCGTTATCAACGTTTTATTTTAGGGTGGATTCACACTATCGCTCCGCTCTCGCTCTGCTCCCGGTCCGCTCTCGGTATAGCAAAATATTCTAAAGAGAAATAGAGAGTATTCCACTATCGGTACCGCTCCGGTCTCGGTCCGCTCCCGCTCCACTCTCGCTCTACCCCATTCCCACTATCGCTCCGCTCCCGCTTCACTCCCGGTCCGCTCTCCTAAAGTCTTATCATATTCACATTATATAATTTTACACCGTTCATGATTGAAGCCATTAATAATCGAAGCTGTCTATATTTGGATTTTAATTAATAATTTTTTTTTTTTTTTGGCTTCATAACTTTAATTTGCGCCTGTCAATAAACATCAACAATCAGCAAATGTGAGGTGTGCTAATTTGAATAAGGGCATGTTAGGCATTGGGAAGGATAGCACCCAGCGGTACCTCTTCCCTGGCTTGTTTCAGGTAACCTGGATTTTTAACGAAGGAGATCTCTCATCCAGCACCTTTTTAATCTCCTAGGTATGGGCATATCAGCTGTTGCCATGCCTCTAATCAGTTGATTGAAATGACCGTGTAAGTGTGTATGGAAACGTTTGTAGAGTGTCTTTATATGTTGGTCTACTGTTTGCATTTGTAAGTCAGTATCTATTGTAATGTTGTTCACGTACCATGGTGCTTTAACTATGAGTCTTAATATTTTTGATTGAAAGGTCTGAATTCTTTGTAAGTGGGTCTTTTTGGCTGTACCGTATATCTGTGAAGAGTAAGTCCATATTGGTTTCAGTAAGTATAAATATGTATTTAATTTTTGTCGTAGTCCTAGTTTTGAGGTTTTAGAAAAAAGGGAGTAAAGTAGGGAGAGTCGTTTGTTAAGTGTTTTTCGTTTCATCTTAACATGCGGGCCCCAGGTCATCCTTCTGTCAAGAGTAAGACCAAGGTAATGTACGGTGTCAGTTTGAGAAATTTGGACATTGTCGATATAAATTGGAGGGCAGGTATTTTTTCGAAGAGTGAACGTTATGTGTTTAGATTTTTCATGATTTAGCCGAATTTACACCAGTCGTTTACTTTATGTAGATGTTGCTGTAAAGTTAGTGAGGCATGAATAGGATCTTGATGTTTAGTGAGAATTGTAGCATCGTCAGCATAAGTAGCGGTCAGTGTATCATTGCTTACGGGTATGTCGCGGTTGTATATAATGTAGAGAAGAAGAGCCAATATTGAACCCTGAGGTACCCCCGCTAGGACTGGACGAATTGATGAAGTTCATGACCCCTGCCGAACGGAGAAAAATCTGTCGAAAAGGTAGGATTGAAGAATGAGGTAGTTAGTGTGCGGTAATATGGTCTTGAGTTTAAAGAGAAGACCCTGGTGCCAGACTTTGTCGAATGCCTGAGCTACATCCAAAAATACACCAGATGCATATAGTTTTTGCTCTAGTGCTTCAGCAATGAAGTCATTAACTCTGTGTAATTGATGTGTTGTTGAATGGAATGTGCGAAAACCGAATTGATGATCAGGTATTAAGTTTTGGTCTGTTAAAATGTCAACAAGTCTTCTGTACATCAATTTTTCAAATAGTTTGAGCATATAGAAAGAAGGCTGATTGGTCTGTAGGACGATGGATTGTATATGTCTTTATTTGGTTTGTGGATCAATTTAATGATTGAGTATTTCCATTGTAACGGGAATTTCGATGTTCTCAGTATGCAGTTGTAAATTGTTGTTAGAAACACTAGAGCTTTTCTGGGCATTCGACAAAGTCTGGCACCAGGGTCTTCTCTTTAAACTCAAGACCATATTACCGCACACTTACTACCTCATTCTTCAATCCTATCTTTTCTGGGCATTTGCTTGAGAGCCTGGGCTGTAATTAAGTCATAGCCAGGGGCTTTTCTTTTAGGTAATTGTTTTATTTGTAGTGCAACCTGAGAAGGTGTGAATGAAGGTGGTGGAAGTGTTAGTTGGAGTGGAATGTCTAGGGTGTTAAGTACTAGTTTCTCATGACCTGTGTTTGTGAAGTCAGTAAATGGTTGAAATACAGAAGAAAGATGATTGGCGAAGAGTTCGGATTTTTCCTCGTCCGACACGGCCCAAGAACCATCATCTCTTCGAAGGGGTGCTGACACCTCTCGATGCTTCAAGAACTTTTTGGTATGCTTCCACAAGCTTCCATCGTCTGTCGAGAGGCCAGTAATGTACGAGTCATAGTTTGTTCTGTTGAATTTTCTGATTTCTCTTTTGAGTTGATTGTTCAGTCTGTTAAAAATCTGTCTGTCTGAGGGGCGCCTGTCAGTCTGCTATATTTTACGCGCTCTTCTCTTTGTCCTGATTAAATCCCTTATGTATTGAGGATATTTTGGGAGATGTTCAGATCCTGCTTGGTAAGGCTTTGGTACTGATGAGGACCATGCAGCCTCTTGTACACTTTTTGTGAAGATGTTCACTGCCTCTTCTAATTCAGTTTCGTCCTTGATTGAGACGGGGATCTTTAAAGATGAGTCCAGATGCTCCTTATATCCATCCCAATCGATTGATCCTGTAAAAAGTGTTGGCTTTCTTTGAACATTTACTGTCTCCTCAAACATAATTAAGTGTACCGCGAAATGTTCAGAGCAAAGATCAGAGGTTGCATTTATGGTGTGAGTTACTGTTCTAAGTCCTTTCGTAATAAAAAAGTCCAAAAGGTCCGGGGATTTTCGTCTCGAAACAGGCCAGTAAGTCGGTGTGTGGGGAGAGATAGTGTCTAATGAGAGCTCGTGGATAGCAGCCTTCAAATTTCTCCCTCTGGGTGTGCTTAGTCGTGACCCCCAACTTTGATGCTTCGCGTTGAAGTTACCTCCGGTTATAAAGCATCGACCCAAGCTTTGGAAAAGGTTGGAAAACATCGAAGATGTCAGCACGTATCTTGGCGGGCAGTACACAGAGGCCAGTGTCATTGTATGGTGTTTCAAGTATAATGTTATGCCTGTGCACTGTATTTCAGGTGTACTAGGTAAGTGTAAATAACTGTGTGATAGTGTTGATCTAATAAGAATTGCTGTACATCCGTGTGCTGTGTTGTCAGGGTGATCAGTCCTGTAAGTCATGTAACCAGAAATAACAAATTTAGATCGTGGAGTAAGGTGTGTTTCCGTTATTAGTGCGACGTCAACTCGTTTATCGTGAAGGTATAAGTCTAATTCAGTCTTGTGCTGTGTCAGTCCGTTTGCGTTCCATAGAAAGATGGACAAAGAGCCCGCAGTCAGCCGATTAGGGGCCATTGGATGGGCATATGACTTGAGTCACCTGTGTGAGCTGTTGGAGGAGGCTAAAAAGGGGCTGGATGAGGGAATTGAGACCATTGATTAGCTGAAACAAGTGTTGGGGGCTGTAAGTATCAGCTGAAGGTGGCAGCTATGTGCTTTCCTGCCTCATGCCTGAACATGAAGGTCTGATTTCGGACGGGTTGCGCATTCTCCTCTGTTGGATTATTAATGGCTTCAATCGTGAACGGTGTAAAATTATATAATGTGAATATGATAAGATATTAGGAGAGCGGACTGGGAGTGGAGCGATAGTGTGAATGGGATAGAGCGAGAGCGGACCTGGAGCGAAACCGATAGTGTGAATAGGCCCTTAATGTACATTAAGGCATTGTTATAGAGGATGGAAAAATAATTAATTTTTTTTATGGATTTTCGTGCAAAACCATTTCTTAATATATCAAAAGAAGTTCATATAAAAATACATTTTTATTTCAATTACTGATTTTGTTTAAATTAGATGTTCCAGTGGTAAATATATAGTAATGTGGAAATATATATTGAAAGACAAAGAATTATTATCGAACTCATTTTAGGGTAAGAAAACGTCTATTTTTGTTAAAATTTAATAAACATTAAAGGGAAAATAACATAATTCTTCCGGTGAACGATGTGGAAGCGGACCATCAAATTACTTTGGCATCCATCTTCCTTTTACTGGATGTTTTTTTTTTCTTTTCATCTCGTAACCAAATGGGTCAAAATTCAAGATAACAAAATGTGGAGCATTTATTAAATTGCCCGAAATTCTTTATATAATTAGTTATTTTGTACTTTTAAATTTATAAGAAAATATAATAAAGATGAATTGTTTGGTCAGTATTCTGATCCTCAGCAAGAGAGTCGATTGGGGAGATTGAGAGGTGAGGAATAGAAACTATTACCACATAAAGTAACTTTTATTATTTCTATATAAAAAGCGCCTTTGTATAAAAATATGTATGTTCTTAAATTTCAAATTAATTAATTAAATTAATAAATTAATTAAATTATGGAAATATTTAACAATATTCATATTTTAAATTAGATGCTTCACGACAAATGTCACAAATGCTATCTCCAGATTTAAACAGCCATTACCGATGTTCTTTGTAGACATTACCAAACAATCTTTCAACGATAAAATCTTCCAAATCAACTTTCTGTACCACACCCGAGTAACCCAGAAAAAAAGAGAGTAATTCCGCAGCAGTACGGTCACACAAAAACCTACTGCAACCACCAGCCTAAATGTGTGAGATGTGGCCAAAATCACCCAAGTGCTACATGTCACTACATGATCCTACATGACCCGGGATACACCAGCTGTCTGCGCCAACTGCAGAGGAGCACATCCAGCAAATTATAGAGGATGTGAGACTCTGAAGGTACTCAGAATGACACGAAAATCCCGATCTCTAGTCTCTCGTCAGGTCAGAACCAAGCCAACCAACCGTGCCATCAGCACCCAAAGATTTCCCTCCACTCCCCCAGCCTTCTCAGCCTTACATGAGACCAGTGAACGGACCTCAGCTGCAGTCACCACCTCACACCCTGCCAGCATCAGAAGGAAGACCGAAGCAGAATATTAATATGTCAGGTATGAGGCAGGGCGCTGCTCAGTCGGCACAACCTGTCGTGAATGTCACTTCCCAAATTTTTAATCTGTTAAAGGATCTAAATAATCTTATCCAACCCCTTTTCAAACTTCTACAACAACTTTCACAAGTAACACAAGCCTACTGCCCTGTTTATGGCCCATAAATGCCTAACTGTGGGTTCCTTGTCAATCCTGTGGGATACTAACGGACTACTTCAACATAAAACCGAAATCGACATATACTTACATGAAAAACGAACTGACGTTGCTTTAATAACTAAAACACATTTGACCTCCCGAAATAAGATAGGTACATATAGCAGACTATACTATTTACAGAACATATCACCCAGATCACCCACTTCACATGGAGGAACAGCTATCATCATAAAATCATCACTAAAACACCACTCGATACATTTACCAAATTCTACACCATACATCCAAGCCACTGCCGTAACTTTGTACACTGCGCAAAACACAATAACACTAGCTGCGGTGTATTGCCCTCCTCGTTATGCGCTGACACCAGGCATGTTTACCAATTTCTTTGAAAAATGGGAAGATGTTTCATTGCCGGGGGTGATTACAATGCTAAGCATCAGGTATGGGGGTCCCGCCTATGTACACCAAGAGGGAGAAACTTGCTGACTGCATTCCAACAACTCTCATTAAACACTATTTCTCCAAGTTCACCGACTTACTGGCCTACGTCGAGTCTCAAGACACCTGACTTACTCGACTTCTTTATCACAAAAGGACTACAGACCATACCTTACACAATTAGAACCAGCTCTGATCTATGCTCTGATCATTCCCTTATACACCTAATCAATTTTGACGAACGTTGCCAAAGCTAAATCGAGGAAAGATAGACTGGGATTTTTATCAAAAAATTCTAAATCAAAAACTCTCAGTTCTTATCTCGATATAAGATGAAAAATTTGGTGCGTGCGCGCAACACACAACTTACTTACCAACTTACTTAGATTAGAAATTGATGTGTTTTGTTAATTGCCACTTCTCAAACTCACACATTTTTCCACATTCATTTCTTTTTTTTTGTTTTATTTGCTCTATAAAAAACACTAATTTCTTTATTGTTAAATAAAAGTTTTTACTTGTGATAATTCGGTAATGCAAAAGCATAATACTCTAAGTCTTCTGATTTTATAATTCTCTTAGTAGTTGTTGAAAATTTCATTTAGTTACCATGAAACAGATAATTTCCATTACATGAACGTTCTGTTATAAATAATGGCTTCAATCATAAATAATGGTCTGTCATTAAAGGCTTACTCCGCATGCGTGGGCTCAACGTGTTTTATGAGTTGGCGGAATATTTTTCTTTTTTTCTCCTCTATATGTTTATTTGACTTTTCTCATAATTCATGTTAAGCCATTTCTTATTTTTAGGCGTAACGAGAGACAGTTAATTTCTCCATATAAACAAAAACAAAGGTACTTTTGGTATAGGAAAACAAAAAAGGCCCCTTCCCCATTTAAGCCCCCTCAGAACATTTTAATAATGATAAAGCTTACCTGATATTAAAGAACACCTAATTTTCATTAAACACTACGAATTTGATGAAAATCGTTAAAGCCTTTTTTGAGATAATCGAAAAAGAGGTAAAAATTGGTAAAAAAGTTATGAAATAAAGTGCAC
Organism: Aelia acuminata; assembly: GCA_911387785.2. Classification (NCBI taxonomy): domain Eukaryota; kingdom Metazoa; phylum Arthropoda; class Insecta; order Hemiptera; family Pentatomidae; genus Aelia; species Aelia acuminata. The sequence continues at coordinate 86,999,534 of OU426979.1, read as the reverse complement.
CTCTCCGTTTGACCAATTTTGATGAAATGTTGGCTATAACATCTTTGGCATATACATATATCAAATACCCAGTTTGATCAAATTCTTTAAAGCCGATATTGAGTAAATAAAAAAAAAACACGTGAAAATGATTCAAAATTTACTAAGTAAAGTCCCTCCTCCGGTCAGTCAATTTTGATGAAATTTTTACAGTCATATCTCAGACATATTATTACATCAAATACTCAGTTTAATCAAAATCGTTAGAGCCGTTTTTCAGAAAATCGAAAAAAACGTAAAAAGTTATTAAATAAAGTACCCCCTCCCTTTGAGCAATTTTGATGAAATTTTAGCTGTCACATCGCGGGCATATACCTACACTAAATACCCAATTCCAGGTTCGCACGGTTTATAGTTTTTGAGCTAGTCTGTTCACACACAAACACACACACACACACACACACACACACACACACACACACACACACACCATTTCGCGGGACTTGGTCATTTGGACTCAGGGGACCCCAAAACGTGTATTTCCGTTGAAAACTGGAAGTCGAAATTTTTCACGATCGCAATACTTCCACTTACTATATATTTCATATATAGGTAAGTGAAAGTCAAAAGAAGTTGATTATGCTGTCGAATTTCTGACGAAGACCATACAGGAATCAGCTCTCACATCGTCAATACCAAGAAGAACTAAAAGTATCAGTATCAGTAAGTAAGTAATAAGTATCAGCAATGTTACCCACAATATACTCGTATAAGAGATTTGATCAGAGCAAAAAGAAGAGCACGTAAGGAATGGCAGACTAAAAGACTACCATCAGATAAACAGACTTACACCCGAATAAATAACGAACTAAAACGGCAAATACAAAAATAAAAACAGACAAATTACGATTCATTTTTAGAAAATCTTAATACAGATGACGGAAGTTTGTGGAGACATACAAAGAGATTGCTTAGGCATCGCGAGGTGTCAGCGAAAAGAAGATAGCTCTTGGGCCGCTTCGGACAGTGAAAAATCTGAAATATTTGCTAATCATCTGTCGATTATCTTTACACCACATACTGACTACACAGACGATGAACATGAAACCTTGGTACAGGACACCTTAGATAAACCTTTACTTTTAGCCCTACCATCAATTGCTTTTAAACCGTCTTATTTATTATTTATAATTGTACATCCTCCCTTGCCTTTGAGGCAATACGGATTTTGCAGCAATGAGATGTCTCACACACGCAAAACACCTCACTACCGCATGTTAACAATTATATACAAATTTGACTTTTGTCTGTGCCAAGTTTCCTGTTCTCATTTTTCCTTCACTCCTCGTACTTAGTCCGGTGGTCTTCCTGGGACTGCTCCAGTTCTTCTTCCCAAGGCAAAGTGGGAGCGACCGATGATATCCTTCCACCCGTACACAAAGGATTTGAAGTACGGGTAGTTCTCCTCAGTCATCAGCAGAGGAAGATAGCTCTCCGCCAGAACATACAGCCCTGTCTCTCTCTGCAGTTTTGCTCTCAGTGCCTCATAGGCGGTGCAAGCCAGTAAAATGTGTTCTGCTGTCTCCGGTACCCTACAACTTGGGCTAGGGGATCGTCCTTACCATATTCTACCAGTTTTGCGCGGAACCCCCCCGTGCCCCGTGAGGAATTGAGAGACCCAGTAGTCCGGTATGACCCAGGAGGCATCTAGCCTTGAGGTGACGGTAGGAAAATACTTCCTTAAGGTTGCCCCCTTTAAAGTATCAACCCATCTCCGATTCCAATTGGCTAATGTGTTCTGCCTTATTATTGTCTTCCACCTCCTTGGGTCTTCGCCGATCCTCTCTCGAAGATTTACCGGCAGATCTACCAGGCCTTCTCTCTTCATCTTGTACCGGAGGTAATCTTCACGCAAAAGGAGATCGATGGGAATGACTCCCGCTTTTAAACCGTCTGAAGTCCTTTTTGAAATAAACAACTTCCGAAAAAGAAAGCACCAGGACACGATCTGATCTTTGCCGATCTACTTCTTTATTATATTTTCTTTTATTCATTTTATCCCTATAGTTATTTACACCAAGTACAATGATCGTTCCTATTCCCATCCCTACCCTATGATAAGAAGTTCACTCTTCCCTAATGAGGTTTGCACTCGACCTGGTCCTTATGTTTTGAGTGTCTATGGGCCCATTACTTGATATGAGCCTTTGGGAGGAGGAAGTCGACCCGGCTGAGGATCTTGCCCTAATCGTGGGCCCCCTGGCTGACCTGGTGAGGTGTGTAGGAAAGGATAGTGGGGTGCTGAGAATAGCTCATATAAACGCTGAGTCTCTGATGGCGCATATCGATGAGGTGAGGCTGATCTTTCAGGAGGTTGAGCTTGATGTGTTGGCTGTGAGTGAATCTTGGCTAGTACCGTCCCTCTCTTCGAACAGCGTAGGTGTTGACGGATACAAGCTAAAACGGAATGATAGAATCGGAAAACCAAGAGGAGGTGTGGCAGTTTATGTCAGGAATGACTACCCTGTTGTTGAGCTTGAGGCTTCTACTTACATCGAAAATCATCCCGAATACCCTTTCTTGAGGTTCGAACACCTGGTGGGAGTATTTGTGTCAGTGTGGTATACCGCCCTCCAAAAAGTGGCTACTTTTCTGAAGTTGAGGACGTCCTATTACGTCACAGAAGCCGATACTGTAATATTATACTGCTTGAAAATCTCAATACGGATCCTTCAGCTCGTTCATTCAACTCCAACCATATGGTTTCCGTATTTCGAGGGTTAAACTTACATATACTCCCTTTCCAAGCTACGAACCACACTCACACTGCGACAGTAGACTCCAAGACCTGGATCGATCATATTGTTGTATCGAATCTTTCAAAAGTTAGGCGTCATGGACAGGTCCATGTTCCGGGAATCTCGACCCACGATTTTATCTTCGCCTTATACAAGAAAGGCCCTTCATTACTCAATATTTCTCCTGGACAAAGCAGAAACCTAAAGAAGATAGATCTGGAAGCTTTTAAAAATGATATTCAGACGATTGACTGGTCAGATGTATTTGATAGTGTTGACGTCAACGATAAGGTTGAATTGTTCAGCAGGAAGGTGGCAGAACTTTATGATAAACATGCACCAGTGCGGAAGTATCGACGACGAAAAACAAAGCCCTCTCCTCGGATGTCTGAAAGTATCCGGTCCCTAATGGCGAAAAGAGACTTTTTCTTCTGGATGTCCATAAGAAGCGGATCTGAAGAGGATTCATTACAATACAGGCTTTACAGAAATAAAGTAAAGACGGGAAATAAAGAAATACGCGATGCTAAAAGAAGATGCATAACTAGCAGTCTCGATAGATGTTCGCACTGCGAGGTTTGGAAAGACCTGAAAAAGCATAGAGTCATTGGCGTGAGTGGAAATAACGTTGATATTATTTGCAACTTAGACGAATTAAATCGCTTTTTTGTTTCTCATCCTCTTGGCCCTGGAAGAGCGATAACTGAACCAATGCCGACTAATGAGGATGTTGATGACCTTATCTTTGATGAGATCACCGAAGATGATGTGGTTTGGAGTCTAAGACGAGTGAGGACTGGTGCAGCGGGGGAAGATGGACTGAAGAAGACAATGATTGAGAGGTTGGTAGCCACCCATGTCCTGGTAGATATCCTAAATGCGTCCCTGCGACAATGTAGTTTCCCTGAAGCGTGGAAGCGCACCATCATCAGGCCCATTCCTAAGAAACCAAAGCCCAAGACTCTTTCTGAATACCGGCCTATTGCTCTCCTACCCGTGTTGTCGAAGATTCTAGAGAGGATAGTAGAGAGGGATTTGAGAGGATTCTTTGAAAGCAATGGCCTTCTGTCTCCGCACCAATCAGGCTTTAGACAAGGGCGAAGCACGTGCACAGCGATACATACTGTTTTGACCGATATACGAGTAGCCATGGACAAACGTATGGTAACAATATTCGTCTCTCTTGATTTCGAAAGGGCTTTCGACTCTGTCGATCATGAACTATTACTAGGTAAACTCGGAAGCTTTGGTGTAGGAGAGCAGGTGCTCCAGTGGCTTAGTTCATATCTCAAGGGACGAAAGCAGCAGATAAGAATTCCTAACAGCCATTCTGAATGGCTGGAGAGCAGTGCCTTAGGGATCTGTTCTTGGGCCCCTGATTTTCCTAAGTTATATCAATGATATAGTTAGGGCTATCAAGTACTCCAAGATCCACATGTTTGCAGACGATGTGGTGATTTGGGCATCTAGTCTACCGGAGGATGTAAATGCAACCATGGAACGAATCAATGAAGATATCGGGGATCTTCACCGGTGGGCCTCAACTAACAGACTTCGCCTCAATTGTGGAAAATCTAACTGGATGCTGGTAGGTAGCCCTAAGCTTATTGTAAAGGCCGAAAAGAATGCTTCGCTGCCTCAGCTGATGATTGTTGACCAGATCATACCCAAATCTGAAAAGATAAAATATCTTGGTATGGTGGTGAACTGCTCCTTGACATGGAGAGACCAGGCTAGCCTCGTTGTGGGTCGTGTTCACGGAGTCCTGCACTCTCTCACAAGATGGAAACGATTCTTATCAGTCGAAGCGAAAAAGAAGATAGTCTCAGCTCTGATACTCCCCATTGCCTGGTACTGCGACTCAGTCTACATAGATATTCCCAACTCGGAAGATGGCAGAATACAGAGAGCGCTCAACGCGGCTATACGGTTTATCTTCTGTATTAAAAGAGATGAACACATTAGTCCGTACATAAAAGTTATTCTGGTTGCGAGCTAAGGAATATAGGAGGCTCAACCTGATGTCCGTAGCAAGAAGAATCCTTGATTCTGGAACCCCCGAAGCCTGCACAATCGTTTCGAAACAGTAAGTAGCGAGAGGCTTCAGGGCAGATTCAGGATACCGGCATGCAAGACGGAGATCATAAGGAATGCATTCCACGTTGCGGCAGCGAGAGAGCTCAACAAGCTTCCAGTAGAGGTGAGATCGGCGTCTTTCTTCCGCAAGGCTTGTCTCCGACGATTCTTGGACGCGGGCCAGTCGAGTGCACCTTAACATCTCCCATCCATTTCAAATTACCCAATCCCCTTCCTTCAACCCCTTTTCCATTTGCATTCATCCTACATTGATAATTATTTTTTATTTATTTATTTTTTTGTTGTTTTTTTTATTTTATTTTATTTTTTTTTTTAATTTCTTATATATTATTTTTTCCTTAGAGGTGTGTTTTTACTTTACCCCCATAAATATAAAGCAAAATAAAAAAATAAACGAAGAAAGGCAGTGAAAATGATATTTGTCTTTATTTTTATGTTTATTATCTATCTATAAGCTCTCATCTTGATGTTACACTTTACTTTATCTTATTAAATGTATTATGTTTTTATTCATTGCTGTAACCATATGCATATATTTGTCTGTAAGAAAGGGCCAAAGGCCCTAAGACAATAAAGAATCAATCAATCAATCAATCAGCATATGCCCAGAAAAGCTATAGAATTCCTAACAACTATCTTTAACTCTATACTAAGGACGACAAAATTCCCGTTACAACGGAAATACTCACACATACTGATGATTCCCAAGCCCAACAAAGATGGCAAAAACCCCTCTTCATACCTATATCACGACCTATCAGTTTGCTCTAAAATTTTTTAAAAACTATTTTTCAAACGACTACTCGTACAAACGACGTACTAACTGACAAACAAATACTACCCGAATATCAATTTGGATTCTGTTCACTTCTCTCTACCATACACCAACTACACCGAGTTACAGACTACATCTCAGCCGCGCTAGAGAGGAGACTATATGCTGCTGGCGTATTCTCGGATGTAGCCCAAGCTTTTGACAGAGTCTGGCACAAAGGACTACTTTTCAAACTTAAATCTTTTCTTCCTTCGACTTACTAACTCATACTTCTCTCCTTTCTATCTGACAGGTTCTTTTCTGTCCGACAAGGAACAGAGGTATCTACTATGTATACATCAAATTAAAGCCGAAGTGCCACAAGGGTCAATACTCGCACCCCTACTGTACATAATATACATCCATGATATACCAACATGCCCTAACACTATAATAGCAACATACGCAGACGACATAGCCATTCTCACTAGACACATTGATATCACTCGAGCTTCACAGACACTCCAAAATTACCTAGGAAAGCTAAAGAAATATTTTAAACAATGGAAAATAAAACTCAACCACGAAAAATCTCAGCACATCACATTTACTCTCAGACACAACGCCTGCCCTCCAGTTTATATTAACAATGAACCAATTCAACAGACTAATACCGTTCATTACTTAGGACTTACTTTCGACGGAAGAATGACATGGGGCCCACATGTAAAACAGAAACGCCTGAGCTAAAACAGAAGACTACAATTACTGTACCCAATTCTTCACAAGCGATCGAAAATGAAGATCAGACAAAGACTAAACACTTATACATACCTTTTAAAACATACGCATCGCAAATTTTCGGGACAGCGAAAAAGACTCACATACAGAAAATACAAGCAATTCAATCAAAAACACTAAGACTAATTACACGTTTACCCTGGTACGTCAGCAACAAAACCATTCATACGGACTTACAAATACCTACTGTCCAAGAATATATCCACACATCATACAAAAGATTTCACGACAAACTCCAGGGCCATTACAACAAACTTATACAGAATATGGTGACATCGGACATGCCCGAGAACACCAGAAGAAGTCTAAAAAGGAGCTGGCTAAGAGATCTCCTAGTATAAAATCTTACAGAATTTCATGTCAGGAGGAGGTGCCGAAGCCTTACTCCCTCATGCCTGACATGCCTATTTTTTTGTTCTATATATCGATCACATCCGCTTATTGTCGGGTTTTTTTTTTGTGACAGGTTTGGATATATAAATAAAGTTATAAAAGAAAAAAAAGATTATGCTTTAAGAATCAAAGAATAAAAAAATAAAGCGCCGCACTGTGGTTCAAAATGGCCAATTTAGGGACAAAACCCTTAATAAATATATACATTCTATGGTTTTTTGGGTCGCTGAATCGATTTATACTACTTTCAAAGCTGTAATATTTCATTTTAAGAGTTAAAAAAATACGCTTTTTTAAAAATAAAATTTTGATTTTACTTGGATCGTAATAAATATTACGAATCCATAAATAATACGAACGGAACCAACAGAATTTGAACTAAAATTGAGTATATATATACAAACATCAAACTAATATGATATATATTTACAAAAATAACTACGAGAATAAAATTAATACTTTTTTTCTATCATAAACAACACAATTGTAAATGGGTTTCACTTGTTACACCATCTTCGGTACAATATAAGATTAATATTTATATAAATCATTGATTTATATACATATTTATGATGTGATATTAGTCCTCTATAATTAAATCTGTCGCATCTACATCCAGAGGTTTACCTCAAGTTACTAATGTATGGGTCAGATGACACCAACATAAAATTCAATACATCTTCGTTCGTTGCTCTTCAAGATTTCCTACTACATTCAAAAAAATCTTTGGTTGGTCTCCCCCCCCCCAAATTTCTAGAACCAGGTTCACGGTCGGTCTAGCAACCCATCGGCACAAAGGGCACGATAAAGTTGTTTTCCAACCATTTTCTGTTTTTTCTTTAAAAAACGTCCTCATTGTATGACGCTTCCTTAAAGCATTTATTAAAATGTCTAACAACCTTTTTTTCAGGATGTCTAAATAAGATATTTTCGGAATTTACGGCCTCGGAAAAATTTGGACTTCCCTAAGATCACTTCGAAATAGGACGTTAACAAAAGTTTTTTCGTCCTGCTACAAGATGCCCAAAACTGCCCTATTTTCAGAGGTTTAATGAATTTTAATCTGAAAAATTAGTGTGGATCCTAACTCTAGAGGTATTTAGGTTTTAAAAAAAATCTCTAAAGTTCCGGTTGGAGCACCTTCATTTTTTAGAGTTTTGTCCCTATCCGCACCACTTTGCGCCGGTACCTCAAGACATTTCTGGATCTTAATGAAAATTTCAAAATTTAAAAAAAAAAAAGAACACTATTACATTACAAATTCCTTCCCAATGGAATATCCATTGAAGAAAAATCCATTTATAATCATAGAAGTTAGGGTGTTGAAAGTTGTATAATATATGCACCGCACTATATTTTCCACTTTTCTGTGTGTATTCATAAAATTGAAAAGGTGACTGTTTATATAATCATAATAAAAAGACCCAGGATAGAGGATAGTGGTATAAAGCGCAAACAAATTTCGAAATTATTCGCCAATGACCCTGTAGGGTAGAGGCGAAGAACAAGGAAAAAAAAAAAAAAAAAAAAAAAAAAATTCAAGCTAAAATATTTTGCATCACTAATAGATACTACCTGACCCCGTCTTAATTCTTTAGTTATTTAAGGTAAAATTGTGGTCCATAAATCGTATTTATTTTCTAAACAGATAGTAAAAAACAATATTTAATGAAGAATATTTTCTTATCTTTTAAGTTATTTTAACATATGCAACCTAGAGTTCAAGGATAAAAATTATAAGCTTGATTTTTCCTTCAAATAATGTCGCAGTCGAAACGTTTTTGGATACCAATGTACCTTCTTCTCCTTCACTACCTTTCATCACTAATTAATGATTAATGATGATAATTAATTAATTAATTATTCTGCAGAATTTAATTTATTATATTCAGCAGAATTATTTTGTTTATCTCATAAATGAGCTCAAAGTAACATTTTCAATAATATTTATATTCAGTTAGTTCAAAAGCGCTTGCAACCATTGTTAAATATTTTTATTTAGAACGATTTCAAAGTAGTTTACAGTTTAATTAATAATAAGATTTAATTTTGTAAAATAAATTTAAATATTTTTTTTTTCTCATCATAAAAAAGTCTATATATATATATATATATATATACTATATATATATATATATATATATATATATATATATATATATAGTATATATATATATATCATAAATATATATATATATATATATATATATACTATATATTCAACAAAGAATCATTGATGGTCAAACAATTTACAATTAGTAATAAACCGGTAAATAGTAGTAGTAGTAGCCAATGTTTCGACCCATCAATGAAGATATTCTCAGGCATTGTTCTGAAGAAGAACTGATAGTTGTGTCGAAACGTTAGCTACAATAAAACAGTTTATTAGTAATTGTAGATACTTTGATCACTACCAGGGACTGATGCTTTGCTACCAAATGATTAAGTACTTTTACAACTTAACGTTGTGGCTAGATGAGATAAACAAAATGGGAGCAAATGATTCCTTAACTTGCAGGGGTTAAAAAACTCTTTAAAATAACTTAAAAAACTTTCTAAAATTAACATAAAGTAGCTTTGTAAAAAAAATAAAAAAAAAAAAGTTAAAAATTAAACATCTAAGGAACTAGCAAATCGTTATTTTAGGTTCCACATCCAAACACTTTTTCCTCAATTAATAATGGTTCAACATAATTATTTAATATTCCACATCCAAACACAACTTCTTCCTCAATTAATAATGGTTCAACATTATTATTTAATATTCCACATCCAAACACAACTTCTTCCTCAATTAATAATGGCTCAACATTATTATTTAATATTTTTACGTAAAACAGAACAAAATATATGATTCTTAATAATTCTAGACTTTTTGTTGGAACAAACTGTTTGTTGTAGTTTGTAACTAATATGTTCGAGTACCGTCTAGAACCTTCCAGACAGTTCCTCTTCTGACTAAATTTAAGGAGTGATGGACAGCAGTGCTAGTCTTGTTCTGAAGCTCAAGTTATATGGTTATTTTTTTGGTTTATTATGGTTTAATAAATTGTGTTTTCATAGTTTGTGGGACATTGTAGAAATCTTTTTGGTTCAATAAAGACTATTTCAACTTAAAAATATGAATGTTACATCTATTTTTATCAGTTTCCAATGTGAAATAGTTTACCAATAACCAGTAGACCTGGTAGAATTTAATTCTAAAGCAAGTGCTAGAAGAATTGTCCGATTTTTTTAGGTAGTCAATTTCAATCTGCTTTCAACAATGTTCACACCTATAACTACCTCAAGGAATATGTATCTAATTTTTGTAAAGAAATGGAAATGACTGTTTTTATAACTCCTCATCCAATGGTTTAATTTTGACTGCACTTTCAGAACATAATCGGATTTAATGAACATTTCTCTTGATGAGGATACCATAATGCCTAATAATCACTGTTTTAAATACTAAAATCATGAAAAGAGGATTCCGTTGATTAAATTAGAGCGTACCAGAGCAAAGGGGAAGCACCTCGAAATGAAATGAGGTAGGAAGAGGTAATGAAATGAGAATTTAAGTTGAGGATTTGGGCGCTCAGGTAGGATTGAACGGGGCGTAACTGATCCCCCTGAGGAAACACTCATTACTCCAAGGATGGAGAAGGCGAGGAAAAAGAATGATTTGGTCGAAAAACCGCGTCTCAAAAGAGATTTATAAATTGAGGAAGGGCACCTCGTTAGGGGCTTCATCAAGGCTGATGCCTGGCTATTTCCAACCGTTCTCATCAAATCATATTCCACCGCCCCCCACACCATCAACCACCCCCCCCCCCCCTTCCGACCATACATACTTATTATTTCTTCTTTCTCATCCTTTTCCTATTCAGTAGGGCCTCCGTTCACAGCTGTCAGCAATCAAGTGGGCGGGATGTGATTCGGGGGGGACGGATTCGGTTTTCCCGATATACTAGTGATTTAATTCTCTTCTCCGCCCAAGTTGAAAGTTCTTTTTTCGCACTTTCCTTCTTTTTCTTATTTTTCGAAGCTCGAAATCGCACCTTTCAAAAATGTGGCTCAATAAGTATAAAGTAATCCAATCTTTATCAAGCCACCATTTTTAACTTGAATTATGCAACGTCTTCCTTTCCCTTGCAAGCGGATGCAAGAGAGGGGAATGAGCAAAAGTTCTAGAAAACCATTACTATAATTACTACCGTTAATACAGTGAAATGGACAATGAATTGTATTGAAGCATTTAACCTGAACTACTTCTAATTACTCATTCGAGTTTCTAAGTTGAGTAAAGCTGCTTGATAGCCAAACATTAAGACGATTCAAAATTATCTTATGAAATTCATTGGCAGTTAGTATAAATAAAAAAAACAATAGGCAAAGTCGGGAAAGTCTGTATTGTAAAAATTCAATTAGAAATGAAAGGAATAAATTTCAGCTGAACAGAATGGAAATTGCGAAGATAAAGTAGAAAGAAGCATTATACATTTTTAAACAGTTAATCATAAAAATTCAAAATTATTGTAGATAATCTTCAATAAACATCGTAAAATACCTCTTGTCATTATGCAGGAAAGTTTTATTTCAGTAAGCAAGCTACAGATTATTTTAAAAGTTTATAAATAATTATTATAAAATCAATAATTTTTATAGCGTCTCTGCTTTCACACTTCCCTTGTTCCTTATTTAAACTGGTCAATGAATTTTATTAAAGCATTTAACTGTAATTTTATGATCTATATGATTTACTATTTTATGATAATTTTATGACTATATGATTTTATTCATCATATAGATCAGGTAGTTAATTACTCTTGGATTATAGTAACATTGTCATAAATTTATATTACATATAATTACATTTTCAGCCACCATATTTCTGTGCACTAATTCAATTTGTAGTGTACGGATAATACCCTGTGAACCAAATCCATCTTCAGAATATTTTTTTTTTTCACTACTAATTGTTCATGCTTCTAAGACATGGAATTCAATGAATTACAAAAAGAAAAAATGCTCTCCCTCAGAAATTTATGGACCCTTTACACCCTCTTTCAACAATGTTAATATTATGGAATAATAATGATAAATGTTAAAGTAAAAAAAAAATGTACTAAAGATTTATTTTCAAAGATATCCAATTCAACACATCCGCCAAAAACGAATTCTTAATGATCAGAGAGGAGGACCTGGTATAGTTTAGTTCTAACAAGAGGAAATAAATTAGATGAGTATTCTCCCTCCCTCATGATATGTCGTATATGAAGTTTATACATTTGATATGCAGTAATAAAACTTGATAACGTACCCGAAACAAATGTTGATTTATCTAGATTACATCACCATAACGTGAAAGGTTGCAGGTACAAAGCTTTACAATATTAAGCTTGAGCAGAACATGTGATTACTAATACCGTTCCAAGTAACCGCTCCAATAAAAGTCTAGACTCCTTTAAATGTAACCAACGAAATCATATGCTTGTGTTTCACGTTAAACTGCAGTAAAAGGTAAAACTATTTACATAAAAAATCGCAAAACTCAAAATTTATCAATCAAAGGGCATAGTGAGGCTTAACGGTCAAACATCCCAACCCTTTCACTTTTATAAAGGAGTAAAGAAGGGGGACAGCCTTAGACCTCTGCTCTTTGTCCTTCTTATGGATGAGGTATGGAAGGTCTGCAAAAGAAGAACTCCGAGAACTGTGGTGGGGTACTGGAATCTAACAGGCAATGATCTATGCAGACGACATAGTACTGATTGCGGATTCCCAGGAAGCTATGCAAACATCATTAAACGAATGGCATGAGGAACTCCGGCTTAGAGGGTTGAACATAAATCCAGCTAAAAGCAAAGTTATGTGTGTGCGAAGAGAAGATCTGGAGCTTAGAATATTCTGTAATGGCGAACTCCTTGAAACAACAAACGCCTACACATATCTAGGGACAGTCATGAGCAAAGATGGCAAAATAGACCAGGAGGTTCTAAATCGGGTGATAAAGGCCAATGGACTATACTACCATAACTGTCATTGGGAAACATGACGTTAGCAGAGAGGCTAAAATTAGGATATTTAAATCTGTTTTCCTACTTGGGCTTTTGTGTGGATCTGAAAGCTGGACTACCCTCGACAAACATGCAAGCAAGATGGTAACAGCTGAAATGAGATTCCTCCGAAGAATAGTTGGCAAAACCAGGAGGGACTGTATTAGAAATGACAGGATCCGCGAGGAATTGGGAGTAAGATCAGTGGGGGACATCCTGGAGGAGCGACAATTGAGGTGGTTCGGGCATGTCTGTAGAATGAACGATACCCGAAAGGCCAGGTGGTTTTTTGAAGCTAGACCGGAAGGAGGAAGTCCTCGTGGCAGACCCAGATGTTTTACTCCGACTGCATGGGGGTACTGGGTGCAGCAAGAGGGCCAACCATCCCGGAGATGAGAACAATGGCAAGGGACAGAGACCAATGGGCTCGCTGGACCGGGACGGCAACTCTACGCTTAGTGGCACACAGGAGTTAGAGGAAGAAGAAGAAGAGTTATGCATACCGTTCAAATTAGAATGACAAAACTTAAAATGTATATAATCACTATATACTATGTCACGTTATATAAAATATAATAGTATTAACAGTTCTGTTCGCGTAAGGCGCACTTTACCATATTCTTTTATGGAGGGGCGGATCGTCTTAACGCACGTCGATACCTACTTTTTACTTACAGCCCCAAAGGTAGATAATTTGCGATTAAAGACTATTTTCCCTACTCTATGTTTGTAGAAAGGCACATAGTAAAATTGAGGATGCAGTTTAAACGTCACATGGGAATATCCAAAAAACCTTTTTTTGAGTTGTAACCATCTCCTTCCGATGTGCAAAATGCTTTTGAGAGTGCGTGCATACCTTAGTAGGTGTCCATAATTTACCAGTATTTTTGTTCCTATATATCCTGCCCCACAACAAAAATGTGATATTTGTATTACTTACATATACTACAATTAAAGCATCACGAACATAACTATCATCTAAATTCTTAAACGTGAAATTCAAACCGCAGCCATAACACTCTTACCGTAACCTCATATAACAACAACCTTCAATATATTGTCCTCAGAAATACTTACAAGCATTGATGATTTTAAAGCTCTGCAATCGGTGATGACTTCAACGCTAAGAATATTTTAGGTCAGGGCTAAGCTCGCCTAGAATAAGAAATATGAGAGCAAAAATCAAGAAGCTTTCAATAGACACAAATTTAAACCAACATTAAATATAAACCAACAATACCCTAAATACTGACATATACACGCAAAAAGTAGACATACATATAAAGACACTTTACAAACGTTTCCATACTCACTTACTCGGTCATTTCAACTGAATGATTAGAGGCATGGCAACTGCTGATATGTCCATAAATAGGAAATTAAAAAGGGGCTGGATGGAAGGTCTCCTTCGTTAAAAATCCAGATTACCTGATTATATATAATACCTGAATATATAAGTATATACATATATTTATACAAGCCAGGGAAGAGCTACTGCTGGGTGCCATCCTTCCCCATGCCTTATTTAATTAGCACAGTGCACATTTGCTGATTGTCGAACAGGCACTAATTAAAATATGAAGCAAAAAAAAATTAAACAAAATTTAAAAACAAATAAAATAAAATTCAATTTAAAAAACTCCAATTTCAATTAAATTTTTGTTTAATTTTTAGACCGTTGTAAGAGCACATCGTTTATTAGTTAAATTTATCGCCTATCTCTTACTTTAGTATGTTAAGAAATGCTTTGGTTCCTTTCTACAATACAATTTCTCAAAGGCAACCCTTAGAGACAGAAGGTAAAGAGAAGGTTTAAGCATTATATTAGATTATCTTGGAATTTATTGGGAAAGTTTGAGTAGATGTTAATAGCCAGAATACTTCTTCAATAAATCTGAGCCAAGTTATTTCACTTTATTTATTCTTTATAAATAAGTTACTATATAAGCACTCTAAATATTTTGTAGGTTTCCCTGATAAAAAAAAAAAAAGAGAGATTCAGGTTCTTTATTTTGGATCTTTAGTACTCCCACAATATACTACATCTTAATACATAATATACAATATATACATTATTATATATATATACATATATAATATATATTAGAACGGACTGTTCGAGAAACATCTACACTGGCCTAGAACCTTCTTCAGACTAAATATAAGGAGCGATGGAGAGCAGTGTTAGTCTTGTCCTGAAGCTTAAGTCATATCGTTTTTTTTGTGTTAATGTGTAGTTACAAAGTGATACTTTTTGTAATTAGTTTAGTTATTTATGTTTTCAGTTGGTGTGGCATAGTAAAACTATTATTTTCGTTCAATTAAACCTAAAAAAGCAACCCAAATAAGTGTTAGAGTAATCAAATTCAGAAAATAAAATTTTCCATCAGTGTAATTAAATTACATTTTACAATTCGAAACATAATATATAAATTCATAGTAAGATCTAATGGCTACAAAATTTTAATAAATAGTTTTTGGCTATGATTTTTAAGGCATACTCAATAGAAATTCGAAAGTATTTTAAAATATCGATGGGGAAATTCAATGATTTCGAATACGTTTACACCGAATCATCCAAAATGAATAATAGTATGTAACGCTGTAATGAGTAAGCAAAATCAAATCCTGCATGGGAAGATTCCGTGGAGACTCCAGTTCACCGGAGTTGTAATAGCCATTTTGAAAACTCATAACTTGAAAACAGACTCCCAAAAGTAACTGCTGGGCTTTTTTATCGGACTCGTAAGTCGTTTTGACTGCCATAAATAATCCAAACACCAGAAGTTCATTAATTAGAGAAATTTGTAGCTGACGTTACGCCCAAACAATGCAGGTCTTTTTCATAGTGCTAAATGAATAAGACAATGCCAGAATATAGTTATAACTATTATAATTTAAAAAGCTTAATAAGCAGTAATAGCTGAATTAAAACTAAAATAAAAGATATAAAGAGATACCTAATATTAACTTGTAAACTTATGATAATAATAGGTATATTTAGGGGATAAAAAACTAACAAGAAGCATAATAAGGTGGCTAATAATTATAGTGAAACAAAAAGTCTTCCCTCACCTATTTCTAATTACTAATTGTTTGATCATATATTGAGTGAAGTGTCTTGAGAGCAAAGCATGAAGCAGGTTGGAAATCTTCTTTGGGATTCAATGGCAGTTGGCATAAATAAAACATACCGAACTAAGGCAAAATCGGAAATGTCTGCATTGTGAGAATGAATTAAAAATTACAGGAAGAAATTTCTGCTAAAAAGACAATGGATATTTACAATTTGTTAGCAGATGAATATAAAAAATAAATCAAACATCTTTAATTTTTGAAAAGTTAATTATAAAAAAAAAATGATGGCATCATCATCCCTGCTTATCAGACAACGAAAGAACCCTTTTGACTTAATTGCAGGGCAATTATTTTTTTTCTGGTAAGTACTTGATACTTAAGTAGGGTCTTAATCTTATTTTAAGGTTAATTTAATTTAAGGTAATAAAATTAATCTTTACGCAAGTTTAAGATTATTTTTAATATTTATTATCAAGTGGGTACCGTCTACAGTACATCATGCAGTGGTGTACCGAGAATGGGATTCCACTTGGGAAAGAGAATCCGTACTAAGCGGTATTATTTAAGATTAAAAACACTTATAAATTTGTTTATAAGTATTTTTTGGGGGAATGGTAGATATAGGAAGACTTTTTCCTTAGTCATTTAAGCTCCTTCAGATTGGTTCTAAGATGATAAGACCTATTAAAGGATACTTCACTGCGATTAAACGTAACAAGTTTACTCGAAATCGTCTTGAGTAATCTTAAAAAGATAAGAAAGACGTTGTATATATACCATATATATCTAGGCATCTATGTACCTGAAATACTAAAATTTAGTTTCGTAAAACAAATCGTTTCTGGACTGGCCTGTTTCCACACCTAGTGAGATACACTCACGTACCATTAGCGGTACTTGGTATTTTGGACTCGAGGGACCCTAAAACGTTTTTTTTCGTTGGAAACCGGAAGTCGAAATTTGTTACGATCCATATGCTTTTCCTTGATTCAAAAAAATATACTAAAAATAAAAAAAATGGATATTTCATTTTTTGTATTCATACATTTGTTATTTATACCGACATTAACTTTTTTTCGATGCAGCTTCACATTGACGGATGGTGCTCAATTACATTATAAGAACGACTGTAAACATGATTTTATAAGTACAGATTATATTTATTGGCTTCTCCGCCGTTTTTTTCGAGTGGAAAATCTTATTAGGAGTCGGGAAAATGACAAGGACGTGGAAGTAAGAGATGTGGAACAGGAGCCGGGGAAGAAAGTGCTGGAGCAACTTTCGCCAAGGACGGGCGTCCTCTCTCCGCCGCCGCACAGCATGAGGTACCTAATGTGACCATGGTCAAGACCAATCGCTTGTAATCCTTGCGGATTGGTTCCCTGTGCTTGCATTAACGTGCGTTGGGGTTTAAAATGCATGTCATGGCCCTTGCAATGGTGATGCATCACAATCGTTGGCAGGAATTGAGCATGAAATTCATACTCATCTCTTTTTTTAAACTTTTCCGTTATTTCTTTTCTTTATTTTTTGGTTTTTTGCTTACTAATTCAATAATAGAACAAACAATAAAATATCGACGTATTTCCCTAGCTTGATTGGAAAAATTTTCTTCCACGAAATGATTCAATATTCGAAGTAGTGGGAACTCTAAGTATGATAATTTTCTTGTAAAAGTTATCATTCCATCTCAGCTCATCTGATGTGGGATTAGTTAAGTAACTTCAAAAAACTTTTCTGAATATTTTCCTTCTTTCCTTCTTCCTTCCTTCTTTTTTCAGAGCCATTGATTTCTGAGTGCTACTAGGTATACATCGGACCCCCAATGCTAGAATGTGGCATTTAAAAGAAAAGTTAAATTAAGAAAATGTTTTTAAAATATCTTTGATCCTCAAAAAATTAATTTTCTACCTTTTTTGAGCTATAAAAATCAACCGATATAGTCTTTTTATAATGTCTTTTTAGAATATGTGCTGAATAAATTTATATAATATTCCTTCGGTAATTGAACTACAGTATTTTTTTTTTTTTTTTAATTCTACAGGTATCACTTGTATTACCTGCATCACAGACTTTCATGACTTCTTCTGCCTTCCTATAAATGAATCGTTGCAATGATATTTGATCATGGGTCAGATGACGTTAAGTTATCAATAATGATTAGATTATCTCAAAATTAAAAATTCTATGTTTTTACAGTTCTCGTGTCATTTCTCCCGTAGTATTTATTTTTTCAAGACACAAGAAATATTTTTCTTTTCTAACACATCATCTTTCAAATTAACTTACAATGAGTTATAATTAATTACTTTAATCCCATGAAACCCAAAATTGATTGCAACAGTTCATATATAATCACAATTCTAGCTGTTCTGAAAATTCTTTGGAGCAGGTAATGAAAATCATATTTGATTTTCATACCTGAACTAGGGCAAAATATTGAATTTATGGAGGATTTAAAAATCTCAAAAAACAATTTTTTCTATTTTGTAGTTATACATATATTTCCTGTTACATTCTGAAACGTGCTTTGCCGGCATAAAATATAGGAACGTTAATATCTTGCATAAAAATAAAAACTATATATATATGATAATTTAATAAGAAAAGTGTATAGAATAAATAAAATTTCCATTTCAAATTAAAGTCAAAGTTCTTACACAGATAAAATTGAAATTATATAAGTTAATTTCAGCCAAAAAGTTTGATACAACAATAAGTTAAGTTAAGCGTTCATTATTTATCTAAAAACAATAAACGGCGTTTGATACCTTGTTATGCGAAAACTGAAAAATAAGAATATCCGCTATAAAAAGTTTCGTTATTGCAGTGAAGAAAAGTTAAACACGAGCTCGTTAAATAAGGTTGTTATTACAGTAAGGCTCCTAACCATGGGAATATTCACAGGTTCATAAACATTGTTTATTCCTCTTTACTGTGCCGCTTCCACCGAGATAATTAACATAAGTTTATTTTAAGCTGCTGTTATTTTGTAAGCTTTGGAAGAAACAATCTTAAAATGGGTAGTATACTCTTTAGCTGCCCGTTTCTGACATTAAGGAAACTAGTATCAGCTACAACGATATTCCCCTTCATTTGAACATTACCATTACCGTTTATAAAATAAATAAATACCTTGATCAGGTATGTTTTTTAGGAGAGTTACTTATTGATGCTAGTGATAAGCATTTGTCACGGTGATATGTTTAAAGAGTCGACTATTTCAACAGTTACTAATTGTCTTTTTATTATTAGCACTAATGTCTTTTCATTAACAGCACATAATCCTCATACAAAATTATTTACAATAATCATATAAAATAATACGAACAGGCGCGAAACCATGCATCCGTAAATGTAAATGTTAACTGTCTTCCTAGCTTCAACCAATTACCAAGGTTGTTCAAGATCTTTCTAGTAAGAAATCTAGCATCGAACGCCTTTTTTGAAATAAAGGTACTTCTAATTTATTGAATTCACTCTCAATTATATTTTTCTGCATAAAATTTCATTTATTTCATGGATTGTATAAGTGAAGATGGATTGTATAAGTGAAGATTAAAGTGCATAAAAGTAAAGACTTGGAACCTTAAAATAAAGTGACAGAGGTATGATTACATTTCCATAATTTAGTGGCGATGCACAAAACATGACCAAAATAGAAAAATGTGATAACAAACAGATAACAAAACTTTTTTTTCTTAGAAACGGCGGGAAAGCAAATGTAAATTGAATAATGGATAAGAAAAAAGATTAAGCAATATAATATATTATTAAAAAGTATATCAAAATCAATTAGTGCCTTTAAATATGTTTGATGGTTAAATGTTTGTTTGTTTTAACGTCACTATATGCCATTAAGGCTAATCAGACGATGCTACAGTGGGAGTCCTAAATTTTATCTATCCAGGATTAATTAGGATAGGGATCTTAAACGAGTACCTGACTTCATACAAGCTCCTAACCATTGTATAAAACCTCCATTTTACTTCCTATCCGAGGGACGGCATAGAAAAGGATTTCTCACTACCATTAAAAAATCCTAGGGCAACCTCGGGGCACGAACCAGCGACCTTTAGTATTGTAAGTTTGTATGCTAACCACTACACTACAGGTGACCCCGCCAAATGCTTGTTTTTCCCAATTTTTTCATATAATATTTTCGATTTCAGAATTCTTCTCCATCCGATTACATTAAGGACTTATCTACTACTACAATTGCTTAAACTTTTGACTCTGTGAAGTCCTCCTATCCTGAAGAGGAAAATAATCAAATTTAACGTTATTAATATTGCTTGCAATTTAACATAAGTACAATTTTCTTTATTTTATCTTTTTTAAGGGCATCAAGTACTTCTTAGAAACTGAAATTCTTTCAATAGTCCTCATTTTTATATCATTTTCACTAAATAAATGCACACAAATAAGTGTCGATCATAATTCTTCTTGTTGTCATTTTAATATTTGAAATAACCTTTAAATAAACTACCTGTTTGATAGTTTTAGTGAAACAGATTTTTTCAAATATCAATTATGAATCACCTAAGTGAGAAAAAAATAGCACTGGTGAGTCTAAAATGCATGAGAGCCAAGAACTTAACCAGTTTTTACGATTGAACGTATTCGACTTCAAATGATTCACGTCATTATACATATATAATAATAATTCAAAATTTTCAATGTAAATAAATCATTAAAAAAAATAATGAAAAGAGATAAGATAAAATTTAAATAAAAAATTAATAGGGAGTAATATTTTTGTGAAAAATTTAACTTAAACTCTAAATTAAAAAACAAATCTCACTAATTATTCGACATTCAGAGGCATCTAGGAAACAGCTTAAAACTAATGTACATTTGTAATTGACTAAGCTCCTTAAAGAGAATGGCTTTTTAAAACCTAATAATGATACCACATAAACACTACTAAAAGAAACCTCCCCCGTTCCGGAAAAACTGCCCCCACTCAGCGCCATTAGAACTTTTCTCCCTTTAACTTAGCAGTTTAAGCCCCCCCCCCGCGAGCCGATTCCGGCCAGGCCCGCCTTCAACTTAGGTATGAGGTTAAGAGTAAGTTTCAAAGGACATTAGTCGAATAAAGAAGGGCCCGGATAAAGGAAAAGTCCACCATTGAGGACCGCGTGAATTAAGGCGACCCAGCATTCCTTCATGCTTACACCATAAACGCACAGATTGCGCAATGACTTCCAGGAGGGGGAAAAGAAGTGCTTCGGAGGGAAACGTACCGGAAAATTATTACTTGAGTAGGCGTGGCTCCTATTTCCGCCTCCACTCCTCCTCAAACGCAATTAATGCAGTAACCGCCTTTAAACCTGGATGGTAACAGTCATTCTGTCTCACATACCTTCCCCTTCTAATGGCATAGCGGGAATTTTGTAATATCTTTCTGGGGGGGGGGATATAAAAAGATCTCTTTGTTAATCCTCCTTGGCATCAGATCTCGCCGAGCTATTTTCTTCCCTCTTTCTCTCAGAACTTAAATACTTTAGGGCATTCATAGTTGGGAATATAACTTTGTGACGGTATAAGGCGTTGACCTCAAAGCATTCCTTGCCAAAAACGATAATGAAAAGTCTTAAAGATTCTAAATTACAATTTCTTAAATATGAATATCCTTTAAAGTATTTACTTTCCACATCCCATTTTATCTACATATTTCATTATTTAACATTAGTATGACAATGTCTATTGTAAACAATTTTTGTATTTTCTGTTTAATGAATGAACAACTTCCAATCATGTCTTACATTATTTATTTATTTATCAATTATCAACCTTTCGGGGCACCCGCCCCATCATCAGGAATAACTTGTCAAAATTGTCATTAATTAAACTGTAACTGTGTATAAAGCATGAACAATTTTTTTTTAGGAAAACTTTCGAAAAAAATATTTAAAAATAAGTGATATTATAAACCAGTTTGTAAAGTTGATAAATAGTCTTATTTATTGTAAAAAAAAATCATAGTGTCAATAGTTGTAGCACAATATATATAACTTTAAAATTTAAATCAAAGTAATAATAAAATTTTGTGACTTTTAGCTCAGTCGACAAAAGTTTAAATAGAAATTCCCTTTAAAAAAATATGAAAGTTATCGATAAAGATTAATTTCGAAAAAGCATTCGATTTCTCAATACTGTACCTCCCTCGATTCCTCAATACTGTTGCCCGAGCACCTATTGATATTCACCGATGGTTCCAAATCGGATACATCAACGGCTTCCGCTTTTGTCACACCCGATTCTACATGTATTCTATAAATGTAAGCTACACCACCTTTGTTCGATATACACCGCAGAAATTAATGCCATCGCAATGGCTCTACATGTCATGAACACGCCAGCTGTTGAGACATTGGTAGTATCAGATTCCCTAAGTGCCCTGAGGGCGATGAACAACATGTATGCCGACCACCCAGGAATAAATATGGTTATAGGGCTAATAACAAAGCTACACGATGCTGGAAAATCTACATCTTTCGTCTGGGCTCCAGGCCATACAGGAATTAGAGGAAACGAAATGGCAGATAAGGCGGCGAAAGCTCTTGCACTTCCAGGACGTGGCAAAACTTTCCTAACAGCGTCGGAATTAGAACTAAGGAATAAGGAAAAACATACTTCAAGATTGGCAGACATTGAGGGACAACAACCCTCCAAATAAATTGAAGGCTATTAAAAAGGAAGTTGAAGCATGGAGCAGCTCCAGCCGCAGCAGTCGCAGATAGGAAGTGGTCCTGACTCGACTCAGGATAGGACATACGAGGCTTACGCACCTCTACCTCATAACAAAAGAAATTCCGCCCAGATGTCCTAAGTGTGATGAAAGATTGACAGTAGCTTACATCTTCGATGTTTGTACTTACTAAAAAGAAAAGGCTACAGGACCAGGGTATACTAGCAAACATATCCACCGCATTGGGAAATGAAGAAAAGTTCTTAAATAGGGTCATTTTAGGGCTCTCTTCTCTCCAGGGAAGGATTTCTCAAAAGAATTTGATTTTTTTTTTCTTACTTCTACCCTTGTTTTAAATTAATTTATCTTTAAATTTTTCTAGAACAGATTCTATCTCTCTTTCCGTCTCTTATTCTGATTAATTTTGTTCACAATCTGTATTTTTATTACTTATTTATTATTACCAATTCTATTCATTGAAAGCATGCTTCCAATCTAAATCATTAAAAACATAAAATCATTAAATTAAAAACAAAATAACAGAGATATAAACAAGGGCGTTTATGACCAAGTGGTTTTACGCGTTCATACTAAAACAACCAACCAACCAGTTGGATTATAAGAAATAACTGGCGAAACTTCTTGAGAAAGTACTAAACTACTTAAAGAAACTACAAATATTTGGATAATTACTAGTGACATTGTAGTAATCAGTTCGCAAGGTGATAGATTAAAAATTAAATAAATACAACAAAATGCAAAAAAAGAAAAAAAAAAACTCATAATTTAATAACCTATTGACTGAGAATAGCCTGGTAGTTGATCTTCATCATGGTCGAATCCACTGCCTTGCACGACCGCTGACTGAACCCAAGACTCACCAAGGTTGTGTTTAGTGCAACATTGTAAATTTTTCAAAATCAGCTATTTGACAACAAAACATAAGAAGTTCAATTACAAAAAAGGCCTAGGGCACATTGTAAACTATTTGTTTTCAATAAAAAAATCTTATAGCTCAATTTTCATACAAACGGAAACCTTATGTTGGAAATGGCCGACTTTGTGTTAAATTGCTATAAAAGACATTTTTCACCGTTTTCATTCAAATAGTTTTATCATTGCATAGCTGCTGAAATCAACAAAAGGAACAAATTTTTAATTAGATGTTAAAATAAAAATGCAACTGGTTCTTTTCTAAACTAAGTTACTCGGATATGATTTTAATGTTTTGATTTAGAATAACATGATGTACTATAATTTAAAAAATTCGACTGGACAAGCTTTACTTTGCTAAGCTTATTACTATACCATGTTTAGCGAAATATGTTAAATTATCCTTTCGTCGGTTTCCCTTTAGCAAAAAGGGCGTATGGGGAGAGGTGAAGGCTTGTAGGAGGCGGCCTTTGTTGTTAAGTTGACAGAATAAACAGTGCCTGGTCAGAGCACATCTGTTGCCGCCCCTCGCCTCTAGGGCCTTTCTTGTCCGAGTAGGAATCCCTAGCAACGTAACCTCCGGCATAACTCCATCACAATAACCTTAGTTTAAAAGGAAACCCTATTTATGTACAACAATTGGTGTATTTCTGAATAAATATCGAGTCCTATTATAGGTTATACAAAATAACATTATTTATTCACTTGCCATTTTGTAATACTTCAGGAGATTGCTACAATTAGATCAGACAAACTATTAAAATAATACTAATAATAATACCTTTATGCATTGATTAATTGCTGCAAAAAGTTTTTATTTTATTGTATATAAAAACAATTTATTTCTTTATAACATAAGACCATAAGATAAGCTTAGAAAGTCATCCAATGGAGGTGAAAGAAAGCCACATTGTGTTGATATCTGTATAAGTTTGATTTTAAACCCAAAAAATGAGATAGTATGTTCTCTTCTCTTTAATCTTGACAACTTACTAATGTAATGTAGGTATTTCAGTGATCAATTCATATGGGTTTGAGTTCGTAGTACCTGAAAAAGCATTCCAGTTGCGGGAGACCAGAGGATGAATTTAAGAAAGTGGTAAGCAGCTCCGCTGAATTGTTTATATGTGTAATCAATAAAATTGGACTAGCCCTGACGATATCTAACTTTTGTGATTCGATCAAAACAAAAAAAGAAAGTGCAGATTATCTGAAAACATTTACACTGCTCCTTCCAGTTCCTTATTTCGATATGTTTTCACATTTTCCGAATTTGAAAGTGAAGAGTCTGAAAACTTTCTAGTGATTCCCGGTAAACTTTTCACTGATCAGAGCTCCTACATACGGTTGATTAATACATAGATCGAAGGATATTTACAAATCGAAACAGACCAATATATCAGTGTCAATGTTTTGTGTTTTTTTTGCACTAAAACTTTCTAAGTAATTTATGGTATTAAGTAATACCATTACTTGTAGTAGCTATTAGTAACTTTAGTTAAGATATGTTATGTTACGATTTAAGATTTATTATTAATTGTAAATTTAATATTTATTTTCAACAGCATACAAGGCCTTAAGCTTCTTTATGAACTGAGGTTGTTAATATTAGCCGTCACGGGTTCGTTAACATTTATTAATACCAAGAGTTTGCGGCGTGGCTGTGGTAGAGGGGAGTTGGGAACATATTAACTAACCCCCTCCCGTGGAGTGAGTTGAGGCTTTGAGGAGCAGCACGGTCGAGTAGGCACGGCAAGTTTAATGAAAGGTTAACAAAAGTGGCCCGGGCGGCGGCGGTACCAAGCGATGCACTATCACCAAGAGGCCTCCGAGGTATCTCTTTGGCCCACGAGATACCTCTTTGTCTGCGAGATATCTCTTTGCCCACATCTAGATATCAGTCCAGCCTTCCAATTTTCCAGCTCGCCGCCCTACACCGCAAGTTCGTCCGGCCTCTTCGAATCATCTCCTCGAGTCCATTTGTTTCCAATTTTTTCTTTCATAAGGAGATTGTATCATTCCGCTCCCATTGATAACACACGAAATCCTCTAAGTTAATGCAAACCAATCTGCTTTGAACTTACCGATCGTATAGTACGTATCTCAGATCGTGAAACCCCACTGAATCATTAGGTGTTTTACTTAACTTTATTACCTATTTATATCGTAATTTAAAAAACATAAAATTAATGTTATTTATTTATTTATTTTTACTTTCACTTACCTATATATGAAATATATAGTAAGTGGAAGTATTGCGATCGTGAAAAATTTCGACTTCCGGTTTTCAACGGAAATACACGTTTTGGGACCCCCTGAGTCGAAATAACCAAGTCCCGCGAAATGGTGTGTGTGTGTGTGTGTGTGTGTGTGTGTGTGCGTGTGTGAACAGACTAGCTCAAAAACTTTAAACCGTGCGAACCTGAAATTGGGTATTTAGTGTAGGTATATGCCCGCGATGTGACAGCAATAATTTCATCAAAATTGCTCAAAGGGAGGGGGTACTTTATTTAGTAACTTTTTACGTTTTTTCGATTTTCTCAAAAACGACTCTAACGATTTTGATTAAACTGAGTATTTGATCTATTTATATGCCCAAAATATGACTGTAAAAATTTCATCAAAATTGATTAACCGGAGAGGGGACTTTACTCAATAAATTTTGTATCATTTTCACGTGTTTTTTTTATTTACTCAAAAACGGCTTTAACGATTTTGATCAAACTGGGTATATGATGTATGTATATGCCCGAGATACGACTGTAAAAATTTCATCAAAATTGATCAACCGGAGGGGGGACTTTACTTAATACATTTTGTACCAATTTCACGTGTACATATTTTTTATTTACTCAAATAAATACATGGGTGTTCCAGTAGTATAATCTTCTCTTTTGGCATTTTAAAATGAAAAATACAGACCTGAATGCAAATGAACAAACTATAAAGAAGAAGTGCAAACAATGTAACAAGATCCAAAATCATCAGCAGTGGGTAGGAAGTTTAAAGCTTAAAAAACACAACAAACATATAAGTCGAGAATTTTCTTGTGATACCTATATTAACGATTTTGAAAAAATTGGGTGTTTGATGTATGTATAAACCAAATATGTAAAAGCCAACATTTCATCAAAATTGGTCCAACTGAGGGGGCACTTTATTTCATGACTTTTTTCCAATTTTTACCTTTTTTTCGATTATCTCAAAAACGGCTTTAACGATTTTTATCAAATTCGTCATGTTTAATGAAAATTAGGTTTTCTTTAATATCAGGTAAGCTTTATCATTATTAATATGTTCTGAGGGGGCTTTTTTTTGGGGGGGGG
Source organism: Aelia acuminata (assembly GCA_911387785.2). Classification (NCBI taxonomy): domain Eukaryota; kingdom Metazoa; phylum Arthropoda; class Insecta; order Hemiptera; family Pentatomidae; genus Aelia; species Aelia acuminata. The sequence goes on along the minus strand of OU426979.1, from coordinate 86,972,643 downwards.
CCTTTTTTGTTTGTTTCTTATAAAGTACCTTTGTTTTTGTTTACATGGAGAAATTAACTCTCTCTTGTTACGCCTAAAAATAAGAAATGGCTAAATATGAGGTATGATAAAAATAAAGAAAACATAAAGAGGAGAAAAAAAGAAAAATATTCAGTCAACTCATAAAACTCGTTGAGCCCACGCATGTACAGACCATTGTTCATAATTAAAGCCGTTCTGTTCATTTGAGAAGTGGCAATTAACAAAACGCATTAATTCTAATCTAAGTAAGTTGGTAAGTGAAAGTTGTGTGTTGCGAGCACGCACCAGATTTTTTTTTTGTGTAATAAGTGTCACTGATATACTACCAACCTTACTTGTCCAACATAAACTCTAGCACATTCCTGGTTGTGTATTAACAGTTCTCTTTTAATCACTTAATTTAGTGTACTTAATTTCATAGCAGACTAATGAAAAAAACTTAGTTTCCATCTATGCAATTTGAATGTATCCGTTCTTTCTTTTTACCTTCTTTTTTTTTTTTTTACTCATAAGAACAAGGTTGTGAACAAATGACAGAAAATTTGCTTTTCATTAATTAACGCTGTTCTTATCGTATTTTTAATTATATAATGCAGTTCAGCTCAAATTCAAGGCTCAAATTAGAGTAAGCAACATAAATAAAATTATTGTTTTTCATAAGGGAAAAAACTTACGATCGAAACAAATATTAAATGTTTAATATGTAATTTAGGAGCACTAGATACATTATAACACTTTTCTTCCCATTCCCCAACATACCAAACTAATAGACAAAAAATATTTATCGGATTATCTGAGAATAGTATTACGAAGCTGTTGACAATCGAAGATTACCAGACCCTAAATACCTTGCATTATTACACTATAAACTACCTCCTTCTATAGATTTATATATATTTTTCGATCGTTTTTGATCATAAATATGTATAATATTGCTGAGTTTATTTACATTATTCAAGAAGAAGTTATCTTGTAGGTTATCTCTTATAAGATCTGAAGAATCTTTTTATTGTTTTTATTTATGTACTATTTAAATATGTTTAAATCACCTCTAATATGCGTCTATTATGGTTGTGTATTGCTAGAGGCTTATTATTATTATAATTTCTATAGTGGTGTACATGTGGTAGCTATGTATGATATTTTCAATCATACATATATATGCTTGATTGAATTTTTGTGTATGCGTGCTTGTTTGTATTTATGTTTATTAGATTACACATATTTATAACTAAAAATCTTCAAAAATTCAATTAATGTATGGCCAACTCTGTTTGTATGTGGAAAAACCCCAAATCCAGATAAACTTTAATCTATTCTATTCTATTCTAAAATTATATAATGTACAAATTTTTGTAGATTATTGTTAATTTTATATGTTGTTATATAATTCAACTTATATGAGCTTTACCATTAATGAAACAATAAATTCAGCAGCTGAAGGTGAAAATGATTCAAAATATTCCTTACTGATGAGAAACCTTTTATATACCACATATTCCTCCCACATGAAAAGAAGATCAGCTGCAAAACGTTTCATTGCTCCTTTTTCTATGAATTTTCTATCAACAACATTCAATGGATGTAAATTTCCCTTATCCTGTTCCAAGATATCAGGCGGAAAATATAGTAAAATAAATATAATTTCGGATAGAACAAAGATTGATTTTATTGGTAAATTTCCTGTAGACAAGGTGCTGCTCTGGTTGATTGAATAGATGAGGCAACTCACCAGACGAGGGTGTCACCTCTTTCAATCAACTTATAGGGGTGATACATCATCCAGAAGACGTCTAATTCATTCCCGAGTCTCCAGAAAGTACCCCTGCCATCAAAATATTATAACTTTGCTAAAACATTCCGGCAAGCGAGATCAAGGAACCGCATCTTGGAAAATTTATTAATAAAAAAAAACTATGTTTTTCTTTGTACTATCTCATATCAAAGTATTCGTTTAAGCAAAATATGCAGTCAGGTCAAAAATATCCCTGAATACTCAACTCATATTATATCCCATACCATTAGATATTTAACCCATATTCATGTTTCAAACCTATAAACCCAACCAACAAACCACAGCTGGTGCCCTTACGTATAAACAAGCTGGAAACTTTCTCAGTATGTACATAATAAAGTACATTGTTCATCAATGCTAATCCTTCTGAATTAGCATTGATGTATAGTTTTAATTTCATAATAGAAACAATTTTCACACGAGTTCATCAACACAAAATATATACTCCAATTTCTTCCAAATGAAAAGTAACTCTGAAAATTCTGCTGGAGTGGTATCAGCATTTCAACTTCATTTCAAGAAACTCGACCGTGTAAACGGGGCATTAGTGATATTAAGTAGTCAAATCAATTATTATATGACTCATCAATCATTAGACCAATTAATATCTCAATTATTATTATTATTATTAACAATAAAATACCCTTGAATGTTAATTTTGTTTTTTAATTAGTTGTTTATTGAGCGTTTTAATGGAATCGAGTCCGAAACGAAATACCATTTTGTGTTGATATGAGAAGTATACGGAAGTTGGAATGGTTTAATGAAAACATTCCAATGACACCAGACGCCTAAAAGGCCCAAGTACTGATTAAATTTCCAAAGCAGGGGACCGATCGAACTTTAACGAAACGTATATGCCAGAATCACCAAAATCATCTAACTTTAAATGTTAAGCTTCAAATTTTCAAACAATAGCTTAAGTTAGTTTCAATTAAATAGTTTATAAAACTAACAATTTTTATAGAACAGATTAATCAATAAAAATAATAAACTACTAATTGTATCAGAAAATCTAGCAATGTAACAGTCCATTAATAAATTACCTAAGCCTTCAACAATAAATGTCTAGTAAAACCAATTTTTACTAACCATGTAATAAAATGGTAGCTTCATCAACGGTTCATAGGAATTTTACATTGTGAGTTCTGAAAAATGGCACACAATGTCGAGCGGTGATGATGGTCGTTTGTGTGCTCCCTTCCGTGTTTGGTTGTAATGTGATGTAGATTTAATCCTTTTCAAGCAATTAGTCCAGTCCAGTAAGATATTGAAACTCTTCATTTCAGTTCGGGATCAATGATAAAGTTTGACAACATATAAATGTATTGTAAAAAAGTAGCCGGCCGGCAAACTGTAACTTAAATATGTTATTGGTACCGCGAGTCGACGAAAACATATATATATTTTTTTTTTTTTTGTATCCACTTGATCCTCCACTTTTTTAAATACTTACGGTATTCTTAGGTTTAGCAATACTATGTGACTGACATCTGACGATTCATATTTATTTCAACAGATTAACATAATATACCTTAGACATAGTTTTACATAATCAAAGTAAAGTGTACTCTGTGCGAGCCGATAAGGCTAAAAAAGACTCCATGTATGATCAAGAAATTTATGTCATCGCATACCCTTATAGCCCCTAAAGGTGAAGAAGGTTTCAGTTTTTATATTCAGGGTGTAAAATTGAAGAGAAAAGGACGAGAATTTTAAGCCTCTCGCACCCATGTAGGTAATTAGCCTATCGGTAAGGGTTAGCGAATGAAAAATTTAGTTCGAGCTGCAGGCTACCAGGAAGCGCCAGGGTGCGTTTCACTCAATATTTATAGTCCATTCATTCAGTTTGTAATGTTTATATATTTTTTCAGCTGTTCTTTTTAAATTACCTAAAAAATTAAGCGAAAATAATTAGTTCCTTCTTTGCGTTTAAAAATAAAATAAATATTTTACAACTCTGCAATCAATTAGAAAACCAACTGGATTCCTTAATAAATTAATTTTTACATAAGAAGGCTAATTGATCCACCAATTTCATCATTTATTTAATTTTAACCTGAACTATGAGGGATCAATAGTTCAGGTTAAAAAGGGTGGCGGGATGGCCGAGCGGGCAAACGCGTCAGAAAATACGCGTTGACCATGGTAACGTATGATTGAGAATCGAAAGATAGCAAGTTCAAAACCCGAAGCCAGGGGACATTTAATAATACTCGGCATCAATCCCCCACCCTCTCCCCTGGCCCGGGACACACTTTATACCCTAACAGGCAAGGAAGGGGTAAACAATAAAAAAAAAAAAAATTAAAAAAAAAAAGTTCAGGTTAAAAGAAATATGTTAACCAAATTGTGCCTTCGTCAAAATTTTGTTTTGATTTTGTAATAGTAGTAAGAATCGAGATCTGCAAAATTAAGGGGGATATTTTAAGGGAGGTTGAAATGGAAGTAAGGTTTAAAAAAAAAGTTGCTTTGAATCTTCGGGAGTTTTTATACTTCTGGATCCAATAGGAACATTTAGGTATATGGCATTACATTCAACAGATCGAAAGTTGTAACAGATTATAGTTGCTAAGCAATTTTTATTACGCACATATCACAAGATGGTTAAAACTCGAAAAAGCTATTTTTTATTTTTAACCGACTTCGAAAGAGGAGGTTACTCAATTCGATACGTATGTGACGTTTTTTTTTTTTTTTTTTTTTTTTTTTTTTTTTTTTTTTTTTTTTTTTTTTTTTTTTTTTTTTTTTTTTTTTTTTTTTTCTGTTTATGTCCACCGATTACTCCGAGATGGGTGGACCAATTGGAACGAAACCTTTTGCATCTTGTAGAGTATTTTCCCAATGTGGTCCCATTTTATTCTTTTTTGGGTTCTTAATTTATTTAATAAGTTATCGGGAAAAAACTTGAAAATAATTATTTAATTATTGCTTAAAATATTTACTTATTGGAAAAACATATGGCATATATAACATAAGGTATGCTCCAACAAACAATTAAAACACGTTAATAACTAACAAACTGCTCATGCACTTTCCTCATTTTTTTATTCTAACTTTGATTGGTTGATTTTAAGCAATGCTTAATAATGTTTCAATGTTCGATGAATCGGTTGGAAAAGCCAACCAATCAAATTCAGAATCAGAAGTGTAGGGGGAAAACATGAGTAGTCTGTTGTTAGCTATTGACGTGTTTCAGGTTCTTGTTGGAACAAACCTTATACATAACCTTAGATAAATTTTCAACAATAGATTTAAATAAAGATATTCTAGAGTGATACTTTTGTTATGTTATCCGGATTACTATTATCGGTTTTTAATTTTGTTTCTGCAACTGTTGAAGCATATGATGAAAATGGCTTGATTATGAGAAAGAAATAACTATTATCTAAGTTCAAATGTGGTTCGAAAATGCAATAGATACGTTGTGAATAGATAGCTTGTGGCACTTGGGATATGCTATTTTCTATATAGAGTCTCTATAGTGTGCCTATGTGTTAGTATCAATCCTTTCCTATGTAATAACTGAAATGTAGCAGAATAAATCTTTACTAAAGAGCTAAATACAATCTGATTTTCAATTTTTATGTATTTTGAAGTCTTGATTGATCTTTATTAAATCGAAAGAAATTTAAATATTCTATGAAGGTTGCCAAGACTTTCAAAAGTCAAAACCTCATTAAGTGTTTCCGTTTCCTGAAAGGATGAGTGCGCTTTTCAGGACCTAAGTCTAGTGTTGAATAAATGCATTTTATTGAAACAGATATGATAATGGACTTAAAACAGTCTGAGTTAGATGTGTTTATGGGTTCTCCGCGTTCGAGGAGGTCATGCACTCAAGTACCGCAATAACTAACGTATATGTTGTGCATTATATTCCCCCATAAATGAATATTTTCCTAGGAAACATTCTCCCAGTAGTAGTGTAATAATAATTAAATCGTCTTTACAGACATTTAAAAAAGAAATTAAAATTTCAATGTTTGCCAATGTTCACCCATCAATAAAACTAACGGCAAATTAAAGTTGATATCTCTAAAAAAAAAAACCACATTGCATGAAAGTCCACGCAGCAAAAATATAGCAGCCATAAAAATGTTTGCTGTCAAAAAGGCTACTCCGCTAGAATTGAAACTGCAGTGTTTTCTACAAACCCATTTTCTGAATAATTGTTTATTAAGAAGGATATTATTCGTACCATTTCGCTCTCAAGTTTAGTCAACAATTCATCGAAAGGGATGACGAACATAATTGACTCGACCAAGAAATATTATTGAATTAAACCAGTAGTTTAATATCGAGAACAATAATATCATTCTCAACAGTAATAATAAATTAACCATAAAATGACTCCCAAAACGCTGTCGCTTCTAGCGGCTGCCCCCGTTTTGATAACGATCAATTTTATGGCTGCCCCTTATTTGCTGCGAGTACTTCTATCCAATGATGTTGTTTTTGGAAATGCAATTTAGTTTAATTACTACTTTCCAACGATAAATTTAAAGAAAGAAATATAAAAGGTCCCTCCGGAGCAGTAGACCTCATCGCATTAGTTTTCAAAAGAATACTCAAGCGATCATAATTCAAAAATTAGGGTCCAATTTATCATAGGCCATATAAACATCTTCATTATATCATCATGTATATTCGACTGCCAAAATCTCGACTGTTCAGTGACGTACCTACATCATCTTGGAATTATGTGACAGCGGAGCAAACTCGATACCTCCTCTCGGAACACAGATGTATAAATGTAAATGACATTTACTGACAAAAAAAATTCAGCAAAGGAAATTATTGTCATTGTGAAAAAAAAAATTTTTAAGTTTTATGTGTCCCAATGAAACATTGGTCTTTTAGAAAAAAAGTCCATTTCTAATCAAAGTAGGCAGGGTGTTTAAAGGAGTGTAATGCACGCCCCGCACTTGATATTCCGCGCGTATTCATAAAATTGAAAAGGCGACTCTTAATATAATTATAATATAAAGGCCCGGGATAGACGAATATGGTAGAGCGCCTGGGTTGACTTTTATTTCGCGACGGACCCACGGAATAAATCTCGTCCTTCCCACCTAGATAGAACAACCAACCAATGAACCAAACTCTCCTGTAGTGTCCGAAGAGGAGTACAAATAATTTGGTTTTTGTTTTGTAATAAAAAAGATTTTATAAAAAAAAAAAAATTAAACCGACTTCGAAAACTAGGAAACAGTAAAAATAAATGCACTAAAAAGTATGAAATAATTACCTTCTGATTTTTATGAATACACGGCAAAATCGGTAATGGTATAAAAAGTGGGAAAATGTAATAAAACGAAAAAAAATATTTTGATTTGTACGATTACACACTAACTCTTAATAAAAAGTATTAAGTTGAAATATTAAATACCATGTTTAATACATCACAATCTTTTCGGAGGCGGCGCAAAATTTAAAATTGTTAACCCTAAATATTATGAAAAATCTATCGATTTTCTATTTTGCGCCGCCTCCGAAAAGATTGTGATGTATTAAACATGGTATTTAATATTTCAACTTAATACTTTTTATTAAGAGTTAGTGTGTAATCGTACAAATCAAAATAATTTTTTTTCGTTTTATTGCATTTTCCCACTTTTTATACCGTAACCGATTTTGTCGTGTATTCATAAAAATCAGAAGGTAATTATTTCATACTTTTTAGTGCATTTATTTTTAATGTTTCCTAGTTTTCGAAGTAGGTTTAATTTTTTTTTTATAAAATCTTTTTTATTTTTTATAATCAAATCTGAAGTTTTAAGTGATTTCTCATTGTTATTATGTACCTACATACAGCGACTAGAGAAAATAGTCTACCATTGCGGCTTTTAGTACCAGTGGTACTAACATGAACTCAAAATTAGCTTTCTACTTGCGTTATCACGATCATTCCCACCGTATGAGAATATGGTAAATAGCGCCTGCAGCTAAAGAAATTATTAATAATATTGTGAATATTATGGCATTGCAGGTTTTGTCATTCTGATTCAAGCGGTATTTATGACTCAAAATGGATATTTTTAGAGTTGTAACAATCCGACGTGCGATATACAAATATATACGAGTATAAGTCGATTAATCATAAATAAGTTGATTGCGGATATCTCTGTTAAATGTCGGTCTGATATCTACGTAACTATTATTTCAAAAATCTTGAGCTAAATATGAGTAAAATGTAATAAGCTAATTACAAAACCTACAAGAAAGTTAACAAATATTACGAATCAATGGACAGGTTTTAGTTTGTTAAAAACTTCATATATACATATATATATATACAAGTTAATAGCCAGATTGTCTGTCCAGGGAATTTTAAAGTAATCTTTTGAATGAATTTTTTACTTAGTATGGTCGTGAAAGATAAATGCAGTTATGTGCAGTGATATAAAAGTTTTTACATTACGAAATCGAATGGAAAATTCACATGACATTGCAGTCTGTAGATTGAAAGTGATCTCAGACTGCAGCATTAGGGGGGAGAGGGTCGAGCCCCCAGTAGTCGGGGCCTAGGATGTACTCGAAATATAATTTTGTTAACGGAGATATCAGATTTTTCAACTATAATTTAATAATTTATTATCTGTTGACTGCATGGAATGGGCTTATAGGATTCCGAATCACAGAAACCATCAAAAACGATGCATAACTCGACAAAGTTGCAGCCAAATTCATTTTTCATTTACCATATTCAGCCCCCATAATAGGGTTCCGTATATATAGGGTTTCGTATTTGGGTTCCGGGTATATAGGGTTCTGTATTTGCGCGGACTCTGCAGATCTCGAATCTTAATATTATTACCAAGTTAAAACCGAAGTTTCACGAAGGTGCTAATTTTATTCTATATTTCCTTTAATTTTAAAGTTGTTCTGTTATTAAAACTACCACACAACTACCGGAGCGAAGCCGGGCTCCCTAGCTTGTTCAACGTATGAGTAAAATTCAATAATTTATTTATGTGTGGGCAAAAAGGTCATAAGAAAAAAAAATGTTTGCATCGTCTTCTTAAAATTCATAATTGCGTATGATTTATTCGTTATTCATAATTTATTACAGTCTCTGTTGAAAGAATACAGTTTCATTTATTATTCTGGAATAAAGAAATCAAAAAGAATTTATAATGATTTTCAATAGCTTGGAAAATCGTTGTTTAAGCTTCACATTCCATGACTTAACCCCTTTTGTCCAAACACCAATGAATTAATATATAATAATTCCACATTTATTATTATATAATATTTATAGAATTATTTGTATGCCTTTTTCCAACAGGAATTTTCACATTCTCCCAGATCTTTTTAATCAAATGATGTATTTAAGAAATTTTAACTTTGATGAGTTCGCTAGAAATATTACTGGTCTCCGCTGCTTTATAAGATTTTAACTTTCTGATAGCTATTTTGACTTCCCTTATCCTTGGTTATTCTAATAACGGTTCAGCAGTGATAATAGACAAATATTTTCTCAAAAGCGATTATAGACGAATATTTTCTGCATACAAAGTACTATCAACTTACTTAGTTACAATGTCTACAACATCCGCTCTGATGTTATTATTTTTATCCCTAATGCCAGTCGTAACTGGTCCTAATAATTTCGTTTTAAATGTACGCCATGAACATATCTTTAACGTTATTTTCTATTCTATTATTTTATATTTCTATTATTTTGTTTTTGAGAGAGTCTCTTTTTTTTTCTTTTTTTTTTAAACCATTTAGTCGTTTCGTTCCTTATGCGTCGCGACACATAAGGAATCGTACCTACTTATGACGCACAGTGGGCGAAAATCAGATTTTAGGTGGACAAAATTCATATAAAAGATTATATAAATCGCCCACTAAATATTGTTTAGTATGAGTTGGAAGAAGGGAAAATGTAAATATTTACTTTCTTGGATTGTCAACAAGCGCTAGAGAGGATTATTAATCCGTCTATAACAACAATTGCAGTGCTGTTCTTGTAATAACCTTGCCATTCTTTGACCAAAAACTTCACTTGATTTTTTAAATTTCATACATCGCTACATTGATATAGTTTTACCTATAATAAATAATATCATTAGATAGAACATTTCCATATTTCAATGGAGAATTACTTGCAGAGGGCCAAGGAGTGCCAAGCTAATTATTTCATCATTATTTCACTCAAACCATATATGTTTCATATTCACATGGTTTTTTTTTTGCGATATTTTGCGTTTTGAAGAATATTTACTAATTTAGGATGGATTTCAGGTTTCGTACTCACCATTCCACGAAATGAATTTTTAATTGAATGGTTGAAATATGGGTCAAAAGATGGAAATAAATGTCTTAATCTACATTTTAAAACTTGGAAATAACGATGAAGATAAAATAACAAATAGACAAAGAATTAAAGACGCCATAAAAGATTATTCTAAAAAAATCAGTGTCAGGTGGGAAAAATGTCATCGGAGAGCTCATGTTTTTTTTTAAGGACGTTTTTAAGGAGCGAAGAAGCACAAGAGGCCCGTAACAAAGATTCCCGTCGATTTAGAGAGCATAATACAAGGAAATGTTCTAGAAAGGACGCTAACAAAGATCTTCTCATGATGCTCTTAGTTTCATCGGCCCATTTGTCGCCAGTTTTTGGAAACCTTTGCGTAAAAAAGCAACTATTGTAGTAATTAGCCTATTGAAGTGTAGTTTACCGTATGATGAACTTCAAGTACTGTCATTAGAAATAGATGCTGACGATACTGACTCGTCAGAAGAAAATGCTAAAAGATGTAGTATTGAGTATTGATTTAGACGATGATTTATGAATAATTCATTTTTATAATTATATATATTTGTTATTATTAAAAAACAGATCAATAAAATGACTTTTTTCTTTAAGTTGTTAGTCTATTTTTGTTCATTATTTTCCGTAATATAGCCTATGTTTTCCTATGTATTTTTAATGAATATATGTTTTGTTTTTATGTAAATAATAAATGCAAAAAGTTACTATTGAAATGTTTCATTGATTTACAAAATGTTTTCCCAATTTTTATCCATTATGTCCAAATTTATGTATGTGTAGAACATTAGTTTGTTGGATATACTAAAAAATATGGGTCACAGAATTTTTAAAGATTTTTTCCTTACTCAGTGGCCTCAAAAAAATGAAACAACACAATAAAATAATTTTGTCCACCTAAAAATGGATATTTGCCCACTGTGCGACACATCGGAAGTAGATACAATTGCCTTCTGTAGGATTATTGAAAACTTTGAGTTTAGTGGCTTTTCTTTTCTCTCATCTCTAGAGTCTTACAATCTTAAACAGTTTTGATCTAACCACGGTTTATAGTTATTATTTTCTGCAGACACAAATTACTGGCCTTTTTAATATTATCCCTAATCCGTACTCACAATTGATCGATGTCTTCACTATTTTCGATAGATGGTTCTAATGAATCAAATCTATTGCTGACTTCAATTTCAAATTGTTTTCTAATCGTCGGAATTTGAAGTTTTTCCAGACTAAAATATTGGGTACATTACGACATCACTAATAGTTCGTGATCCGACCCTAATTCTGCCCCGTGATACGACCTAACATACTATTTTCATTGATATAGCAAAAATAGATTATATATCTATAAATATAAATATTTATTTAATTTCAATTAACATAAAGTTTTGAGAAGATAATGTTTTGGTAATTAAAGATTAATTAGGATTAATTAGGATTAAAGAATACTGAGATACCAACCTTAAAAGTAATATATAGGAAAGAACCGAAATAAATAATAAAATTATTATAATTTATTGTTAACACTAAACCATGCACTAACACTAAATTATATAAGAAACTGTTTTTAAATTTCCAATTCGAAGATAGGCGAAGACTAGTGGACCTAGCTGACCTAAAAATGGGCAATTTAAGTTGATTACACCTAATGCCGTGTCATTGCCGAGAAAATGCATTAGTAAAGTGAAATTTTGAAATTGACTTCTTTCAAATGGTCTTCTAATTTCTTTTTCTGGCATCCGTTATCAATCGTTATTTTTTCTTTCACTCCCCTAATGTCTTTTCCTTCCTACTTTTTATGGCTTTTCGCTGAAGCATTTAAAAAAGTGCTAAGTATCTTATATTTTACGGTTTTATAAATATGAAGTTTTTTAAAAGTATTCAAAGGAAGTGTAATAAAGGTAAGTATTGAATATTATGATGAAATAAAACTGAATGTAGTATGATTTAAAGGTGTTTAATGTTCAACTGATTTCTTTAAGATAGGATGATAAACTATCAGAATTTTAAATTGTATACATGACATGGGTACTTGAAATGAAATCTAATAATTATATAAATGTTAGAAAAATTATATAAGAATATTTGAATAAGTATCTAGGTGGTTAACATGATAAAATAAAACCTGATATTTACCTTGGTAAGTCCAAAATAATACAGAGACTGAGGAAAAAATATTAAGGTGAGAGGTGGTAAAGGTTATTTTGCCGACTTCAAAAGGTTTATTTTGGAGAAATTCAAAGCTTTTGAAGTGAGAAGCTACATGACAACTAAATGTAAAAAAACATTTTATAAAAAAATATTAAACCGACTTCGAAACCTATGAACCAGTCAAAATAAATTCACTGAAAAGTATGAAATAATTACCTTCTGATTTTTATGAATACACAGCAAAATTGAAAATGGTATAAAAAGTGGAAAAGTGCAATAAGACGAATAATTTTATTTTGATTTGTACAAATACACACTAATTGTTAATAAAAATTATTAAATTTAAATATTGAATACTATGTTCAATAAAACACAATCTTTTCGGAGGCGGCGCAAAATATAAATAACATGTTACTGATACAATTCCATTAGTAGGCATTGAAATCAATAGCTGGGAAGAGAAAATCCATTTAGAAGATTTCCGTAATGTCTAGTGTAAAAAAATTTAAGTTTTACGCCGCCTCCGAAAAGATTGTGTTGTATTGAACATAGTATTTAATATTTAAATTTAATAATTCTTATTAACAACTAGTGTGTATTTGTACAAATCAAAATAAAATTATTCGTCTTATTGCACTTTTCCACTTTTTATACCATTTTCAATTTTGCTGTGTATTCATAAAAATCAGGAGGTAATTATTTCATACTTTTCAGTGAATTTATTTTTACTGGTTCATAGGTTTCGAAGTCGGTTTAATATTTTTTTATAAAATGTTTTTTATTTCACAATTTTAAGTTGGGGAAGATAACAAATGTAGAAAACCGTACGTTTACCAAAAAATTTTGTTGGTAATTGGTCGTTGATAAAATAAACGTTGGTTTAAAAATTTCAAAATCCTTTAACGCTCTACCTCATTTCTCTTTCCCAGGTCTTTTTATTATACAATAATTGTATAAAATTATTATGAAATACACTTTGCCTTTTCAATTTTATGAATACACACAGAAAAGTGGGAAAGCGGTGCGTGTATTATACAACTTTCAACACACTACTTTTTATGATTATAAATGGATTTTTTTTTTTTTTGAAAGATCAATGTCCAATTGGGAAGGGAACACATAAAATGTTTTTCCACAATGACAATATTTTTCCTTTGCTAAACGTCGTCAGTACTTGTCATTTACGTAGAGAATCAGTGTTCCGAGATGTGTTGAGTTAAATATACATAAATACATAAATCCGGCCATTCCAAGATGAAGTAGATAAGTCACTGAACAGTCGAGATTTTGGCCGGTTTTAGACATGATATCGTTAATGGAGAATCGATGAGGATGCTAATATGACCTATAGTAAATTTTAAGTAATTTTTAAATTTTGATTGCTTGAATATCCTTCTGAAAACTATGGCGATATTATACACGACTTCATTGGATTACATCATTGGATAGAAGTCCCTGCAAAAAAAGGGGCAACCATAAAATTTATCGATATCAAAAAGACTGCCCCGCTAGGATAGAAGCAACAGGGTTTGGGACTCACATATGGTTAATTTATTATTACGAAGGATATTATTATTCTCCGTATTAGACTACTGACTTAATTCCAATGGTTGATTCAATTATGTTCGTAATTACCTTCGATGAATTTTTGACTAAATTTATTGCCGAAGTACTATGAATTATATCCTTCGTAATAAAACATTATTCAGAAAATAAATTGCTAAACAATGTTGCTTCAATTCTAGTGGCGTAGCATTTATCGTAATTTTTAACAATCATTTCCATGACTGCAAAATTTTTGCTGAGGGGACTTTCATACAATGAGGTTGTTTTCGGGTAGTTATCAAGTTTTATTTTGTAGTTTTTATTGATTGATTGATTGCAACCTAAAATAGTAATCCGGATAACATAACAGAAGTGTCACCCTTAAAGGACCGGCACAAGACCTCGGGCAAGATATTCAACAGTAACCGACTGTATCCGGAAGAAGACAGAGGTATCTGAATCCTTTATTAAGTCAACTGAAAATGAGCTTTTCCAGGAATTATTGTATTCTTTTTTAATGCGCATAGTCAATAAAAGATAGAAATCAAAATCTAATTTAAATCAATAATAGCTACGATTTTAAATTTAAACGATCCTTCGGGAACTTGAAGAAGTCTTAAATTCTGCTTTAAAACGATTACCGATTAAATACTCAGTCTTTCTTGGAATTCCTCGAATTTTGTTGTCTTATGATTATGGTGTCCAACCGTTGATTAGATCTAAATTCAGATGGTTTACTGTTATCGGTGAATATACATCTATCTATTATTTATGCTAATATCGCCACAGAAAACGACAGCGATATTATATTCTGCTGATATTTATATCTTCATTTAAATCTAATGTTGAAAAAATTAGTTAAGGTTATGTATAGGTTTGTTCCAACACATCGATTGTTGTAAAACACATCGATAACTAACAGACTGCTCATGTTCTCCCCCCACTCTTTTGATTCTGACTTTGATTGGTTGATTTTCCCAGTTGATTCATCCAGCCGTAATACAATATTTGGATTTGTTAGTTATCAATTAGTTTTAATAGCTTGTTGGAGCATACCTTATGTTATATATGCCATATGTTTTTCCAATAAGTAAACAATTTGAGCGAAAATTAAGTCATTATTTTCATGTTTTTTCCGGATAACTTCTTAAATAAATTAGGAACCCCAAAAAGGTTTAAATGGGACCACCTTGGGAAAATACTCTACAAGATGCAAAAGGTTTCTTTCCAATTGGTCCACCCATCTCTGAGTAATCGGTGAACATACATAGAAAAAAAAAAAAAAAAAAAAAAAAAGGCACAAAAAAAAAGTCACATACGTATCGAATTGAGTAACCTCCTCTTTCTTTCGAAGTCGGTTAAAAATAAAGACAAAACTAGGAATTGTAAAACCTAACAATATAGATGGTATAGTATACAACACGTTTATATCTAGAAACGATAATAAGATAAAAGTTTATAATGAGATTATAACCAAGGTAACAATATATATAAAAAAGGGAAGTTATATAATAATAGAAGTAATAATAATAGTACAATACAATAGTAATAATAATAATATAGTATATAATAATAATAGAGTTACATCAATAATTACGGATACCTATGAAATCTACTACTAGGATTTGAGGATGCGGAAGATGTTAGAGTAAGTAGAGGAAATTACCTCTTTATCTGCCATATAGTTTACAGGATTATTTATTTTCCCGATGGATGAATATGGATTCTGAGAGGAGTCGTTGATCATGGTTTGGAACAGTAACTAATATGGAGTTGTTCTCTATGCAAGCATTGAATGCGATAAACTGCATTATTTTTAAAAATTTTTTTTTTTTTAGTTTTGTTGAATATTCAAGGTAATCATGAAATATCAACAAAGTACAGAGCCAAAACCTTGGTATTCCATTTTTTTCCTACTATTTATTTCACATGTATTGCTATGTATTGTGGATGCTGCCATGATAACAAAAGTAAATTGAATTAATAATTTAATATCAAAATATGTAAAGTACTGTATATGGTCACCCCGATGGTCAGTATTACCTAGGTCTTGGAAATACCCCTTGTAAGTTATTGGGGCCATAAACCTTCTGTTAGAAATTCAAAATAAGCAAAACTTAGGACCGACAATGCTGCCGACAAACACCCTGGGAAATACCTAAGAAGATTATTAGAGAAAATTGTGGCTATAAAGAGCGGCAAAGAGCCCGCTGGGAAACACGGTAAATATAGAAAGGAATAGAATTTGAGGCAGCTAGCCAATCAGAAGAAGTCTGCAGCCAGCCAATCAGAGGAAGTCTGGAAAGAGTGGGGGAAAGAAGACTTATACAGAGTCAAGAGGAAGAAGTTGAAAGGGAGTCGAGTAGAGAAGTTCGGGAGAGTTCGGAGGAGAGAGAGTTCGGAGGTGAACAGAAATCGGGTAGTGTGCCAAGAGGGCGAGAGTGGAACGAGAAGGGCAGAGGACCAGATAGATAGGAGCGGCCGAGATGGGATGCTGTGCTGAGTCTGAGAGAGCGTAACACCAGAGAATGCTCACCAGATAAGTTAATACATATACAGTACTAGTTGTAATATTGTGTGGTCAGTATTTATTAAATGATGTTAAATTGCCAGTCAGCATCCATTAACTAATTTGTGTCAGTAAAATATCTTTATATGATATTTTAAAAGGTAAAAATTAATGATTTACATTATTGGTCAATAAAATTAAAGATATAGTTCAATTTAGATTTGTTTATTTATTATCATTTACCCTATGCCACAGGTTTATTAAAATAAAATAATTGGTAAACACGTCACCTTTCGAAAAGTATCCAATAAGCAATTGATACATATTCATTATATTAATTTCATATATTAACTTGATATAAGCTGTTTCTGGTAACCCCCACCCGCCTTAGAAAAGCGGGAGACCGGAAACGTAGCAGTATTCAATATCCTATTGTAGATAAACGATCTATAAGTACTTCATATTTGTAAAGAAAAAAGTCCTTATCTCTATTTCGAATTTTCTATTATTACTTATCTTCTGTTAAATGCCGTCCTGTTATTTTTATTTTATTTAATTAATTTAATAATAATTAATTAATTGATTCTTAAGGGTTTTTGTAAATACTGGATTCGCAGATATTATTTTAAAAAGTTATTTTTGGATCTGTCATCTTACGATATTTATAGTATTGATAGCGCTGTTCCCGGAATCGTAGAAACGCCTTGGAATGGAAATTATTATAAACGTTTTTTTTCCTCTTGATTCTTATGTTTTCCAGGACTTTCCAAAATTTCCGTGAGATTATCTGAGGTAGTTAAGAAAAATCACAAAAATACGCACTACATTCTAGGACTTGTCTCACACTTGATACTTTGTCTCAAAGTATAAATGCTCAGCGATTCGTAGTTAGCGAGTAATATTGAAATGTTTTATGTTCTAAATATAATCCTCAATAAATAATACACCTTTTCTTTGCAAAGCCATGATCAATAATGATTTTTATTTTATTTTTTAAGTCATAAGTCTTAAATCTAATGCACATGTATATCCCAAATAATCATAAACTATTTACAAATATCCTGTCAACAAGATCAAAAAAAAAGGAATTTGCAGATTTAGGTCACCAAGGTACAAATACTTAGGTATTTTAAAATTATAAAATTGTACTTTTTTTAAATACTTTAAAAATATCCGGTATCATTTTTTTACACTACTATTTTTATTACCTCTTCGATTGATCCTTCAATCTTTCCGTTATAAAATTCTTAATTTAAAAACATTAGAAGCACCAATTTATATACTTTTAGAAGTAAGAGGACCATTATTTCGTTTATGATGTGATGAGTAGTTTTGGAGTTATAAATAAAAAACTGGAAAAGTTGTGAAAAACTCATGTGTTCTTTAATTACTTCAGGTAATGCTCAAGAAACTTCGGTTGCAAACATCAGCTTCGTGTTTAGCACCCTTGAAAACATAGGAGTCAAGGACAAAAAAACTTTCCATCTCCAAACCCGTGGGGTCTTAACTAAGTAGTATTTATTGATATATTCAACAATAAGCGGTTAACGGTGTGATCTTTTTCAGACCTGGATTCTGGGGTAAAGTTGGAACTCCTTAAAAAGGTAAGAATCTTGCTCTGCGGCGTTTTAAACAATAAAATAAAAAGAAAAGTTAATGCAATGATAGTATATTATCAAAAAATAGACTGCAGGTTCCTTTTCCTATAAAGTTTTGCCGACTACCAGTTCTCAACTACAACGGGAGATAAAACAACGAAACGACGAAATGATTGATCCTATTAAGGTGAAAGTGGGGGAGGGATCTCTGCCAAGAAATCGCCCTGATACCAACCAAATAATAAGGAGTACTTATAATCGGATTTGACTTGTTAGGAGGTGAGAAGACGAGTGAAAAGTTAGAAAGAACTCCCTCGACTGAGTCCATTAGAAATTCACGGGGGGAGGGAGTGCGGGCGGTAAGGGGGAGACATCGTCGTTAGAGACTTGGGCTGCTATTGAAGTCCTTTATCAAACCATAGTTACCACTTGTTGCTCAGGCTCCAGCAATTTTGGCCCTTATGTATATGAATTAATTTAGGCACTTTCCCTCAGTTAAGAAGGGTGCACTGTATTCACAACGCAGTTCACAATTTAGAAAAAAAATTAACATTATAAAATAAACACACTCTCCCTGTAAAATAAATAAATGTAGCCTTATCAATGTACCATACGTATTTGTAAAGGTGAAGGATTTAATTATGGTTTCAAACTTTTTCAATTTCACGTTCCCCAATGTGAACATCTTCTTTTGCAGCGCTACTGTTTTGTGTGATCTTGAGACTCATTTCTCAACTTAAAGCTGTCCAGAGTCTTCTTTATAAATGCTGTCACTCATAGCTTGTCAAGATTCGAAAGAAACATAAATAGAAAAAACACTGAGTGGAGAGTTGTACAAGTGATGAAGCTAAGATAGATACTCTGTTTCAATATCTTAAAGAAATATCATACTAAAACAGAATATAACAGGACACCGCCAATGATAAAGGATATAAGTTAAGGCGAAGATAAAGAAATATATTTTCGATATGTCGAATTAATATTTCGATATTGTTAAAAAATATCGATATTTGCACCTCTAGTTTTAGCTACTCCCAATCTAAACGAACCCTATCAACTAAGATTATTAATGACCCTTACCTAAAATCAATCGTTATTTTACTTACTTTTATAGTATTGGCGTTCGAACAAGAATTAAACGTATTCTCGGAAACCGTATATTTCAACCTGAAAAAATCATGGATTCATTTTTTACTTTCACTTACCTATATATGAAATATATAGTAAGTGGAAGTATTGCGATCGTGAAAATTTTCGACTTCCGGTTTTCAACGGAAATACACGTTTTGGGGTCCCCTGAGTCAAAATAACCAAGTCCCGCGAAATGGTCTGTGTGTGTCTGTGTGTGTGTGTGTGTGTGTGAGTGTGTGTGTGAACAGACTAGCTCAAAAACTATAAACCGTGCGAACCTGAAATTGGGTATTTAGAGTATGTATAAGCCCGCGATGTGACAGCAAAAATTTCATCAAATTTGGTCAAAGGGAGGGGGTACTTTATTTATTAACTTTTTAATTTTTTTTCGATTTTCTTAAAAACGGCTCTAACGATTTTGATTAAACTGAGTATTTGATCTATTTACATGCCTAAAATATGACTGTAAAAATTTCATCAAAATTGATCAACCGGAGGGGGGACTTTACTTAATAAATTTTGTATCATTTTCACATGTTTTTTTTATTTACTCAAAAACGGTTTTAACGATTTTGATCAAACTTGGTATTTGATGTATTTATATGCCAAAGATGTGATAACCAACATTTCATCACAATTGATCAACCGGAGGGGGGACTTTACTTAATAAATTTTGTATCATTTTCACGTGTTTTTTTTATTTACTCAAAAACGGTTTTAACGATTTTGATCAAACTTGGTATTTGATGTTTTTATATGCCCGAGATATGACTGTAAAAATTTCATCAAAATTGATCTATGGAAGGGGGGACTTTACTTAATAAATTTTGTATCATTTTCACGGGTTTTTTTTATTTACTCAAAAACGGCTTTAACGATTAACAAAAATAAGATATGAATGTAGAAAAATGTGTGACTTTGGGAAATGATATTTAGCAAAACACGTCAATTTCTAATCTAAGTAAGTTGGTAAGTGAAAGTTGTGTGTTGCGCGCACGCACCAGATTTTTATACCATGGATTCATTTAGTTTTTCATATATTTAGTATTATGAATTATTTCAAAAGATCGCCAATTAGGTAAAAACATGTTAGTAAATATCTCAATTCTTCATTCACTTAACTAATTCTTTGCACGAGTAGTGAATAATCTTAGTTAATGAATATAGCATTATCATTATTATTCTTCATCCTATTCTTATGTATCGTATTTCCTCAAAGAAAAGGTAGCTTAGCTTAGCTCTTAGGTCGTGCCAGATATTCTGTGTCTCAAAAGGCAAAAAGGTATCAACATTTCAAGATTATCATCCCCTCGGCATAACATGAAACCCAGCCTATGATGAAAAAAAAAAAGAGGTCTGGTAATATGAACGCGATATTACATAAATTTTAAATCTTAATAACAAAGTGCACATATAAGTTTTTCCGACCACATGTAAATAAAATTTCTCATTAATTTAAATTAATTAATTATTTATTATTTATCCAAGTTTTTTCTTATAAATCACTTGACTGTGATGATATTTTCAATATCCCTTAACCTAAATTTTAGAGGCTATTTCATTTTACTCAGCTATATATATTTTTTTTTTCTACTTCCGGAAATTTCCAATTTAAAGCCTAACTGTTGAAAAGTTAAAATACTTTATCTTACATGAAAAGGTACTTTAAACTCGAAATGCCCGAAACAAATTACTAACTCAGTACTCACATTTCATTGAATATATATTAAAAGTTTTAAATTTTTATTAGTGACCGCCCGAAGTTTCGGTTTCGGCCTCAGTTTACATATCGGCCAAAAATCCGGCCAAGCCGAAACTTGCATAAGTGTCTGATGTCTTCGACAAAAGAGGGGGGTTAAGTTTGTAAGTTACCCAGATCTCGTTCATTGCTTTTTGCTCCCTTTAATTTAGTCGTATGTAGAGTCAGTTATTTTCGTAAACCACCCTTGAATTGGCATTAGATAACATACACATGGATATCTCTAACAGTAACTTTAATCGATAAACCTTCGAGCTAGGTATGATGAAAAAATGTGATAGTGAAAAACAGGGATGTGCCCCGTAAATGTCATCAAGTCTTAACATGTGAAGAAAGCTTTCTTTTCATTGTTGTATGTGAAGAATAGTAATAGAAACCCTAAATAAGAATAAATTTTCTATATAATCAATTTGAATCTGTAATGGGAGAAACCCAACATCTCCACAGATTCAAATCTATGTAAAAAAAGAAGTTGAAATATCTTATATTTAAGTGCAATATTTGAAGTTAACACCTCTGACTTTCGTTCCGATATATATTTCATATACACACAAAAAAAAGATTAATATCTAATTGTCAGTTATAATACATAGAATAGTATTAGAGTTCATTATTCTAGGGTTATCTGAGAATAAATGAAGTATTTAGTTAGCTCCCTTAAAGGGTGTTCAAGCGAATATATTGTTAGTAGTAAGGTCTAGCGAGCGATAACGAATGGCAGCTATCCGTAACTCTCAACCCTTTTACAAGGTATATAATGATTTTAACAAGGTCTGAAGAACCGATGTTTTAACTAACCAAATAATATGATCTTCTTAATCTTAATCTTATATGTGTGGATATTTCGTTGTGTAGTTTATATTTCTACACTATGTGTTAAATTATTCATTTTCTAAATATTAATTAAACTCGAATTTCTTCCAAACGAAAATACTAAAAACAAACCGAAGTTTTTCTCCCCAAAATATAAGCATTAATAGTCCAATTTTTTTTACAATTGATTTATCTTATTTAATCAATGGTGGATAAACTCGTAAAATGAATGCAACGAGATTGGTATGAGCTTCTTATCTCAGCTTATGAATGCTAGTCTTATTCAAATAGAATGTTTTGCATGGATGGCTGGGTAGATAAAAAATTATTTGTACGTTATAAATTGTGATCGATTGGGAAAATAATTTTGATTCATTTGACATAGTATTGGTTTTTATTCACTAATTTTCATGTTTTTGAGTTTCTGAATCTACGAATTTCTTAAAGTGTTAAAGTGAACATGTAACTGGAATGCTCTCTCTCTCCTCTGCATTTGAAAGTAGCTTGAATTGCAAAGAGCAGTTCAGGACAATTATTTCAAAGCAATCAAAATAATAACTTATTACTATTAATTTAATATTAATTTCCAATATGTGGGATGATAACGCCTCTTTCCTCTGAGATACTTTTAAGTTAACCTAGCGCTAAGGAGAAGACGAGGATAATCTGGATTTGCTCTGGCTTCCAAAAGAACTCAAAAAAATCTTTATAATTTCATAAAACAGTAGGACTTTACTAAATATTTTTACATCCATTCAGCTCCTGAATTGTATTTCGATAATTTCTAAAAAATAACTCTATTACTATGTTAGACTTTTAAATCAGCTTACCAGCTCATGACAAGCATAAGTACTTCGATGCTTAATCGGCTATAATTTGAGAATCGCTAGGGCTCTGATTACAAGTTGATTGAATTCAGGCCGATAAGCATTTGCAATTAGTGTCAAGTTACATTCCTGCCTTAAAGGTTCAATGTGTGCTGTGTGATGAATTAAATAAGGAGATAGCTCTAAAGCATTATGTGTTTCAGGGACGGAAAAGGATTTTCAATACATTTGAAGACCCTTGAAGAAGAACGTGTTCAGTCACATTTTGCAAATTTTACAGGAGAGCAAAAAGAGTTTTTAAATCTTATATAGAACTCAACCTAGTAACTCTAAGTCAATGGGAAAAAATAATGTACGCCCAATATATTTTCAAATAATGGTAATGTTAATAAAAATACAATAGATAATTTGTTAGTCCAAAAAAAAACAATGACCAAATACAAAACCTTTTATAAAAAAATTAAACCGACTTCGAAAAATAGGAACCAGTAAAAATAATTACACTAAAAGTATGAAATAATTGCCTTCTGATTTTTATGAATATACAGCAAAATTCAAAATAGTATAAAAAGCAGAAAAATGCAAAATGCGGAATAATTTCATTGTGATTTGTACGAATAGACACTAACTGTTAATAAAAATGAATAAATTAATATATTAATACTATGTTCAATACAACACAATCTTTTCGGAGGCGGCGCAAAATAGAAAATTTCCAAATAACATGTTACTGATTAAGATTTTATTAGAAAACGATAGACATTGAAGATGGGAAGAGGAGATTCATTTAGAAGGTTTTAAGATTTTCATAATTTCTAGGGTTAAAAATTTTGCTCCGCCTCCGAAAAGATTGTGTTGTTTTGAGCATGGCATTTAATATTTTAATATAATAATTTTTATTAACAGTTAGTGTGAAATTCGTACATATCACAATATAATTATTCGTTTTATTGCATTTTTCCGCTTTTTATACCATTTTGAATTTTGCTATGTATTCATAAAAATCAGAAGGCAATTATTTCATACTTTTTAATGTGATTATTTTAACTGGTTCCTAGTTTTCGAAGTCGGTTTAATTTTTTTATAAAAAGTTTTTTATTTCATACTTTTTAAAGGCTGGATGATTTGTAGAAAGCCACACGTTGGTTCTAAAATATATTCGAATCTTTATATTCGAAGTTTATAAAGATTTTTTAAATGTATTGAGTACTGGTTTCTGAATTCGGTTTTTATTTTTTATTCGGCACCCCTTCACGGTAATAAAGCCAAATTTCAGATGAAACCAAACTTATATTGATAGTGGGAAGGACGAGATTTATCCGTGGGTCCATCACGAAATAAAAATCAATCCGCCCCATATCCCGGACCTTTATATTATAAATATTATACATTAACGCCTTTTTAATTTTATGAATACATACAGAAAAGTGGAAAATGTAGTGCAGTGCTTACATTACACATCTTTTAACACCTTTCTACTTTGACTAGAAATGACCTTTTTTTTTTTTTAAAGACCCATGTTGAATGGGAAAGAGAACACGAATTCAGAAAATGAGTTGCAAAACTTTTTGGCTTCAATTCCAGCGGGGTGGCCTTTTTGACACCAATCATTTTTATGCCTGCTTAATTTTTGCTGCGGCGACTTTCATACAATGATGTGACAGATATCAAACTTTTATTTGCAATTTTTATTGATGAATGAACAACGAAAAACTATTTTTTAAATAATGTAATGTCTACAAAGGCGATTTAATTATAATCAGACGAATACTGAGAGAGTCTGTCCTAGGAAAATTTTAATTTATTGGGAAATATAATACACAGCATATAGGGTACGTTACGAGACAATTAACCATCTTAGGAGGCATTGGAGGTTGAAGACAATAATATTAAAATTATTTAGGACATATTTATTTCATGACTGTACATATCTATAATATTTTTTCTTAATTTTCGAACCACATTTAAGCTTAGTTAATATTTTTTTCTTTTCTCAAAATCAAAACTTTGGCACTTACAGCCATTTTTATTTATCCCCCTCAATAGTTGCAGAAACAAAATTAAAAACCGATAATAGTAATACGGATAACATAACAAAAGTGTCACTCCAAACCGAAGATTTGGCACAAGATTTTATTATTACGTTGTAGGTGCCTGAATCCTTTGTTAAGGAAGGAAGTCAACTGAAAATAAACTTTTCCAAGAAGAATTGAATTCCTTTTTCAATGGGATTGGTAGTCGGAAATCCAAATCTAATTTGAATCAATAATTGCCACGATAATAAAGTTAAACGATCCTTCCGGAACTTGAAGAAGTAATAAAAATGTGCTTTCAAAAAGGATATCAATGCTCGGACTTTCTGGGAAATCCATTATTATCTTATGATTATGGTGACCATCCGTAGTTTAGACCTACATTTAGGATTTTTTCTATTTATGGCGTTTAATGGTAGCTTTAATTTCCTCAAACCCATAAAAATAATCTTTTAAATGACCCAAAAAAATGTTCTTGAGTTTTACTTATTTCTTTGCTTAATTTCCCAGGAACAGGGTTGAAACTACAATAATTTTCTGGAACCATAAAAAAGTGTTCTATTTTTTTTTAATATCGCTCTTATTTTTCAGAAAACGAGAGCCATATTATATTCTACTAATATTATATATCTTTATTTAAATCTATTGTTGAAAATTTATTTAAGGTTATTTATAAGGTTTGTTCTTACAAGCACTTAAAACACGTCAATAACTAACAGTCTGCTCATGTTCTCCCCCCACACTTTTGATTCTGAATTTGATTGGTTGGTTTTCCCAACCGATTCATGGAGTATTAAAACAGCATTGAGTATTGCTTAATTTAGAACAAACTTAGAATAAAAAAAAAATTTAGAATAAAAGATATTGGGAAAGTTTGTTAGTGAACAATATGTTTTAATAGTTTGTTGGAGCATACCTTATGTTATATATGCCGTATGTTTTTCCAATAAGTAAACATTTTGAGCGATTATTAAATAATTATTTTCAAGGTTGTTCCCGATAGGCGGGCGCAATCGAATATAGGGTGCGCTAGTAGTTTTGCAAAATGTTGGAAAGAACGGTGTTAGACCTAGTTGATGTGATAGAGATAATTGGTAATTTTAAAAGACCATTAATTGAAGGGCAGGCTATTCTTGATGCAAACTACATATTTACATGTGGAATAATATCTAAAAATAAAAAAACAGTTATTTTACAAGCCTCGTGCCTTTAAACTAGCAATCTTAAAGGACTGCCCCATCAAATAAAAGTGGAAATCAAATTTATTAATAATAATAAGCAATTTTCTTGTCATTGTACGTGTATAGATGGTAGTTCTGGTAAATGCAAACACATCATTGTAACTTTACTCGACGTTTTTCGATTAGTAATAACATTAATTACCTATTCACACAATCATTGTTATGACAGCTTAGATTCTTTGTCATATTATTTATTTATTTCTCAAAACTTTCAGGCTTCGCATTGAAAACATGGAACAATTAAGCACAACGGATGTAATAGAAAAATGGGGAAAATTAAAAAAGAAAAACAAATCTATGACACTATGGTCTCAAAGTTATTTGCATAAAACTAGCATTTTGGAATAATAAAATGTCAAATAATAATATTTACCTAGATAAATATAGTCTCTTTCTTTAAAATAAAGACTACATATCGTCATATATTTCGAAACAGGCTTATCTATTCTTAATTTTACAATCCACTCTTTAAGAAGCTTTTTATTTTTTGGAAATAAAAGGGAATGATACGTCTTTTGATTTTCTAATTGAACACTGAGGGACCGAGCAATACCTATTAGATATTTTTCAAATGATTTTTTGCTCAATCGGGTTTTAATTATGGAAAAATAAATTAAAAACTCCAAAAAACCCTATGAATCCCAGGTAATGGCCCCGCTTTTATCCCCGTTTCTCTAGTTCCTGCAGCGCCGTCGCAGAAGCAGCACCGTCGCTTGCACCCGCCTATAACTTCTTAAATAAATTAAAAACCCAAAAAAGGGTTAAATGGGACCACCTTGGAAAAATACTCTACAAGGTGCAAAAGGTTTCATTTCAATTGGTCCATCCATCTTGGAGTATTCGGTGGACATACATAGAAGAAAAAAAATTGGGGTGGCGGGATGGTCAAGTGGCTAAACGCGTTAGAAAATACGCGTTGCCACTGACAACCGGACAGATGATTTGAGAACCAGAAGATAGCAAGTTCAACACCCGTAGCCAGGGGAAATTCAATAATACTCGGCATTATTCCCCCACCCTCTCCTGGCCCGGGAAACCCCGTATAGCCTAAACAGCGAGGAAGGGGTGGACCCAAAAAAATAAAAAAAAATGGCACATACGTATTGAATTGAGTAACCTCCCCTTTCGAAGTCGGTTAAAAAGAACTGTAACTGCGTGTGCCTCCAAAAAAGAATTGTAAATATCTCAAGGACTGAACCCGCTATGTTCGTGTAAAGTACACAGATTTGATGTACTCGAAATGGTTTACTATAATGCGCTATAAAACAATATTCTCAAAAAATGGACTGAACACGTTCTTAGCGCGGGGTCTTCATTTATAATGAAATTATTCCAAGAAATATAACACAAACAACGGATTTATATTTACCGTTTGAGGTGTCTTAAAAATGTTTAAAAAAAATTCATAATTGAACAACTTTTTTTTTAGCGATGAAGTTTTCTTTTACACTAGCTGTTCCAGCGGATTTTGTAACACCACACCCCATATAGAATTCCTAATTCAATTGCGTTTTTCCCTTAGAAGAATCGAATCGAAACACTTAAGTGACTGTAGTTACTGTGAAGGTTGGGGCTGTTATTCTTTAATCGGCAGTGGATACCCTTCGCGCTGGACGTTACCGTTTAAAGAACCCGAGAATAAATAAAAGGGGGAAGAAAAAAAGGGAGTAAATGTGGTGGAGGGAATAATAATAACAGTTAGCTGGAGGGAGGCTATCGGGCTCCTTGCCGGAGAAATGCTAAACAATTTAAAGGCTCCTACCCAGACCGTCCCCGATGAGCCTCGGACGTGATCCTCAACAACTTTCCCTCCAGCTCGGTCCTCGGGAGTGTAACTGCCCACCCACTTCGGCCGTAAACACATGCATTATGTCTATCTCGGATCCAAGAGGAATTCTGGAATACATTGACCAAATAATTGGTCAATTTATACAAGTATAGAATGGCTAAGTATGTATATTTCTAGTTAATTTATTTTCTGCGTTGAGAGTCCTTATCCTTAGTCTTCAGCCTAATTGAGAATAAAGCAGCATCTGATCAGAAATAATAAAGTCAGAAAATAATAAATAATTTTCTCTTGAATAATAAATGGATGGACTATGTAGAAAACCACGAGACAAAAATAAGTATTCTGAGGCACCTGGTGTTTTGGTAACAAAACACAAAACGTCGCAAGGAAAAACCATTAGCTTCTTTTAAAAACCCATTTTTAGAAACACCATATATTGCATTGTCGGAAAACTATGCGAGCCAAGCTTTCCAAAGGAAAAACATGTTCCCGTCCATTTAGATGACAAAGATTTTAACCAAACCAGAGATTTTACACTGACAGACAGACACGCCGCAGAATATCAATATGGTGTTTATTTTGATCAAGAAGAAGATACTAAGTTTTACTTTAGAAACATCATTTGTGCATCTATTTTAAATTTTAAATAAAATAAAATGAAAGGACTTGACTTATTTAGCTCAACTAACACAAAAATACTTATTTATTTCCAACGGACTTCATGGAGATACTAAAAACATTCAAAATACAATATCTTATTTATTATTTACGAGGAGGGTATCCCCTGTCCGCCTCACGGCTGAACAAACCTAATTAAATCTTATTACAGTTGCTTTTTCCCGTTCCTTCTAAAAAAGAAAAACCCAATGAATTATTAGGGATTATGTTAATGTACAATCTATTCTGCTATTATCACATGACACATCACACATTCAACATATAATTACTTTGAAGAGAAAAAAAAATTATGATGATAAGACACGTAGAAATCTTGCTTGATATTGTTATTTTATTTTTTCCTACATCATTTCGAGTTTGCAAAGGCGAATTGGAATAGATCTCAATTTAAATATACAATTAAGGCAATCATATCTTCATAAGTATGCCATCAATATTGAGTAAAAAAATAGAGAATAAAAAATTTTACTTAGTTTTCTATTGAAAATATATTACTTTTTTTTTAAATTTTACAGATGGCGATAATCTGGACCTTATGTTTCGCAGCTTCTGCAGCTCAGACCACGGACTTGACGGTGAGTAAAAAATAAAAGCTCCAGCTATAACATATTAAACTTCAAAGGCTAGTTAAAATGTATGGAAGATATCTAACTTCATACCTGTTTTTAGGGACTGGTTTACTTAAACAAAAAAGCTTTCCGTTTTTTCTATAATTCTTGATCAAAGCTTAAATGCCTTTGATCATGAATGAGTAACAGCATCCGGCCTAAAATGGTGAGTTACTAACTGATATGAGCTAATGGAACAGGAAGCTGGAAATTTAGCCATGAAATCAAGCGATAAAGAAACCTTCGGCTATATATCACACATGTACTACATAAATAGCAATGCTATGTACATCATATTGCTGCTCCATCCATTTGGTTTCTTATTGCATGCTTAGATTCAAAGTTTTGACAACTAGTGGAATCCACGTCATTTTTTTCTTTCAGAAATTACAGATAGGCAGTGTCCATTACAAATTGGATTTTTAAGTCATTAGCAAGATGAAGTCCTGGATACATTGCTCAATTAAAATCTACACGAAACCAAACCATGATGAAGACCGATATCCGATCATTAACACAGTGATGCCCAAAAAAAAATACGGATACAGCCTTATACTACACGACGTATATAGAGCGTTATTTTCCAGTATTGACAAGAATTTTAAATATTTACTGCGCTAATATGTCAACCTGGATTTAAGATAATTCTGAATTTTAAAATAGAAGTATCCTTAGCTTTAAATTTATTGTTGGATATTATTTCTTTGTATTTTATTATTCTTTCTTTTTTTATAGTAAAATACTATGATGCCAGTCGTATAATGAATTCCCTGTCCGCGCTTGTACGATATTAGGTACTCGTTAATGACGTAAAATAAAGTGGCGTTGAATAAATCAAAAAGATTTCAACTTCCAGTTTTACTACTAAAACCAGAAAGAGGATTACATTTGTAAATACCTGAAGAAATCTTTTTAATGTTATGTATTTTATTTGATTTAATTTATGCTTGAAATTTCCAAGCACATTTATCAGTTGATAAATAAAAATTAACTAACTAAATAAAATACTTAAGAATAATGTTGCCTGAGTTATTATTATAACGCAGACCTTATAGACAAAAATCACCCCTCAAAAACGTCACTCTGAAGGGTCTTCAAACAGGTAGTAAACGAAAAATCTTAACATGATTTTTAGCATCTTAGCAGATCTTAGCACCATCTGTCTTTTTTAAAATCGATGAAGAGGCCAAATAAAGAGAGACTCAAAATAAATTTATTATTATTATTATACTATAATATTCATTTAATTAGAAACATATGATTGAATAAATATTTTTATGGTTATTTTTGTGTTACTTGGTAGTTGCAAGTTGATACTTTTTGTAACCTTGTTGATTATTTGAGTTGTTACTGTTTGCCTGACATTGTAAAGTGTTGTTTTCTTCTAATTTAAATTATTTAAACCCACATAAGTATTACAATACTATAATGTATTTTATTATTATTTTTATAAGAGAACTTATTAGAGTAAGAATAATTAGTTTTGAAGAAACGGATCTAGTTTTTGTAAGAGGGAGTGCAGGAGGCACTGACCGTGAGGACGAGCGGGCAATCAGCTGAAAATCAATCCCCCCCAGCCACCCCTAAAAGATTGAACCTTCACACGACCTATTAAGTTTATATTACACAAGATATCGTTTTCCAGAATTCGTCTTTATAAGCAATGATCAAAAGGAATTGGTAGTGTATATAAAATAAAAATAAGAGGTAACTGAGAAAAGAAATATATTTTAGTACATTACATTATTTACTGAGTTCGTCTTTACAAACTATGATCAAAAGGAGTTGGTAGGGTAGAATAAATAAATAAATATACAGAGGGGGTGGGGGTCAATTAAAAGAAGATGTAACTGAAGAAGAATGTATTGAAAAGAAATATATTTTATTACATAGCAAATTTCCATCTATCATCTCATCTCATCATTTCATTTTGTTCCCCAATGAAAATAAATAATTTTCCCTTAAATATTTAGTTTATAATTACCAACTTCATTCTAAAAATTTCTCTATTGCTCTGTGTTTTTTTTGTCAATAAGCCCAGATGATATCTTAAAAGATCACTATGAAAGGAGATATCGGCGTGTTTTATTTCTTTTATGAAGAAAAATCCTTATCATTTTCTACTATATTTCTTAACTTATTCTTTTTCTATTTCATCCTGTTATGTTTAAAATAGATTAAGAATACCTGCAAAAATACCTTTACCATCTAAAAAGAAAAAAATCTATGTGAAAATCAATAAAAACATTTAAAATTGGATACTTCAAAGAAACGTTATACTGTTTCGTTTAGAAGATTGATAAGCCGAAATAGACCGAATTTCGAAAACAGAGGGCATGCCGTGACGGAGAAAAATACAAA
The DNA here is from genome assembly GCA_911387785.2 of Aelia acuminata. Classification (NCBI taxonomy): domain Eukaryota; kingdom Metazoa; phylum Arthropoda; class Insecta; order Hemiptera; family Pentatomidae; genus Aelia; species Aelia acuminata. The sequence continues at coordinate 86,941,509 of OU426979.1, read as the reverse complement.
ATTGGACCACGCGAACGATGAATCCTCACTTTCACAAAGGATGGAGCAAGATTCCATGTTGAGGGTACGCCTTGTCATTTTTAATAGTGAAGCCATCAGTTTCTTCTCAGGTAGCTTCGCCTGACAGCTTACATACTTCACTAATATGACAGGACATGGAAAGGCGGGAGGGCTCCCCCCTGTCAGGGATCAGCATCGGAAATATTTAAAATGTTTCCGTGAGCCTCATATTGCAGTTTATATTTGTAGGGCAGTTTAACATGTTTTAAACATAATTTTTTAGCTTCTGAACCTGGAGAATATTTTTACGTTTTAGAGATTTATTCTATTTTACCTATTGTTCCGCGTTCGCTCCATTGGGGTTCCGGTGTTATCTAGCGCTGCCCTCACACAGGTGGCATGCAACTAGCCACACGTCTTGCTGTCACCTGAGAGCCCTGACCTGGCGCTGCATCTATGTGGGCCCACGTCAATTTCTTTTTTTTTTTTCATCTACTTCACCCAATAGTAGAAGAAAGAAGTTGCCCCATGGGAATACCTGGGGCAGAGAATGAAGCAGAATGTGGTCAGGCCTGACATTTAACATCAAAACGTAAGTGAGATGCAAATTAAATTTTCGGCATGATCGCCCACCCCAAACTTTATTCAGCATTCACATCGTCCCCGCGATCGTCTGTGTCATCCATAAAATACTTCATCAAAATTCCACTAAGACTAACCTGGTTTGTATCCATTTTATCAATGTATGTACCGCTTTAAAATTGTAAATTTAAAAACAATAGAGGTTTATTTTTTTTCTGTTAATTTCTTAATTTATTCATACACTCCACTCAGATTTATATTTAAAGTTTCAACCAGCCATAGATTCTGAGCCCTGACAGTCTGCTGGGGGCCAAAGTCAAACACCTATTTTATATAATTTAACTATTTTTAAAACAAGTCAATGTAGATAAAAATAAAGCAAGTAGACACGTGCAAGGCCCACACAAATCGATAATCCAATGCAATGACAGTTCTGAATAAAAATCGCTTTTAGTTCTGATTAAAAATAAAAATATTTTTGCTTTCACTTACCTACATATTTTTTTTTTTTTTTTTAATTCACGAACTATCTACCATTTGTTCTTGTTGGAAGACCTTTCTATTAGCAAAATCACATAGGAAACATCCACTAAAAATTTTTACAATCCGAAAAAGTAGGCGACTGATATCAAAAGGAGAAACTTTAATTAACTCTAATAATAAATCGTGTTTTTTGAGTTAGGCCAGGCTTGCAAAGGGCCATAAATAATCATGGACCTACCTAAGGTAAAACGCTCATTATCTGGAGGTGAACAAGTGCCCCGTTAGGGTCTCCGGTCTGGGGACTGCTTTAGGGGATTGTTGGCAATAGTTAAAAAATACATATTTAACTTGAGAGACTGAGAAACACGTGAGGTGTTTATGAGGTTTTGATGTGGCGCTGCAAGAGGTCAGCTGGCCAGGGAAGGTCTCGTTTAGGGAAGTACACTACAGAAACTATTTGGTAGGGGACGAGCACAAACTATTGTGTAGAAGCCGGGCTTCTCATTTGGAATTGATCAGAGCATTGTGATACATTTATTTAGTGATAAAACACATGTGTTATATATATTTATTTCTTAGTGGCCTCACACACTGAAACCTAGTTGAAACAAAGTTTAACCGGATTTTGATAGCTATTTTTCAGGGTCGGCAGTAAAAGGTGCGTTGAAAAACACACACACCTAAGATAGTGACGGTGAAGTTAATTATTTTGCATGGGAATTAGGGATTGACTAAAATCGGTTTATGATAATACCACAAAAATTATTTAGCGATACATTTATATATTTATTTAGTGATAGGATTTAGATAGCTATTTTTCAGGTATAAAGTTGCGTTGAAAAACATACACACCTAAGATAATGACGGTGAAGCTAATTAGGAATTGGGGATTTACTAAAATCAGTTTATGATAAAACCACAAAAATTATTGTATACCCTAAACATATTGTGGAGACCTTAGATTAATTTACATTCATAGATTCTTAAATCACTCCCGACAGAAATAATAATTAGGTAGAAAATAGTCCGGGGAGGCGGTCAATAAAATACAAAATAGTATAAAACTATTTTATTGTTGCCGACGTTTCGACCCAACTATGCAGGTCTTCGTCAGGGCTAAATAAACAAGACACAGACAACAATATGAGTAATAGGACAAAGAATATGAACTGGCTAGATAAAATATAAAAATATAAAAAACAAAGAATATGAACTGACTATATAAGATATAAATGACTGTGAACTTAAGGTTAAGCATATAATTTATAACACACGGTGTAATAAGGCTATTGACACTGATACTGTTAACACTGATGCCGTTGATACTGATAGTATAGGTGGTGTGATAAGATGAGGTAAGGTACATAATAGTGGAGTTTGTAGTTGTACATTTGTTTGTTTGTACAAGTTGTACATTTCTAACACTTAAGGCCACATAGATAATTAATATGTTCCTATCAAATACAGAAATAGCCTATTTATATCAACAGTACTGTATTTTTTTATTTTTATTTTTATTTAATCCTATTTTAATGTTTTTCACATAATATTAATTACATACATATATAGTCAGCTAGTTATAAGTGCCCTCAATTTTGTTATACTGTTTAAAATGCCACTATTTACTCCTGTAACTAATGTTATTTATTTGTGTAAAGTTAGCGTATGTAAACAAATCCTAACCCGCCTTCCGCAACCCTTTTTTTCTGACATTCTCCCACTCCGACAAAAGTGTACCCTGCTTTGACCCTCACTTTGGCCGTGACATCCATCCCTGTTATAAGGTAAGCTCCTCTATTTACTATAATTATAATCCATCATATATTAATCCCTCCTCTAATCTGCCCCATTTTGCCACCATATCTACCCATAGTACACCATTCTCATAACATATCCACTATTATGTACCTTACCTCATCTTATCACACCACCTATACTATCAGTATCAATGGCATCAGTGTTAACAGTATCAGTGTCAATAGCCTTATTACACCATGTGTTATAAATTATATGCTTAACCTTAAGTTCACAGTCATTTATATCTTATATAGTCAGTTCATATTCTTTGTTTTTTATATTTTTATATTTTACCTAGCCAGTTCATATTCTTTGTCCTATTACTCATATTTTTGTCTGTGTCTTGTTTATTTAGCACTGACGAAGACCTGCATAGTTGGGTCGAAACGTCGGCAACAATAAAATAGTTTTATACTATTTTGTATTTTATTGACCGCCTCCCCTGACTATTTTCTACCTAATTATACATCCGGTCAACTATCATCTATCCAATAAGAAATAATAATTATTAATAAATATAACTTACAGGATACGTGCAATGAAAAAAGATAATGAAGATAAACACTGCCAGCTTAGTGCTATGCTATTCCCACCGAAAATAATCAATAGATATTTATATATTATCTCGTCATTTTGGGTGATAAAGGGAAGCAATTTCTAGATCATAATTGATTATGGTTAAGAAAAAATAACAGCTTGTCTGTCTTGTTTATCCTTAAACACTTATTCCATGCATGAAGTTTAGAAAGTATATAAAACATAATATAAAATATCGAAGGAAGGAAGAATCAATTCTTTGTTTCTCATCATCAGTAAGAAAAACTGTACTTAATCGATTAAAGTTATATAGAGAAAAAATAAACTTGTTCCCTAGGGAAAAATAAGGAAAACATAAACCGCAATGAACTGCAATTCTCCGCAATATCTGGATCAAGCATATAATATTTCGTTTTTAATTTGAACTTACTCTTCTTTTATTCTTAATGCATTTATTTAGATTAGCATTCAAGCAAACATCAAGGGATCGCTGATGACGTAATGGACTAGCACCTAAGTCCTGGGTTCGATTCCACAAATGTATCATATGTATTTATTTCTTGGTGGCCTCGCACACTGAAACGTAGTTAAAACCAAGTTAAACCGTCATATCATTATGATATTAAGTATTAAAATAATATCGAAAAATCCTGCGAATATTCATATGAACAAGAAAATAACGTAGTTGACTTGTAAAGGCAAAAAATCTATCTAAAATATTATATTTTACTGACCGTGACGCGATATGGGAAATTTACACTCGCATACTGGTTAATCTTAAAAAGGGGAACGAGGATTTTCACCTAGTTTTCATTTTTTAATTTTTTTTTTTATTACTCTCTCAATAAAAGAAACGGGAACAGAAAAAAGTAAATTATACTTATTTAAGCTGGAACAAGATTTCTCGGAAAAGTTGTATTTTTAGTACGAATCTTCTTTATTCTACAATAGTTCATTACATTAATTTTTATACAATTCCTATCTGTTTAGGTACTTCATATGTTGGTTTAAAATGTATTGGATAAGGTAGGAAGAATCTTTTTTTTTTTTTTTTATTGGTCCTCCCCTTCCTCACCTGTTAGGCAATGCGGAGTTTCCCGGGCCAGGGGAGAGAGTGGGGGATTGATGCCGAGTATTATTAAATGTCCCCTGTCTCCGGGTTTTGAACTTGCTAACATTCGGTTCTCAATCATACGTTGTCATGGGCAACGCAGGTATGAAGAATCATAACACCTGATAATTATTTATATTTTTACTTTCACTTACCTATATATGAAATATATAGTAAGTGGAAGTATTGCGATCGTGAAAATTTTCGACTTCCGGTTTTCAACGGAAATACACGTTTTGGGGTCCCCTGAGTCGAAATGACCAAGTCCCGCGAAATGGTCTGTGTGTGTGTGTGTCTCTGTGTGTGTGTGTGTGTGTGTGTGTGTGTGTGTATGTGAACAGACTAGCTCAAAAACTATAAACCGTGCGATCCTGAAATTGGGTATTTAGTGTAGGTATATGCCTGCGATGTGACAGCATAAATTTCATCAAAATTACTTAAAGGGAGGGGGTACTTTACTTAATAACTTTTTAGGTTTTTTTCGATTTTCTCAAAAACGGCTCTAACGATTTTGATTAAACTGAGTATTTCATCTATTTATATGCTTGAGATATGACTGTAAAAATTTCATCAAAATTGATTAACCGGAGGGGCGACTTTACTTAATAAATTTCGTAACATTTTCACGTGTTTTTTTGATTTTCTCAAAAACGGCTGTAACGATTTTGATTAAACTTAGTATTTGATCTATTTATATGCCCGAGATACGACTGTAAAAATTTCATCAAAATTGATTAACCGGAGGGGGGACTTTACTTAATAAATTTTGTAACATTTTCACGTGTTTTTTTTTTTACTCTAAATCGGCTTTCACGATTGTGACCAAACTGGGTATTTGATGTATGTATATGCCAAATATGTGATAGCCAACATTTCATCAAAATTGATCAACCGAAGGGGGGACTTTACTTAATAAATTTTGTATCATTTTCACGGGGTTTTTTATTTACTCAAAAACGGCTTTAACGAATAATAAAAATAAGATATGAATGTAGAAAAATGTGTGACTTTGGGAAATGATATTTAACAAAACACGTCAATTTCTTATCTAAGTAAGTTGGTAAGTGAAAGTTGTGTGTTGCGCGCACGCACCAGATTTTTTTTATTCGCGATGACATAATTTTTGTAGCTTGGAACTTAGCAATAACACTGGTCAACAAATTTTAACTTTTTGGAAGTAACACGGAAGTGCACCACCATTTTGGTGGTATTCAGCAAGTGCTGAATCTGAATCTGACATTAGTTTTTTTCCCTATACGTCAAGTTTTTAAAATATAGGGCTTTTAAGTTGTTTTATAGTAATACTGTATCTTAAAATTTGTTCTGTCAACAGAAATTTTTTAGGCGTTCTGGTTTCTATAATTGTAATGTTTTTTGGGGCGGAGAATACGAATATGAATGATTTCTGATAAGTTGGTTCGTTTTTGTAAAAAATAAACTTTTAACCAAAAAAAACATTCAAAATTGCTGTAAAATTCCCATTTTTAAAAATTCCCCCAAAATATAAAATTGAAAGTAAAAATATAATTGCAAATTTGGATTCTACATTAAATTTTCTTTAAGAAACAGCTATTAGAATTTTCTAAATTACAAAAATAATAATAATAATATTAATATTTATTTGCAAAAATTTTACAAATGCCATTTGGCATATATTGTAAATGGGATCATCATTTGTTAACCTCCTCTACAGGATTGACATGAATACTTGATTGGAGAAACCTCCCAGTGAAGGCACTCCTAGCATGACAGTTCTATAGTAACAGGTCCCTGCTCCAGAGGCGTTCAGTCTCCTTGTTGGGTTCTGTGGCAGTGTGTCTGTCAGTAATGTTTGTACCAGTGGGTTAGGATGTCCAGCAAGTGATTTATGGAAAGTTCTGTAGTGTTTCTTAATTATATAAGTAACGAATGGTATCTGTAGGACTTTGTTTAATGATTTGTTGGTAATGTAGAAGGGGCAATGAGTTATATATCCGAATTTTTTTTTATTATTAAGATTCAAGTAGTCCTTTTTACTCTTTCGATCTAATTGGCAATTTTTATACTGCCTAACACTCCGCTCTCGTTCAATTTGTATGCTTTCGAGGTATGATAACTCAAGCCATAAAATAGGGTTTAGGGGGTGGGTAAGAGCGGTTACACCGATTTTTAATATTATTCCCGCACCTACCCCCCTATTTTTGGCCTCATCCAATTTCCATCACCGATAATTAGCTTCTACCCTTAGAGCCGTGGCTACGCTCGATTTTTTTTTTTATTATTAAGATTCAAGTAGTCCTTTTTACTCTTTCGATCTAATTGGCAATTTTTATACTGCCTAACACTCCGCTCTCGTTCAATTTATATGCTTTCGAGGTATGATAACTCAAGCCATAAATTAGGGTTTAGGGGATGGGTAAGAGCGTTAAATAGTAATTTAATGTTGTCGAAATAACAGTTTGACTAGGACTTTGATTGAGGTTTATTTGAGTTATTGTAGACTTTTTGTAGAATTTTGTGGAGTAGATTCCGAAATATTTATGGGAGAACTATTATCTAAATGATTCATTTCAGTAGTTTCACAATTAGAAATATTATATAAGCTAACAAATTTTTTTTTTAGGTTAGGTTTTTTAGCTGAGTTTTTATCAACGAACTTTTGGAATTTGGTTTCTTTTTCTCTGGTTGTCCATTTTTAAGTGAAACATTACTATTACTAGTTACCTTTTTCTTCATAAGTGTTGTAGGAAACTTCTGAACAGACTTTCCACTGGGGCCAGCCAATTCTTTCACGCTCATTAGTAAAGTGTCCTTTTTTCACTTGAAAACTTACTTAAAACGTCCGTGGCTCTTAAAGAGATCACATTTTCACAATAAAACACCAAAGTATTCACGAATTTAATAATTGTAATAACAAGAAAATTTTAGAGCAACCGCACAGTATAAGGTATCAAACAGCTGTCAAAATTACAAAAATGAGATGGTAAAAAAATAGTATCCTGTACGGGAGAACCAGGTTGACTCTGCGGCTACGTATAATTAATTTAGTATTATGTACTCATTTGAAAATAATAATAAATAGAAAATTTTGAAAAGTTATACCTTCTTCGCCCATACAGAAATGAATATTAAACAAATATTACGTTTTAAAAGCATAGCCCTTTATTATTCACCCCAACTACCAAACCTCTACAAAATAAATTTTTTATGAATTACAATAATTTGCAGAGTTAGCTATCAGAATAGGACAACAAAAATACTATTGACTTATTTTGCTTCGAATGTGGAGTATACCTATTTGAGGATTGAGAAAAGTGAAGCTGGGCCCTACTGTAGGCGGAGAATCAGCCTGGTTCTCCCGTACAGAATAGTATTTTTTTACCAACTCATTTTTGTAATTTAGAAAATTCTAATAGCTGTTTCTTAAAGAAAATTTAATGTAGAATCCAAATTTGCAATTATATTTTTACTTTCAATTTTATATTTTGAAAAAAATCATTGAAGATGGTTAAAAATGGGAATTTTACAGCAATTTTGAATGTTTTTTTGGTTAAAAGTTTATTTTTTACAAAAACGAACCAACTTATCAGAAATAATTTATATTCGTATTCTTCGCCCCAAAAAACATTTAATTATAGAAACCAGAACTCCAAAAAAATTTCTGTAGACAGAGCAAATTTTAAGATTCAGTATTACTATAAAACAACTTAAAAGCCCTATATTTTAAAAACTTGACGTATTGGGAAAAACTAATGTCAGATTCAGATTCAGCACACGCGAAAACCCCCAAATGGTGGTTCACTTCCGTGTTACCAAATCAGTGTCGACTTGTGTAATCGAACCGTTTCATTGTGAAATGATTAATACATAATTTGCATATTATACAGAAACCCAATAGTAAAAAAAAATTAAAACGTTAGAAAGAGGAAACGATTTATTTCATTAGTATAAATAGCTAATGAAAATGTGTGTGCGGAAAATATGTGTTTTTACTTTCACTTACCTATATATGAAATATATAGTAAGTGGAAGTATTGCGATCGTGAAAAATTTCGAATTCCGGTTTTCAACGGAAATACACGTTTTGGGGTCCCCTGAGTCCAATTAACCAAGTCCTGCGAAATGGTCTGTGTGTGTGTGAACAGACTAGCTCAAAAACTATAAACCGTGCGAACCTGAAATTGGGTATTTAGTGCATGTCTATGCCCGCGATGTGACAGCAAAATTTTCATCATAATTGCTCAAAGGGAGGGGGTACTTTATTTAATAACTTTTTAAGTTTTTTTCGATTTTCTCAAAAACGACTCTAACGATTTTGATCAAACTGAATATTTGATCTATTTATATACCCGAGATATGACTGTAAAAAATTCATCAACATTGATAAACCGGAGGGGGGACTTTACTTAATGAATTTAATATCATTTTCACGTGTTTTTTTTTTATTTAATCAAAAACGGTTTTAACGATTTTGATCAATTATTTGATGTATGTATATGCCAAAGATGTGATAGCCAACGTTTCATCAAAATTAGTCAAACGGAGCGGGCACTTTATTTCATATTTTTTTTTTCCAATTTTTACCTTTTTTTCGATGATCTCAAAAACGGCTTTAACGATTTTTATCAAATTCGTCATGTTTAATGAAAATTAGGTGTTCTTTAATATCAGGTAAGCTTTATCATTATTAAAATGTTCTGAGGAGGCTTTTTTTTATGGGGGTGGGGTTGGGCCCTTTTTTGTTTGTTTGTTTCCTATAAAGTACCTTTGTTTTTGTTTATATGGAGAAATTAACTGTCTCTCATTACGCCTAAAAATAAGAAATGGCTAAATATGAGATATGATAAAAATAAAGAAAACATAAAGAGGAGAAAAAAAGAAAAATATTCAGTCAACTCATAAAACTCGTTGAGCCCACGCATGCGGAGTACGCCTTTAATGACAGACCATTGTTCATAATTAAAGCGGTTCTGTTCATTTGAGAAGTGGCAATTAGCAAAACGCATTAATTTCTAATCTAAGTAGGTTGGTAAGTGAAAGTTGTGTGTTGCGCGCACGCACCAGATTTTTTTTTCTACCTTTCCATCATGCTTGCGATGTATGCAAATATATTTTTTTCTTCTTCAAAAATTTTACCTGTTTTTTCATAGAAGATAAGTTTTTGTTCCCTAGCACTGGATTACGAAGTAACCTTCAAAGTCATGACTTATTCATCAGATGATGAAGGTAAGGTCTACAGAAAAAAAATTGATAGAGATTTTATAAAATTCAATCTATCAATATATTTTTATTAATATATTGAAAATTTTCTTTATAGGAGCAACAGAATAATATTTTTTTATTCCATGTAAATTATTTTACATTTTAAATAGGTAATATGCTTTATTTCACTCTGTGTGTGTTCCATTTAAGGTTTGTATAGCATATACATGATTTTGTTGATTTATATAACTTTGTAGGCGACACCTTTATGAATGAATTCAAAGAATTTAGATGTTCCTAGCTTTGTAAAGTTCTGAGTGAACTAATAGATATGTTAAAATCTACTAAGTCATGTGCAAAAAAATAAAAATAATTAGGGTTTAACCCTAGGATTAAGATAGACTCATTGAGATATCTATTGGGTGGAGTGTAATGGAATGCTACTGCTATTTCAAACTAATTTTAAGAAATAAGGAAATTTTAAATTTAACCTCTTTCTCTTCACGCATCTCACCGCAAAAAATGTATTCTAGGAAAAAAAAAAAAAAAACTAATGTTTCTAATCGTTAAAGAATAAAAAGAGACTGGACGACTTTCGCTTGGCCAAGTTGAATATATATAAGAAAATTACTAGGGTAAAGTGAAGAAGGTCCCTCTTAACCCCTTTTTGGAGGGATGAGAGAACTCTTCAATTAAGGAACTGTCTTTGAAATTCAGATGTAATCACGGTCTCTGTGGTCCCGCTTTTGGGAGATAAACTACTCACAGTTAGGAGACTAACCCCCCACCCCGGTCAATTTTCACCTGTGAAGAATAAATTTTCGGTAAGAAACGCAATACCGAGTCGGGAGTCAAAAGGAATCAGAAATGTTTGAAATGTATTCTTAATTCTAGATATAATAATTCAAAAAAATTATTTATAAAGGCATTTTAGACATGAGGATTATTATCCAAAAATAAACAATAAGTTTTAAGATAAAGGTGAGTTATCTATAGATTACCAATTCATAAAAAAAAATAGCAAACCATGATTAATAGGCCACTATTAGAAAATGGAAACCAGAATTTATATAATATTTTTACTAATATTTTAGTATTAGAAAATATAATTTTGTTAATTTTTATTAATCCTGAACATTATTTTAGCAATAATTAAATTTTACATACAAAAATAAGCATATTTAAATCTGCCCTGTCAACGTTCAGGTGCCGGTTATAATTTTAGGTTGAATTACATCAGCCGTTTTCGAAATATAAATCTATTCATAGAAATACTTGTTTACATTCATAAATGCTAAAGAAGGCAATACATTTTGATAAAAAATATTGATAACAGTCAGCTCACTAAACTTTTCTTCTAGTTATTAATTTATTAAGAGATACCTACAGTCCTAACAAATCCACTAGATGTATAACATGATTTTAGGTTCAAAACTGTTAATGATATTTTGGCAATATATTGTAACACAAATATGGGTTCAAATAATTTTATTCATTTAAAATTATAATACAAAAATTTAAAAACCAAAACACAATAATTAATGATAAAATAAAAGCTAATAACAAAATATAATAAGAAATAAAAACAGTATCTACCAGTGACAAAACAGTGACTCAGAAGTTATCTTATGCTTCGATTTCCAAGGCAAGAATAAGATACTAGGGCCAACCCAGGGTGGCCTAGATCATTCCAAAACATGCGATCACGTACTAATACATGACTACAGTTCCAGGCAATTTTAGAAATGTTTCATTATAACAGAAATAATCATCTGTTTTTCTTTTAAGTCAAAATATATTACGTTATAGGGGATAAATCATAATTATGATAAGATTTATTTTTATTAAATTTTAAAACCATTTAATATGGAATGTACATAATGTTTTTAGCTTCCAGAACATTGATTTTAAAATTAATTAACTCGCTTCACTGATTTTCTTTAAGTTAAGACAGGCATGAATATAGAAATAAAAAATAAAAAGTAAAAATAAAATTATAATTCGAAAAATTAAATAAATTTAATTGTAGTAAGATAGCGAGTTTATGTTTGTCATGAACAGAACTAACGAATAAAGTTCTTTTTCAGTTAACCTCAAACCACGGTTCCAAAGATAAATAAAAGCTTCGGCTAATGATAAAGAAAGTATTGTCGGCTATCAAGTTTTATGAGTGGAATAAAACCGAACCAAACAATGCCCAATTTCATCTTGCCCGCAAATAGGAGACAAGGCAAGCTCGATAATTGAACTGCACAACAAAACGAGCCATAACCGCGAAGGCATTTCCTCGGCTGGTGAAAATAAGCTCGGGAAAACTAGAGTAGCCTAGGCAATATCCATTTGTTGCATTGGTACGACTGCAAAAAGTATTGCAAACCTAAAATGTTCTAAAGGAAAATCCTTAAACCGATACCTCTAGTTGAGTGCTTCGCTAATAATATCAATGTCTTACAATATACGGTATTACAAAAAGATACAACACTGAGATATTTTTGAAAAATATCTTTATATCTTGAAAAATATCTTGAAAAAAAAAGGTTTTTTTTTTAATAAAACCGAAAACAAAATTTAAGTCATATTGTTTTAGTACTTTGATAATAGGTTGTATTGGCCCTAATAATCGAAAAACCTTACTATTTGTAAAAACATCATATTAATGACAAACATTCTAGAAGTAATCCATGAACCTCCTAAAGTATTACAGTTATTCACGCATAATGTATCTCAACTTTTTTGGCCCAAAATCTCTTATTATTATTAATAATTTCTTATTTTTGAAATATCAAAATTGCAGCTTTAAAGGACGAATAATCTTTGAATAAAATATTTTATAATTTTCCGAGTCTGAAACAGGTTCTGAACTAGTTGAATAATAAATATATTAATATATTTTTTAAAAGTATTTATTATACATTTTTTATTGTTTAATTCGATATAAAATAAAGTATTCAACATGAAAAACTAAAATTTATGTAATAATCGTTCAAGCTGGGAAAAGCACATTTTCCAGTCTTGTGACTAATACCCATTGGGGGATCCAGGGGAGGGGTTGTGGGGGCTGCAGCCCCTCTCTTCAGAAAATGTTCGCCATTTAAGGATAGAATTTGACTTTCCTAATTTAAGGAAGCAAGTTAAAGAACAAATAATGTGCAGGACAAGTAGAATTTTAGTTGTGGGAAAGGAACATAAAGGTAAAAAAGCTGATTAGCAGATCCAAATGAAGGTCTGTGGAGCTGCAGCCCCCCCCCCCCGTAAGGCCTGCAGCCTTCCCCTTTCCGATCGGCTGGATCCGCCCATGCTAATACCTCAACAACCTATCATAATACAAGATTTTATTTTTCATTACAAATTTACTTGTCAAGCTCCATTTCAAGATATGACGGATAAATTGTTACCTCAGGCAAAAATTCACTCCAGAAGATGCATAATATTTAATCGAAGGATAAATAATTAGTCTTACGACGTTCAAACTACTCCCAGAACGAAATTATTTAAAAATTTTAATCCGAAAACCACTTTCAACTCAATGAATTTACGGAAAGGCTGGAGATTATCCTGTACAAAAAGGTCATGGTATTACCTAATTAAGAGTAGTTCAACCGATATTAAAAGTCTTCACTGTCGGACGGTTAAGAAAGAATAAAAGAAATGAAAAAAAATTGTTTTTTGGGCTTCTAGTTTCCTAAAAATAATCGGAATGTATAAATTGCAATATGCAAAAAAAATTTATACTGAATGGAATAATGTAAGAAAAATCACAACGATTATGGCGCATGCAGTCAGATTGAATAAATATGGAAGATGAGTGATAGTGGATTTGGAAATTCGAATCAAAATAACAGGCATAACGATGGATTAAGGGGGATAGTAAAAAATGTTGAGTATTGTCGTTTAAAGAGTGAAAGGTCGTAATACTAAAAGATAAAATAGCTAGGAAAGATGGCTCTCAGAAAAACCATTTTAACTTGATGTAACAATTGTCTTTAGTGTTTCATCACATGTACAAGAAATATTTTATAGCATGCAAGGCAATCGTTATCAAATTTAAGGAGTAATATAGTTATGGGGGGGGGGATCATGAGCTCTTATCCCTAAAGGCATAAACCAAAAACAAAAAAAAATCCAAAAAGACATTTGATTCTCCTTGTAAAAAGAAGCACCTCAGAAGATGGGCTCGAGTGGAATCTTATCGGCTCTTTTCTTCTCTCTCCTCACCCTCTCACAAAACACAAGGCCGAAGGAAAATAAAAAGTAACAGTAAAGTAAAAACATCTTAAAGCTGGATGTTGTTTGTTCAGAGGGGGGTGAGGGGTTGGGGGGGGGGGGTCCCAAACAACTTGGCTGCCCATCAGGGTCACCGATCAACAAGACCTTTGTACTTTTGTAGTTTGGATCTTCAGCTTAGAATCAACTGATTTTTCAATATCTATAAACGAACCTATGAATACAAAACATAACGAACTTTCAATGTAAAGGTGAAATGAATGAATCTATGATAATTAAGTTCCATTTTTTTTTTCTATATTTATTATTTTATTTTATTTGATGATATTCAAATAGGAATCAAAACAAAGCAAGTTGCGCAATTAAAAATTTTCATTGGGCACATCTAGGGTTATCACAGATTTATCTAGACTCGACTGTTAAATAAAATGATTTTTTTGTAGGTTTAAACTATATTGAAGAAAAAGGAAAATATATTCACGTAGGAAGGTAAGGGATGTTCTTACACTTCGTTAGAAATCAGGTAATAAATAAAATAAGTAAACAAGTTAAATAAACTAGTGTGACAGGTTAGTTTTATCTCTTAGTTCGTTAGGGCCTAAATAAGGCCAATTTCTTCAAGTGGACCTGGCTGACAGTAGGCAATGGTTGGCAATGTAATTTACCCTATAAAAATTAGTCGTTTTAAAGAAATTATAAAAAAAAAAAAATCGCGTTTCAGATTTAATCATGATTTAAAAAAAATTAATTGTTTATTTACTAGATTATTTTTTAATATAGATAGGACTATTTATTTAAATAGTATTGAATTCTGTAATAATTTTAGAGAAATTTAATATTTCTACCGCCGAGCAATATCACACCATACTTCCTTAGTTTTTCTTTATAATTAATATATTATAGCTCACAAATATTATAGTCTGAAAAAATCTGGAAAATAATTATTAATTATTCTATTAATATAATATTTGTATTAAAAATAAGCTGTGAAAAACTAAATATATTAATGGCAGCAGCAAAAACATGTGCCACTGAAGATTCTGAAGGGTTCAGGCCGAACCTTTAGTAAAAGGGCGGTTTCAAAAACATCATCGTAAGTAGCTATGCCATGGTATTGGTGGAAGAAGGACATCAAGACGTGTAATAAAATTACGACGTTAAAAAAAGTCTGGTAGGGAAGCATGACATCAGCGAAGAGAAAACCTCAGGCTTAAAAGAATTGGAAAAAATCTTGAAAAATATTTAGGTCAAGGAAAACCATATTCGTGGTGAATTCCTGAAAATGAAAATACTATTGTAAAAAAAAAAAAAATCTCATATAAGACGCTCTAATAACCTTAAAACTAAGTATAAAGCAAATTCTACGCTCTTTGTTTTATTTTTGATGTTGCAAAGAACACGCATACGAATATTTTTACTCGAAAATAAATTGATAACAAATTATAAAAAGCAAGATGAAAATCTGGAAAAAAAGGAAGAATTCATTAAGTTTTTTTTTTTCCAAGCCGGAAATTTACATAATCTCCTAACCGAGACAAAAGCCGGTATAAAGCAGGGAAAAAACATTTCTTGATGTGTACCAACAAGGTATACAAGTGCCAAGAGGAATATAACACGTTGTGTGGAGTAAATAGAGGGGCTAGTTGTGTTATATTATACTTCTTTTTTTTCCAGCAGAGGCTCCAGCTCCAGCGCTGACCTGAGCCGTGCTGAATAATAAAACGGTCTAGGCTGGAATCCTTTGGCCAATTCCCGGAGTCGGGATTAGATTTCACCTGCATCCCTCGCCCGGGATTAAAATGTGTCTATTCTGCGGGGCACAATTTTTTTATCTTTTCTACCTCAGCGAGGCACTTTCTTCTTTTAGTTTATAAGAGCTACCGGAGTTTAGGATCACTTTCTGGCAGGTATTAAATAAATAAACATTTGTATCCTTGAAGCTTTATGCGTGTCATAGAACCTTAAATCCCTCCAAGTAAAATAACCATTTGAGCGTATTATAAATTTATCACCAGTCTGATGAACTGGACGGAAATTAGCATAAGTGGCGAGTTCACTAAATAGATGAGCATCATGTAAGGAGTGTTTAAATATTTTTTAAAATTTTTATTGCAGTAATGCATTCTAAATTATAACTTGTTAATCCGTGCGAATAATTCGCGTACCATTATTACTATTAATCAATGACCATTTAACCCCAATATGAGACTTACCATAGTATAAAGGGAGATATTTATTTCGCTATGTAAACTATAACATAACTATAGACGATTAATTCAACCATCAACGCTTGTAAATAAACAATACTTTGCAAAAATGCATTTATTTAAAATTTCACGAATGATCAGAAGCGTGTCTGTAACCCAACTACTACTCTGAGAGCATTATTATTACATTTCAAGATAACCAGTTTATGTCAATATAAATGAGGTTTAGATAATCCACAATCTGCGACTAATTAATAATTATTTATCACATATATATCCTTGATTTATCAGATTTATATTATTTAAAAAAGAAAAAAAAAATGTTATATTATTTTTTCTGTCAATTAAATACTTGCAGTTACATCGGCTCGATTATACATTCAAAATAATATCCTAAGCCCGCTGTAATTATATCATGTATGAGAATTGAACGATGTGGCAGAGGACCGTTTTCTTGGATCTTCTCGATGGACCTAGTTGATATATTTTGAAATTTGACCAGTGATTTTTAAAAAAAAATAATTGCTCCAGATGTTTTATTTCAGGGCGTTTTTCGTTAATGATGGCTGTTTAATCACAAATTAACTCGGAATTTTAACTTTTACGCAAGTGACTTGCAAAAAATTGACTTTAAAGGTATTTTATGTTCTCTAGACAAATTATTTTAGTAAGCTTTTTTATTTATTCTGAATCTAGAACTATCTAGCTTTAATAAAAGACTGGCGAAATTAAGCATAATGGTGAAAGTCAGTAATAAAAAAACGAACTAAAATCAGATACTTATATGACCCAAAACATTAATTATAGTGTTGGTTGAATGGAAAAAGAGGAATTTATATGGCAGGTTTTAGAATTAAATTTCGCGGTACATAAAATAAAATCATTAATAAATTTTAAAAAATCGCAAACGGGTTACATATAGTTCAGTGTTTATTCAGCGTTAGCTATTTCCAACAATCTTTTGGTTCGAATTTCTCCAGTAAGAAAACTATTTAGACATATTGAAATCGACTTATTCAGTTATTTAAAAAATATATTGATTTAGGATTTTTTTTTTTGGGTTAGTAAAACAATAAGTTAAAATTACAAGAAGCAAAAATTAAAGATGAATAATCCACGTTGCTTTTATTAAAACGTTATAAATTCTTGTTCTGCAATTTTTGAATAGCTAATTATACTATGTTTTAAATGCAATACTTCTTTTGAAACACCTATTGCAAGGTTTAAATAATTATTTTTAGCTAAAATTTTCGTAGTTAAAATCAAATTTACAAAATAAAATTTATATAATATAAATGATCGAAAATGATTGACATTACTTCATTTTTATACTGGTTGTGTAGTTTTTTTACTGTTCTAGGTTATTTATTTACACTATTTTATGTGAATTACTAAAACATTATTATAACGGATGAAATAAAAAACAGAACGAGAGGAGAACACTATAGAAACATGATGAAAAATTTAAACGAATCAGCTTGGTAGCTGATTATTGAATCTGAACCTTCAATAGTTGAACAGTCAAGGAGACGAAAACTTACATGTATATCAACTACAGCAGCCCGAAATCGCAAAAGCCATAGAATTAGGTTCTTAAATTATTCAGCGCACGTGCCATCATATTGTAGGATCACCTTTTGTACGCTTAGGGCTACTATTTTTGTATTTTTTTATGATCTTAGCATCATTCTCGAAAAAAAAGAAAATAAAATTCATTAGAGAAGTTTTGACTTCCTGCATCTCACCTAATCACTGCCGCTTTTTATGTTAATGTCTGTCGAGATCCTTCATTAAAAGACTTCATGCGCAGCGGGTTTAATTTAAGTTCTTCATAAACTCATCCGAACAAATCCGCATTAATTCTAATATAGATTCATCAACTACATCACAACCCTCTCTCCTACCCGCTCCAAAATGAAAATGTATTCAACTCAGAGTTACGCTCAATATTTTAATTATTCTGTAAAAAAAAAATAAAAAAAAAAAGCGGAAAATTTAGGTTAATTTTAAACTTAAATTTGCTTAATTATAAAAAAAAAATCTGCAGAATAAATATTAATAAGTTCTGTTTTTTTTTTTTTTAGCTTCGTTTCTAAGTGTAAAAAAAAACTGGGGGCGCCGCGGCGCAAAATTTGGGTAAGATTGCTATAAAGCATTAAGAAATTTATCAATTGGATCAAGAATTTTTATTCTGATAATTCTAAATTAAATGATGATGCAGGTCTTTTTTTTCCAAACTCCTAAAAATTAATTTAAAAAGTGTTCTACTGATTAAATGCAAGGGTATTTTTTTTTCTTTTGCCTAGCTGCGTTGAAGTCAATAATACTGAGAGTATGACCAGTAAGAACCGAGAAAAAGAGTCTAACATGAAATTATAGTTGTTTTAAAGTGTTTTAAACTAAAATAGTAACATTTTCAATAAAAGTAAAGATCAATACTACTGCATACCCTCTGCCAGTATAGATAAAAAATCCAAGAGCAGCGAAAATTACTAGCGTTACTACATTTGCACAGTTTCTCCTTAACCTGACGGACGAGATGCCACGTAGTACTATCACCTGTCGAGTCGTTGTGTCTGTGCCCTTGACTTTCTACAGATCATCGCACAGAAAGAGCTCCTGGGTGGCTCGTGGCCGAATCTAGGATAATGAAACTAAGCTTTCTCATCAGAAACAAGCGGAATTCTTTCGTAATAATGAAAAGTCGATAGAGAAGGTAGATATTAGTTTACAAGCATCAAAAAATTATCTGAAACTTTTACAATATTCAAAGAGAAAGTTCTAAAGGCAGACCCGTTTATAAATTTGAATTAACCATGATTTTTTCCCTGAGTAATAATCCCTTAAGGAGAAGATCTATACTCAGTGAAACCAACCAAAAATAATTCATATCTCCAATCTGCCACTATAATCATAAATATATAGAAACTTAATTTTTCACGGAACTCTTTTTTTGATTGTTAGTAGAAACAAGTAGGCTCCTGCGGTTTCCAGGATGATACTAAGTATACCCTACATACACATTTTTACATATTATAACATGGCCTGCAGTGCTGAAGTCTCCAGAGCTTACTAGTTGGAGTTGTAATGATTGTTCCTAACGCGAATATTTGTGTTCATAATGGTCATAATAGACTCATTTCATCATCATACTCCATTCCCCACGACCACAAGTTCCCTCTTATAAACCTGCTTCCAAGTGGTTCTGTAGGCTAATCTGACTGCACTCCACTAGAATTCACTCAAGATGTCTACCTAAACCATCTCAGCCAATTATTCGCAATATTACTCTCAACTGTCTAACCTATATATTATCTCTAATGACTTGTTAATTATGTGATTGCTCAAGTGCATATTGATGTAAGTTATAGTAGAAATGAAATACCTATAATAATAGAAAAAGCATCGACCAAAATGTTCACCGCACAGTCACTTTATTAACAAAGTATGGAGGAAAAAATCGTTTAATCTCAAAGTCGAATATTGTATTTTATTAAAAACACTGTACTTACTGTATTTGTACAAATAAAATTTTTTAAAAACAAAAAATATGTCATTAGTCTGATAAAATTATACTTATATACATAAACATGGAAACATATGAAAAAAATGCAGTATCATTATAAAATATTTTAGATAATAAATTACTTTACAATTTTATTTAAAGTTTTCTGGAAAGAATAAAAGATTTTCCAATGAGAAGGATCAGAGGCGTCCAATTGATATAACGCTTTTCTCAAAATCACTGAATTTGGATAAACTTCTATAGAACATTAATGATCCGTTTTTGAAAACATATCTTTATCTCAGAACAAGACGAATGTAAGTTCAATATTACAGTTTTCTGATTATTACATCATTGTATGTAGAATTTGTTAATACATCAAACCGTAACAATAATAATGGTAAAATTAATAACAAAAAGGATATAGAAAAGTCGCCTTTTGTCTACTTTGTTTTACGTCTCTATCTATTACTACTAAGGCTAATCGGACAATGATACGGTGGGTTTTCTAAATTTTGCCTATCCTGGTATAATTAGGATAGGGGTCTGTTATGAGTACCTATCAACGTGAATGGCCCGGAACCTCCACTTTACGGCCCGTCCGAAGGACAGCAGAGCCAGGGATTTTTCACACCCCTTAAAAAATCCTAGGGCAACCTGGCGGGATGAAAACCGGCAACCTTGGGTATTGAAAAAAGATAAGCTACAGCTTCACAGGTGACCCCTTTGACTTTTTTTTATTGATTTGTGATTTTATTTTTTACTCCCGGTTAGCTTATTTATAAAAAGGGCCATATCGGAGTAGCGGATGGATATATTTGAAATTTTTTTGCCTCATGTATTTATAAGATTCGTAATGAGTTACCTATAAATGGGCTAAGCATAAACATTTCTTTTGTTTGATAATTCACGTGATGGCTCAGTGTAAGACATGAAGATCTTTTATAACTGTATTTATGCACTCCTGAAAAGTCAGCCAAATGGTTAGGGGTGGTTAGGTCTGATGCACAGATATAGCGGCAAAAAAAGTAGGTGATATCTGAAGCTGAAATATTAACATGAAAAGATACAGCCAGTCCCAAGATGCAGATAAGATGTAATTCTAATCGAAATAGGAAGAACTTATAAGAAGAGGAGGGGTACTACTCATAATGTGGAATAATTGATTGCAACATCCGGTGCGAAAAGTTATTTTTAAATCACTCTGGGGTAAGGCACTAACCCCTGTTATCGGTCAGTGGTTAACTGAAATACGCTAGAACTTTGGGCGGAAACTTGGTAGGTGATTCGGGGCAGACTCTCTACGGTCCGGCCAATTAATTTTTGTGATGCGGAAGGAACATTTTTTTAAAGAAGAGGGACGTGCGAGGGAGAGGGTGGGGAGTAATAAATGATGGTGCATCTGGGGCCCACCGGGGGCAGATTGGAGGACTCTCCAGCTATGCGGCGGCCACATGATTAGAGCCGACATTAATCACACCGTTGACACCAACCCCCACCCCCCTTCCGCCTCTAAAAACCACTGCACTTAAGCAGTAAAGGACCAGCAAGGAGTCCGGTAAGTGGGCGAGGGACTTGTCGGTAAGTGGAAGAAATGGCTTTTAGAGTCCATATTTGAGAATCATTTGCATCAATATGAAGTTCTTACCTCGGAAAAGGCATTAAGTAACAAGTAAATTATTGAGAAAGATATGAAATTCCAAAGAACTCTGAAGATGTTAACGAGTCTGTTATCATGAAATGCACATGTCCAGAGACTAAGGTCACATAAAATTTTCGCCTGGAAAATGGTTCGCGCCTCTCCAGTGGGCTCCCCATTCACGAAGTAAAACACCCCCTATCCTTTTATCACCTCTGATAAAGACCCTGAGTAGTATAGCTCTACCACTGATCCGATTAGGCATGAAACTCATTTCTAAAAGATTTTTAACCCTCCACCGGGCGCTATGCCGTCCGTTGGACGGTAGATAGGTGTTTTAGCTATTATTAGGAAATGGGAATATTCAATGACTTTATGAGTTCAAGCTATTCTACCTGCTATTCATCCCCTACAATAAAGGGTAAAAATGGATCTCAGTCGTTAAAGGTACCGTGTATAGCGAGCATTGAAGTGCAAAATGTCTGCTGCCGTCCGAGTACGTCTAGCGCCCACTGGTGTAATAGAAATTTTCAAAAAAATGTAAGTAGGAATTCGCCAAGAGGTTCGTGTAAACATTGTAAATCACGAAAATCACACACTAAGAAAACATGTGAACAGTGTTCAGCGTTTGTATGCGGCGAACATTCCATAATAATATGTGAAGATTGCTGGAATGTCATTGAAGGTGTTAGCGAAGGCAGTTCGTAATAGATTTTGAGATATAATATATTATGTAAATTTTATAATCTATAGTGTAATAAAAATATGTTATATTTGCTCACAGTAGTAATATAGTATTTTGATACTAGAAAATTTCATTAGTAATAGGAATAATACATAACATATTATGTCGTTTCCAATTGATGACATATCTCATTTGAATCCAACCTTATATTTTTTTTAATTAGGTTATTTTTAATTTTTTTTTATTAAATATTAAAATATTTGGATACGAAATATTGATTTCGCTAATTGTAAATCATAATCAAATATTGTTTGTAAATTTTTAATCTAATTATAAATAAATTCATATTTTTTATGTTAATTTATAATTTTATACCTATAAATGAACAATCTTATAATTATAGTAAATAAAATCATCATTAAGAGTCACTTGGAAAGTGAAATAGAACAAAAGTTGTACGCCGTCCAAAATACGGCTAGCTCCTAGTGGTGTTACAAAAGTCTTAGCGCCTAGCGGAAGGTTAATACGTTACTCTTCAAATTTTATTTTTTTTCGGTTGGCGCATTATGCCTAAAGAGACCTTTGGCCTCGCAGTGTGGTCTTCTTACAGACATTTGTGTTGCTTGCGGGAGAACAAACTGCCTGGAGTGGGTAGCCCAAACCTCATGTTGCTGCAAGCCTTGGTCACCATGGTGCAGCGGCAGACTACCCATAGCTCCATAACCAATCCCATTGGGTCCAATTTGGCAGTGCTCTTCCCACCGATGGCGTCAGCTCTCTCGGGTTCAAGGACAGTGACAAACTGGTCTAGGTCCAAGGATTGTGGTAGCTCAGAGTCAGCAGACCCCGAGGACCTATATTTCTTTCCCCGAAGCATACCGTCCTTGAACCAAACCTCCGGGCGGTTACTGACATCCTGGAAAACCACACCACGATCCTCGATGAGATACACGGGGAAGGTTCATCACACCTACGCCCGGTAGGTGTGAGTCACCTCCAGTAGGCTGACGGGTCTCACATACCCGGCGGTGGGGGTAGACTTAGACTGCGTGGCGTCACCCATCCAAGTACTAACCACGAAGGACGTTGCTTAACTTTGATTACCTATTGCAAGCGCCCTTTTCCACTCGACCATCCCGGCCCCCAATTTTCACCTCTACCTTGCTTAAAATATGTCTAGCAGTATTGTTCTTAGTCCTTCGATGTTATTCCTCCTGATCTTTATTAGAATTCACCATATTTTACCATCTTTTTCAGCAGCTTAAACTCAGAAACACAGAAGATACCAATAATTCTAATTTCGGAATAGACAATAAAAATCAAAGACAACCAATAGTCTATGTTATTGATAATTCTATCATTACAATACCCATGATTGTAACAGTCGCTGTACTATATACGACATCATCTTATGTATCATAATATATATATTTTCTTATTTAGTACCTCAAAGGTTTCGTAAAGATCTTTATTGCATTCTATCTACTTTGTTAATCAGATAACTAGTTAAAACTAAAACTGGATCTTTGTAATATTAAACTCAATGAGGGAATTCCATCAAACTTTAATTAATGAAACGGAAATGTTTGAGGAGCAAATGTACAGCATAAATATATGAAGGTTTTACATAAGTAAAAGTGCCTACTTCCCGAAGTAAGAATTGCCCCAATTTTAGGTCCCCATCAGGACACTGGCTAGTGGTGTCAAAGCACCGAACTTAATCTTAATTACGGCTAACTAAGTTGAATAAGGAAGAAATGTTTTGACCTACTTTTTGGGTCTTCATCTTCTTACAGGAACCTTGAAGATGTAAACCGAACCGATTTCTCTACTATTAAAACCACAGTCAAACAATCTCCCACAATTATAAATATAATAATTAGATAGCTTCACTAATCTGTTATAATGTCACTGCCAAGGATACCAAAATATTAAAAGCAAGGAGGAGCAAGCAGGAGATAATACTTTATAGTATTAATAATTAGCGAATCATATTTAAAGTAATTACTCACAATACTAATTCATCAAATGGCACGAGTGTAGAAAAGTTATGTAAATTAAAGAAATAATTTATCAACTGCCATGGTTCAAAGAACAAGAAGAAAATTATTGTTTGATGTATGATTTAATAATGTACAGGATAGAAGCAGTAGAATCCTAAGGCATACAGAAGTTATAAATCACATCCTTTCCACCTTCTATCCAGTTTAAGTAAAACAAGTTCTGGAATGAGGTGATGTTGTAAGGTGGGGTGATATATGCGGAATGGTCTACAAGGGTTGGATCCTGAATATCTCAGCGTTCTCATCCTCACCTACTTCGTCTCTGCCAAATCACCGATTCAGGCCATCTTTGATTATTCATTCAATTTTCTAGCCATTACTGCTATCTAAGATTTATAACAGGAGGCCGATTTATTAAAAAATAATACATTGTCGAAAGAGCTCAAATCGATGGAACGAACAGTATTTAGAAAGTTTGCCTTATTTTATAAGTTTTAACTTTTAATTTATGGATCACAGTTAAATACTCAATGACTTTGGAATGATTCCACCTTTTTACTTTCACTTTCCTATACATTAAATATAAAGTAAGGGAAAGTATTGTGATCGTGAAAAATTTCGACTTCCAGTTTTCACCGGAAATACACGTTTTGGGGTCCCCCGAGTCCAAATAACGAAGCTCCGCGAAATGGTCTATAGCTTTTATGTAGACTGTTATATAGCCCTGGAACGTAACTGAAGGGGTCTACGGAATGATTTCTAAATACAGATTATTTAAATTTTAAAGCAAAAAAAAAATAACAATTGCTTTCCATGGCAATAAATTAAAATCATTAATCATTAATTAGCGATGGTTGGAAACTTATTATCTATTAATATATTGTATGTCGATTCTTAACAGTCAATATTATTAACTGATAAGAACCAACTCTTAGTTCATTTATTTCCACTGGATAATATAAGAAGAACATCTAATATAGAAAAAAGAATAAAATTAAATTAAAAAAGACAACCAGAAAAAAGTTATTTTCTGATTGAATTATTAGATACTGCCAGGAATACGTAAATAAAAAAAAATGTTTTAAATAATTTATTTATGAAGAGAAAAGATTTGGCTCCGCCAGGAATCGAACCCGGGTCTTCCGCGTGACATGTGCGGTATGCTTATCCATTACACCACGAAGTCGCTTCCAAACGGTACGAAATCCTTCCTCTTCACTATATCTTCGCACCGTTTGGAAGCGACTCCGTGGTGTAATGGATAAGCATACCGCGCATGTCACGCGGAAGACCCGGGTTCGATTCCCGGCGAAGCCAAATCTTTTCTCTTCAAAAATAAATTATTTAAAATAATTTAAAAACAAGAGTGGTCATCCACGATAATGATTAAATTAATATAATATAATTAAAAAATTGACGAAAGTCAACAGATGCCAAAAAGTTGGACAAAATTTGTCCACCTCCCGTAAATACTCTCAAAACTTGCGAGATTGTTGGGAGAGGTGCCAGTGAAGAGGAAGGATTTGGCACCGTTTGGAAGCGACTCCGTGGTGTAATGGCCCCGGGTTCGATTCCCGGCGGAGCCAAATCTTTTCTCTTCAAAAATAAATTATTTAAAATAATTTAAAAACAAGAGTGGTCATCCATGATAATGATTAAATTAATATAAAAAAAATATATATATATATATATATATATATATATATATATATATATATATATATATATATATATATATATATTAGCAGGGCAATATATACAACACACCTTTCATCTAAGATTCCTTGTTTTGATGACAGTAGTTATCGGCTAATCGACATTATAAAACTAAAATTGATTGATTGACAGACTAGAAAAATAATCTGAACTACTCTCTGAATATAAATGTATTGAGGGAGCTTACGTCACGAACTTTGACTGAATTTCTACTTATAGTATTTTATCGAGTGTGAGAAGGTATAAAACTTATAGGGGGCATAACATAAAGGGGGCGAAGCCATGGATCTAGGGGGGGACAAGCCGCTGTCATAGGGGGGCAAGCCACTGTCACAGGGGGGGGGGGGGGAAGCCGCGGTATAAGGGTGCACAAGCCATGGTCATAGTGAGGAGCGCAAGCCATGGTCACAAGGGGTTCAAGGTATGCTGATAGAGGCAAATTACGTTTGTTGTTGAGACATATTTAACTATAAAAACAAAATTATTAGAAATTTATTAAAATTATTTTCTTTAAAAATAATTAATTTTTATTCTAGCTTTTTTTTTTTTTTTTTTCTTACGAAGAGGGAAGCTGCCAAGCTAGACGCTACGCTGAATACATCCATAGTGGCAAGCTTTTCGCCATGACACTCAACCATATCGAAAACAAAAATGGGATTATGATACTAAGAAAACAAATTCTCACGGTTAGTCGAGTGACAAGGGAAAATCTCATAGCCATTGCGATGTTAATTGTATGTAGGTATGTGGATGCTAAAATTAAACGAAAACCCAACCTCCAGTAGATCCTGAAGGTGGGTTTGAAAGAGAGATAGGAGGGGTTCCAGCCAGAGTGGTAAAATAGAACATTTGTATATTGTGAAAAGCCAATTTTTGTGAGATTTTATCACTTATATAGACAAACGCCGTGTTAAGTAGAGTAAAGGAATATAAACAAATTTTCTTGGGTGAGGGATGTGCTCCTATGCTTTTTAGTTCAAATAAGCTTCTAATCCTAAATCTAGTTAAACGATTTAAATTTATAATTCCATATGACAACGAATTTGTGATTATTTTTCTTGTTCTTACAAACGTCCATTTCTGACCCTTTCCACAATATAAAACACTCCAATATTCGGAGGCTGCTATGATCAAGTTGGACAATCTGAGACGACGCAATAAGCAGAGTGAAATATAAAAATGTCCCGCAACGAGTAGCGAATGCAAGGAGACGTTCGTTCTTCCTTCTTTACGATTTGCATCTCCTGAGGACTTAAGTAAAGTAGGAGGGAAAGTGGGGCTTATCCCGCGAGTGACCATTCCTTGCCCCCGACCACTAATACACTAATGGAAGCGGACCAACTCCAAACAGACATTTATCCTCCCTAATCCCAGCTCAATCCTTCAAGCTCGAATCGCATGCTGTTTATTGCTACCCCAACCCCTTGTCTATTTAGGATAATGGATTCATTCCAAATTAACTGCTTCTTTTCACTAAAGCACCAGCCTATTTAATTTCCTCGTTCTCAGATTAGCGCTATCTAGATCTTAAATGTCCATTTCGTTTACAATAGGAACAAAACAATTATTTTCCAACTAATTCTATTGATTTAAGAAGAAATCTACAATAGTGTGGAACTCTATCCATAACAATTGTTCGTCACCTCAGAACCGAACTTGTGTTGAATTAGAGGTGACGGATAATCTTCATAAAACCGAACACGCCAAATCCATTGACACTATGCAAATAATCGATTCTATAATGGTTTGCGAAATTTTCCAAAGCCAAACTGTCATCAGTTTTATATATTAGTATATTTTATTAGCACCTAAGAGCTAGAATATCTTAACTTCAGTATTGAATGAATAAATATTATTGAAACAGTCAATGAAAATGGACTTGGAAAAATCTGCCCCATAGGTACTAAATTAATTCCTTCAATGAATTCACGTTTTATAATTAGTAATTGTTCTGTATTCATTATTTTGCAACGCTTTTCTCCAAGCTATTACCATGGCAGTTCAGGAAGCACGTCAATGATACTGTTGGTAATTATCCGTTATTAATGTAAATAGTTTTTCACAAGGAATTTATAATTGCATAAGAGTGATTTTCAAAGTATGGGCTACTACTTTTCACTACCTATTCAAAGAAAAACCCTGCATTGTGGCCTCTTTCTTTAAATGTAGGTAATTCCTGTGAACAGATCTCTAACTGATGAACATTATAACATATATTTGTGTTTTTGTAATCGAATCTTATTGTTTTTTATCTTATTCGTCATTGTCGTGGGTTGTCACGACTTTTCTTTCACGTTCTATATGAATTTAAGGCTTTGAAACATTTTATTCTCTCCTCCCTTGATTACTACTTAAAAATTATTACATTTGTTCTTTCGCACATCAAACATTTTTCAAAAGAAAAATTCGTGAATGCCGTTTCATCATTTTCGTGGGCAATAGACTGAAAGAAAATGATTGACTTTTCCGCATCATACCAAGTAAAAAAGAAATTAAATAAAAAATTAAACAGAAACAAATTTTAACTGACAATATAAAAAATATTTACAGAAGCTTGTCTCCTCGACTAAAAAAAAAAAAATCTGGTGCGTGCGCGCAACACACAACTTTCACTTACCAACTTACTTAGATTAGAAATTAATGCGTTTTGTTAATTGCCACTTCTCAAATGAACAGAACAGTTTAATTATAACGCATTGGTTTGTCATTAAAGGCGTACGGCGCATGCGTGAGCTCAAGGTGTTTTTATGAGTTGACGGAATATTTTTCTTTTTTTCTCCTGTATATGTTTACTTGATTTTCTTCATATATCATATTTAGCCATTTCTTATTTTTAAGCGTGATGAGAGACAGTTAGTTTCTCAATATAAACTAAAACAAAGGTACTTTATAGGAAAACAAAAAAGGCCCCTTCCCCATTTAAGCCCCCTCAGAACATTTTAATAACGATAAAGCTTACCTGATATTAAAGAACACCTAATTTTCATGAAACATGACGAATTTGATGAAAATCGTTAAAGCCGTTTTTGAGATAATCGAAAAAAAGGTAAAAATTGGACAAAATTTACTAAGTAAAGTCCCCCCTCCGGTTAATCAATTTTGATGAAATGTTGGCTATCACATCTTTGGCATATACATACATCAAATACACAGTTTGATCAAAATCGTGAAAGCTGTTTTTGAATAAATAAAAAAAAACACTTGAAAATTATACAAAATTTATTAAGGAGGGGGGACTCTCCGGTTAATCAATTTTGATGAAATTTTTACAGTCTTATCTCGGGCATATAAATAGATCAAATACTAAGTTTAATCAAAATCGTTAGAGCCGTTTTTGAGAAAATCGAAAAAAAAACTAAAAAGTTATTAAGTAAAGTACCCCCTCCCTTTAAGTAATTTTGATGAAATTTATGCTGTCACATCGCGGGCATATACCTACACTAAATACCCAATTTCAGGTTCGCACGGATTTTAGTTTTTGAACTAGTCTGTTCACACACACACACACACACATACACACACACAGACCATTTTGCAGGACTTGGTTAATTGGACTCAGGGGACCCCAAAACGTGTATTTCCGTTGAAAACCGGAAGTCGAAATTTTTCACGATCGCAATACTTCCACTTACTATATATTTCATATATAGGTAAGTGAAAGTAAAAAAAAAAACTAAGCAATACTGGCATTTGCCGATTTAATCGTTTGAATAAAGTGCTGATTCATATTTTTTTTACTTTCACTTACCTATATATGAAATATATAGTAAGTGGAAGTATTGCGATCGTGAAAAATTTCGACTTCCGGTTTTCAACGGAAATTCACGTTTTGGGGTCCCCTGAGTCCAATTAACCAAGTCCTGCGAAATGGTCCGTGTGTGTGTGAACAGACTAGCTCAAATACTATAAACCGTGCGAACCTGAAATTGGGTATTTAGTGCATGTCTATGCCCGCGATGTGACAGCAAAAATTTCATCAAAATTGCTCAAAGGGAGGGGGTACTTTATTTAATAACTTTTGAAGTTTTTTTCGATTTTCTCAAAAACGGCTCTAACGATTTTGATTAAACTGAGTATTTGATCTATTTAGATGCCCGAGATATGACTGTAAAAATTTCATCAAAATTGATAAACCGGAGGGAGGACTTTACTTAATAAATTTTGTACCAATTTCACGTGTACATATTTTTTATTTACTCAAAAACGGCTTTAACGATTTTTATCAAATTCGTCTTGTTTAATGAAAATTAGATTTTCTTTAATATCAGATAAGCTTTATCATTATTAAAATGTTATGAGGGGCTTAAATGGGGGAAGGGGAATTTTGTGGCCCCTTCTTTGTTTGTTTGTTTCTTTCTTATAAAGTACCTTTGTTTTTGTTTACATGGAGAAATTAACTGTTTCTTGTTACGCCTAAAAATAAGAAATGGCTAAATATGAGATATGATAAAAATAAAGAAAACATAAAGAGGAGAAAAAAAGAAAAATATTCAGTCAACTCATAAAACTCGTTGAGCCAACGCATGCGGAGTACGCCTTTAATGACAGGCCATTGTTCATAATTAAAGCGGTTCTGTTCATTTGAGAAGAGGCAATTAACAAAACGCATTAATTTCTAATCTAAGTAAGTTGGTAAGTGAAAGTTGTGTGTTGCGAGCACGCACCAGATTTTTTTTTAGACAAGTGTATATTTCAAATCTTACATAAAATAATTAATAAATTATGGATAGCGATCTTTGAACATTTTCAGTTGATGACTTACAAAATTAGTATAGCTTGCAAGGAATACTAGGAAAGTTGTAGTATTTTATAATATCTATATTTTTTTTTAGCTAAAAAAGTTTTTGAAAATAATTAGGAAAAAAAATCACCAGTCAAAGAGGGACAAAAGCTCTTGGAAAATTGGAATAAAAGAAAATATCTTAAGGAGCTTAAACGTCTTGGGACTAACAATGTTAAGTGAAATATAATACAAGAGGAAATAGAGGAAAGACTTAAAGAGAAAATGATTTGTTACTTTACTGGATATTATCCGTCCTCCTACCTTAAAATAGGACAATAAGATTTTTTATTCAAATATTTTGTAGATACTACGAAGTTTACAGCATTAAAAAGGTAATAATTATAAATCTTAATATTTCCGATGCAGATTACAATCCAATTGAATGAAATGAAATGAATAACACAAAACTATAATAACAGGCTAAGAAAAAAAATAATCATGGAACTAAGTTGGAAACTAATTTATTAATCAAAAGCCATTTGAACAGAAATTCCTTCATACTGAGAAAACAAAACAGCATACATAGATTCTGAAACAAAGGTTGGAGAGAAAATAAAAAATGGTATGACTAATCAAAAAACTAGACCATAACTTTAAATTCGACAAACACAAAACAGAATCCCGAAACGTTGATCAGGTTAGCTAATGGAGATATCGCGTTAACCAGGATAGATTATGATGAGGATACCACACTACATATGAGCCCTTAAATATGACAGTTTGAACCGTTGACCACAGTTTATATGAAACGCGAACTAGTGCACAAATGTGTATGGTAAGCGTTGGAAATTCTGTTTATAGACATCCCGTTCTAGCTACAAACTCCATTTAAACTGTTGTATTCAGAGCTTGAAATCTAATTCAAGAGATGGAATTTGTAAATTATAATATCACTTTGGAACATATTTCTAAAAGTGTAATTTACTGAATATGTTATAACCAAAACTATTCATAATTTCATATAAAGTTATTTATAATTATATATAGTTTATTTATTTCCATTCTGTACAGCTATTGTGTCACTCCTCTAATTAGTTAATGGAACACTAATATTGTATGGATGTCCCGAGTCTGTACGATGTCAGGTACTCGTTAAAGATCCCTATACTAATTATACCTGGATAGGCAAAATTTAGGATTCCCACTGTAGCATAGTCCAATTAGCCTTCGTAGCATAAAGGGACGCTAAACAAACAAACTAATAAAGTGGCAAAAGTAACAAAAACAGATGATAGTTTATGTAACGTGGCCTTCCTAGGTGGTTCCATAGCAGGTCATATATAAGTAAGCAATCGACTAGTGTCTTAGTCTAGAAGCATGAATTCAATTTTGAGTCACTGATCTGACGCAGTCACACCTGATAGATGTTTAGAATGAAACAGTTTAGTCTGACACATGATTTCCAAATCAATTTAAGAACAAAAATAAACACTTCTCATATGTTAGATCTTAGATTTTTTAATTTAATTTTATTCTTTTTTCAATATTAGATTTTCTTCTTATATTATCCAGTGGAAATACATGAACTAAGAGTTGGTTCTTATCAGTTAACAATATTGACTGTTAAGAATCTATTAGTTTTATCTTTATGTAATTACTGTAACTGCCTTCTTACAATTAATTAATTAATTTCATCTATATGCATTTTGAAAGCTTTATATAAATATATATATATACCGTATCAACCTCCCTTCTATGTTAGCCCCAAAGAAGAAGAAATATGGTATCTAAGTAATAATATTTAACAAAATAATACCTACAAACAGAAAAGATTTCGATAAAGTTGAAAACATTATAAAAAAATCAAGTTTAATTCAATATAAGAAATTGACAAAAAAAACCCAGGGTTATTATCAAAAATATAGAACCAGAAATAACCTTAACTAACATAGAGGACTATATAGTGGCCCGAAATTATGGACTTAAAAAAGAAAAAGCATTCGCCCAGTTATCATTTTGACAACTATGCAAAGTAAATTTCAACACGCCTTTTGGATTATATATATATATATTTTTTTTTTCCAAATAATTCTTGTTTTATCTTTTCGCTTTATTCCCTTCTTAGCAATTAATGTTACTAAAGCCTGCAATTTAATTATTCATTAAATTTTCTTGGATAAATTTTACCGTTAATACTTTGAAAATAATTATAAATTCAACACTGTATTCCTCAGGGCACCAGAGTCTGAATATACCTCAAAAGTATTTCGTTAATAAGGCTTCATTAATTTCAAGCTAATTACCATTTTACCTTATAGCTCTAATATTTTTTATTATTAATTGAAGCAAAGTTATATGGAATAAGCTCATTAAACAGAGAAGGTTCAACCTATCTTGTGAATAACATTATCCAGGAATAACAACTTAATGTAATTTAATCCCGGGCTAGAACTCGAAACTGACGGCCACACATGAAATGGACCAGAACTATTCTTTCAAGGCTTGGTAATAAGATTATCTAACATAATAATTTATATTTAATAAATAAGTCATAATAATTTTTAAAAATGGAAGGAGGTTAAAGTTTTTTTCGTTACTGAACGATAAGAAAACTAAAAAAAAGTAATATTACTGATTGTATTCAACGGAACTGATAATAAATTGTCAAAATATGATATGAAAAGAGGAATATTATAGGAATAATATCATTTACATAGTATAATTTAAAAGGATGATGATGAAATTTGTAATTATGTGCAAACATTGGGTAGCTACTTCCAACATGGTGTCAGAGAAAAGGAAACCTGTCTATTCAAAGTCGAAAAATAACTAACATTTAGGTACTTTTGCGGAATCAAGGACGTCTTTCAGAATCACTGTGTACACGATTGAATGGCGAAATCAGTTTCATGACAATCAAGCGTGCTCAGGAGAGAGTGGAATTGTGCACGACGCACAGTGCTTCGAGTATATGGAGTTTTTGGACAAAAATCTTTTCACCATGGTATATTATAGGGAATCCTGAGCTGATTACGAATATACCTCATATGCGGTGTCGGAAATAATATTTGACCAAGTTAGATCCAAAAAAAAGGCAAATCATGGTTTTTGCAAATTATCTTAAATTTAAGGGAAATTAGAGAATTATTATCGGTTAGTTGATCAAAATTTATTTTAAATAAGATAATTAAGCAAACGCAAAAGATACTTTCCTGATTGTACAAATAATATACAATATACAAATACTACCTATATAAACAATATTTTACGTAATAAAATAATTTTTGAGAGTATGTAAGTACATAAGAGAAATATAAACATCATAATATAATATTAATTACAGAAATATAACATTCATCTGAGGTCCTCGTGGAAATTAGATCCTCCACTCGTCTTTTTTTTTTTTTTTGACTGAACTTTCTGAAAAGGTTATTGAAGGTCTACCGCGACTTGTACCTGCTTTATCATCAATGTTCAAAATTTTTTTGTTGTCTACTGTAAATGTGCAGTGCAGGTTCAACCATTCTTCGTAACTTTTTTCAAAAAGAATTTTTCTACGACTGCACTCACTCCCTTTTTGGCTCAACTTCAAACAAAACAATCTAACTTTATCTTCCAAATCGATAACTAAATCCACTGTTTTCCCTACTAAATGAGATGGCATCTTTATTACAGCTGGGAGCCGCAGAAATCCACTTTTCAAAGAGTTTTCGATTTTTAAGACCTAAAAAGGATACTCATGACTATTTAATGCAAATTTAATACAAATTCAGTTCCAAAATTAAATGAGAGTTTTATTTTTAATTGAAAAGTCAAATATTACTTTTATAGGATAATGCAGTAAACGCAATTTCCAAATACAAATTAAATATGTGTAAAGATAAAATAGTAGCTACATTGATTTTAAAAATATATTTTTTTAATTACGACATACTTTCAGACACTGCATAAAATTATTGATATTGGTCAATTTGCTGTAGTAAAAACTAATATTTTTTATGGAATTGAGTGTAGAAATGTATGTAATTAGAACGGCTAATCTAATTGTTGTAGATGCGAATTGGTTTTCAAGCAAGCGCTGAGTGCCTGATTTCATTTGAAAAAAAAAATTGTCAAAGTCAGAGTCGCAGGTTATCGCAGATTATCTTTAAAGATTTTTATTCTAAATTATTTAGTCTACAAATATTAAAAAAATTAAAGAGGTGTTTTGCGGACATTTTGTAATATTTCACTTTAAAGTTAGTAGAACATTGAGAGAGTCAAAAAATTGTCTTTCCGTTGGCCATATTTTCCAAAATAATTTCGACTTTCACTTAAAATAAAGTTCACAGTATACCTCTTCTAAACAGAAAGAAGACTAAATGAACAGATTACGACAAAGCCAATGTTTACATCTAGTACTTACCTTTGATCTAAAATCCCTTCTCGACTAATAGGAGTAGGTAAGTGGTCACTAATACTGTTTTTTTCGAAACATTTCTTAATTTTAATAGAAATTGAGTTAACAAATATATGTAAATATTATAATTAATGATCATTTACATCTTTAGGAACATTTTAAATGCAAATTCAAAAAAAAAAAACTTCATTTTTCGATTTTTGTCCATTGATCAATGCACTGTGCGACGTGGTGAAAGACACAGCAAAGTAAACGCTTTATGTCAAAAAAGTCTAATTTTTTAAAAATTATTTTTTAAGATATAACAAATGTAAAAGAAGGGAAAAATTTTAATTTCTCTAAATATACTTTTTTCTACGTTTTTTTTTCTAAAGGATCTGAATATATAAATTAACTAGGGAGATAATTAAGAAAACGAAATAGAAGAGTTGAGCTACAAAATTGTCTTAGCGGTATCATAAGTAGAAAAACAATTAGAGTTGCTTTCGGATCAGAAATGGGGGCTACTTACGTATGAAGCTTCATAAAAAATAATTAACTTATGCAATGTTTGGACCGAAGCATTTTGTCAGCTCACAATCCCAAATTATTTAAACATTATCCGGTACTCAGCGCGTGGATTAAAATGGGCCGGTTAAATTAAGAGGTTTAGGTAAGGTCGATAAACTAAATCCGTTTTGCTGAATGTTCAACGTCCGATGGATATACCGAAGTGAGTGACATTCATTTTGATCTTGACGGTGGTCGGCAGATTGTAATGTGAAGTTAGCGATGGTTTTTGTAGCCATAGATGCTTCGGATTTGCTTAATCCTTATAATTTCCTTAGCTTCGGGTATCATATAGTACTAAAAATACGGATTATATAAAATATATAAACAAACGAACTGACAAGGCAAGGCTTAGTGCGAATAGATGAAGCAGAAGGTCAGACGAGATTAAGAAGGATAGTGGAAAAGGCAAAGGGGGAGGAGATAATAAAACTGGAGCTGATAGCGAATTACTGCAACGCCTGGCTCAGCTAACTGCCCCATTGGAGTAATAGTCCCCGGTCGGCCACGTCCTAGCGCTATTTTCTCTTAGTATAGTAACTCCGGGCAAGGATATCAGTTTGAGGGGCAGGAAAGTGGAATCGGATTGCGGGCAATTGCCCTCCGGGGTCCTTCCCATCCTCTTTAGCCTCTTCTTTCTTTCATCTCCTCCATAGTGGAATGTATTGCCTAAAGGGACGCCGGAATGGCCTTATTTGCACTGCCGGTTCGGATCTATACACAAGCTTCCTGCTCAGTGTTTCCAAACATATATGAAACAGCTTCCTACCATTTAAGACTCATAAATACAAATAAAAACATACTCGATGCCTTTAGGAAAGCTAAAAAATTGATAAGGAAATCAAATTTCAGTATTTAATAATAATTTTTTTTTTATACTGCCGTTTGTTTTGTTTTGGAGGTTTAATTTTATTTTATTTTTTGTATGTAAATTTATTAATTTTTAATTTATTTAATTAATCTTCATAAACAATTTTTTTTTTACTATCTAGACAACTGGCTCTGGATCAGATCGTGTTTTCTTGTTTTTAGGGAACAAGATATAATTAATTTCTTTAACATAAAATTTTATATAAATATATATATATATATATATATATATATATATGCAGTTACTAACAAAAGTCTTTGCACACCCTCAAGCTTTTTTTGTATTTTACCTACAGATAAGTTATGAGCAAGATATGGGCAATGAAACTCACACATTTTTTACATAATTTAATCTATTTTAATTTACAATAATTACATTTAATATAATTTATTTCACTTATAATTTATAGGAAAATTACTATAAAATTACTATACTAGAATGTCAAAATATTGATGCGTTAAAAGTCTCTGCACGTTGTGGAATTATCCAAGATACTGATATGTAGCCAAGATCGTAACTAGTCAGTGTTAATTCGGGGTCTAAACAGTTAAGATTGTGATAAAGAATGGAAGTTCCAACAGCGATTCGCGAACAAATTGTAAATTTAAGGAAACTAATACCACTCATACCGGAAAATAGGACAATTCGTCAAAAGGGGCTATATTGCGGTAAGGTAAATCCTAAAACGGTATCAAGGACTGGGTACAAGGGAAGTAGAGCTCGCCACAAGAGGGCTATCATAAGGACTGTGGCTAAAGAACCCCTCACAAGTGCTTTAAATTTAGCAGGTATGGTGCAAGAAAATTACAAGATTGGGATATCTGCACAAATGATTTGAAGGACCCTAAAGAAAGCGGGCTATAATGGACGTAAACCTAGGTGTAAGCTATTTATTAGTAAATAAACCGGATATTGAAACTGCAGTTCGCAAAGCAACATGCAAACAAGCCATTATCGTTCTCGGAACGTGTTTTATTTACTGATGAGAGTAAATTTAACATTTATGGATCAGATGGAAGAGGGAAAGTTTGGAGAAAACCAAACAAAGAGTTCCTGGAAAAAAAATTAGTTGGTACTGTGAAACATGGAGGAGGGAGTGTTTTTGTTTGGTGGTGTATGTGTGCTGCGGGAGTTGGTATTTTGAAATTTATCGACGGAATAATAGACCAACACGTTCATACAGATAAATTGAGACGTAATTTACCGGAAAGTTTAATGAAGTTTAATCTCCAGGAAAAATTCATTTTTAACGATAATGGCAATAAAGTAAAAAAAAAAAAAATAGATCACGACAGCACGGACAGTTCAAGAATTGTTGCTCTACAATGCTCTAAAGCAACTTAAAACACCTCCCCAATATCCTCATCTTAATCCAATAGAGCATCTGTGGGATAAACTAGGCTCTCAGAAAGCAAAAATTAAGATAAAGAACAAAGACCACTTAAAAACAGTACTAATGGAAGAGTGGGGTAAAATTAGTCCAGAAACTACAAAAAAACTAGTCCACACTATACCAAATAGATCACGAGAAGTGATTGAAATAAGGGAGGAACGACTAGCTATTAAATTTGATCTGGCATCAATCAATAAGCTTCAAGTTGAAGAAAAATGATGTGTGCAGGGGTGGTTTAAGTCAAGAAGATGCTCATGAGACAATTCACAGCTGTCAATTTATAGTTTCGATATTTGTTTCATCTCTTGATCCGATATTGCTATGAACAGGTAGTTCAGTGGCCTAACACGTTAGATATTGGGATAGGTCCAGAGAATCCGAAGATATGGGTTTGAGTCCCTGTTCTGGGCACATTTAACTCAGTATTAGTTAAAAGGGGAGGTGCGATAATGCAGTGATATGTTCTTTTGCATGGAGTAATTTTGAAGGACAATTCTGGTTTTTTATTTTTGCAATAAGACCTAGATGTCGGTTTTATTATTAAAATCCAAACATTATTTTCTTTGGAATATAAAATGTATGAATAGTGCGTGATGAGCCGAATTCTAAAAGCCTTAGCTACTATTGAACAAATATCACAGAGCTGGATCGCTTCCAAACTATTTTATCAGCAAAGTAACAGGTTACTAGGAATCAATAAATATTGGGCTAATAGAAACTTTCGACCAACTTACTATTGCAACGGCATTTGTTCCATTACGTAAAAGTATTGTTCGTGAATGATACGTCATCCATTATGGATCAATTTTACAAACTTGAACAAAGTCACGACTATTGGCTTATACTATACATTTCAATGATTTTTTTTTAGCCGGACATTTTATTTAAATAATAATATAAAATGGAAAATAAAAATAAGGATTAAAATTGAAGTCAATTAACGGCTCTAATAACACGATCCATAAGGTAACCTAATCATACTCAAATATTATGATGACGTAGTTGAAATGTTCGGTTCCTTATTTGTCGGTTTATAATAGCTTGGGGTTTCAAATTCCTATCAAATCAAATATTATATATAAAAATAATTTTATCGTATGAAAAGAAAGCATTAGATGCGAATAAATAAGCTTATTTTAGAGGCTGAGTGGTAGTTGGTACATTGTATAATATATGCCGTAAATATTCATTCGTTAGGTGGAGTTTAAACAAAAGATGCGGGCAGTAGGAGAGGACTGAGGAGAAATAGATTGATACCATCCCCTCCCCTAATTTGATTTTCAAAGGAGTCGTTTACTCGGAGAAAATGGATCTCCTCTTCCCCACATATTTGCCACCCCACAGCTCGGCATTGTAAACAACTTGGCCTAAATTAGATTCAAAACTGTAATGCTTTAGGCAACTGTGTACTTAACACATAACGGTTTGCCGCTCCCTTCTGCAAAACAGATTTCGTCATGGTTAAATAGATGTTGAGCGGGGGAGGAGCTTCTACCCTCAGTGAAAACACCTTATATCATACCATCCTTAGTCAAATTCGTTTGGCTTAAAGGTTAGGTAAATATTTTATTTTAATTATTTTTAATTTTGTTTCTCATCACCATTCAGTTTTCACCATTTGGGAAAAATCGTTCAGATAATTTAGCCTCCCTACCATTACTTTCCGGCCCACATGATTCATCAACAGTGTAATTAATTAGGTCCATATACCTTCCAATTCTGAAATTTTGACCGCAAATTACAGTATTTTCATTTTGTTCATTCATCGAGGTAGCTCAAGTATGTCTAGCAGGAAAGAAATTATTTTGTGTCGGAAACGCCATTAGTACAGTACTATTTCTGCCGTCTGCTGTCTGGACATCTAACGCTTCTCATCTGTCTGAATGCAACAAAGTGCTAGAAGTGTAACAATTCACCCAAGACAGTGACTTTACTCAATAAGAAGAACTACAAAAAAAATAAAAAATAAAAGACCAAAACATCAAAGGAAATGTTAAAACTTGAATGAAACATCATGCTATAATAGGATATAAACAACGCAATGCCATTCGCCTTCCAAGGAATTTTCTATGAATGATTATTCTTTTATCGAAGAAATTGTTCCCTATCATCAGGATTATTATTTGCTTAGGATAAGTTATATTTGTATATAGATCACGGATTTTAAGCACTAAAAAGCGTCAAAATATGCCATATAGTATGCAGTAAAAAACTTAAATTTGTAGCAAAATATGCAACATAAATTCTAAAAATATACTGTTAAACAATTGCAATATTCTAAAATACTAGTGTGATTTTATATATTTCACAGGAAAAATAGTGGAGCAGAGAATTTACATAAAAAATTGATCTTCAAAACTTAGTTACTGATTAATAAATTCATTTTATTAAAAAAGTTCATAAATAAAATTTCTATTAATTAAAAAAGAATTATTATTTTTCTTCTGCATGCAAAAATAGAATTATAAAAATAGAGAGTTATAAGAAAATAAATATACTACCATTGCTATAGTAAATAGTTCTGGTAACACTTGCCCTTGGTCATAAGCCAAAAGAGAGTCCAAACCTACTTTCTAAATATTCATTTCATAGCCTAATCCGGAGTAATGCCATAATCCCTAATATACACAGCTAGGGGAAATTTAGAAAGGCCAACATTCCGGAGTCAAAGCAGGTCCCAGATACCCAAACCTTTTGGCATTTTATTAGATTTTATCAACCCATTAATATTAATATTTAGGAATATATTCATAAGATAGTCTAAACTTAATATCTATCGATAATAGAATCTTTAGTACGCTGTTACTATAACTGTATCTATATATATATATTACAATAACTATACGGGATATTATAAATACATAATTTGGAGAAAAAATGTTCCGATTTAATTAAACTCATAACTACTAGATATGGAACCCTAACGGACTATTGTTTTATTTTTATTACATCTGATTTTGTCCAATTGCTGTAAGGATATTTAAGTGGGTGAAAGACATCACGATGTTGGAGGATTCGTTTGGTCATGCTCTACGAGTATAGTGGTTTCTCAGAGTTCGATAAACGACTAAGATATTATTTGTAGCACAATTGAAATAATTTACTGTCCACCTTGAAGAATCATTTAAACCTAATGAGATAAATGACAGTGTTTTTAAATTACTTGTTTAAAATCAACTTGACATACCCTTACCTATGACATTACCTCCCAAATTTATTCATCCATAAGAAGATCACGATTTGATTGCGGGCATGCTTACTAATAAAGCTCCAGAATTTGACTTGAGTACAAATTTCATAATTAAAAACTACCCTGGAAAGCAATCCTTTTTCTAACAAACATATATAATTCTGTTTTCAGAACCACCCCGATATTTCCTAGTAATTTTGTATTTCTCAACCCTGTGGAAAAATTCAGAAGTTTTCATGGTATTAAAACCTAATGAATCTCCAGATGTTCCAAATTCCTACAGCCATTTTCTAAATCATTCGAAAAAATACTTCTACTTCGCTTTGACTATCTTTTAATATTTAACTTTATCACTAATCATCAATTCGGCTTTAGAAAACATAACTAAACTGTAAAAATAATATTGTCCCAGAGTTTTTCTTTATAGTAGTCAAGCGTTTGACAAAGATTTGCAAAAACTAATCAGCTAATGAAGTTTATTGTATTTTTTTTTTTTTTTTATCAAAAGCAATTCAGAAAACTACTAACAAACGTAAAGTGAAATAATTTTGTTCCGAGAGAGATATTTACTCAAGATTAAAACTTCTGAGCAAAAAGCATAACAAAAACTTGCTTTTGATAACTTTTTCTAATCTACTTACTGACTAACTGAAGTAATCAACTGGATCTCCTTTCGATAAAATTTTATAAAATAAAGTATTATGAACTCCTCAACTAATTGACAATGCTTCTAAATGTGAAAAGTACTTGTACCCTATCTGTCATTCTAAAAATATTTTTGAATAAACATCTAAACGGAGGATGCTTGTATCTACGAGGCAGCGGTTTGTGAATGTGAATTATATAAAGTTGAATTAGTTTGGACATATACCTATTACTTTTGATTGATCTATAGCCAAAATATATTATCTTCATAATTTTAGTTTTAGGGTTGCAGT
This sequence comes from Aelia acuminata, assembly GCA_911387785.2. NCBI lineage: Eukaryota > Metazoa > Arthropoda > Insecta > Hemiptera > Pentatomidae > Aelia > Aelia acuminata. The sequence continues at coordinate 86,899,776 of OU426979.1, read as the reverse complement.
AAGAAGAATATTATATTTATTATCAATATAGAGGTTAGTATTATTCAACTGTTTTTCTTTACGATAGGTTGATTGATTATGGCAGGATTTTCAGTTATATATTTTTTATTTTGGAAAACCAACGTTTCGATCACTTCATGTGGATCTTCATCAGGGCTTCTGAATCCAGATTAATATGATATATTTATTTATTGGCTTATAAGACAGCGTAGCCATGGACATACAAAGACTCAATATTGATATATATACATAAATGAGCCTCCGTATTACTCTGGACTCAGAAGCCCTGATGAAGATCCACTTGTAGGGACCGAAACGTTGGCTTTCTAAAATATAAATATATTACTGAAAATCCTGACTATCAATCAACCAATTATCAATGTAGCTAATCTGATTGCACACCTTATTAGCGGACTGCGAACATTTTCAGCCGATAACAAAAAATTAAACGTGAGAACGGAAATAAATCCTACAGGTTACGAAAGAAAGTAAAAAAAAAAAAACCATGACACCGTCGGGTAGAGGCAAATCCAATAAATAAATAAATTTTGTTCTTAAGAGGCTAGTCCCGGAACAAATAAATAAATAATTAATTATTATTATTTATAGGTTATATGTGTTATCAAATCAATAAAAATGGCAAAAAAACTGAACATGAGGTGGTTTACACTCATGAAACTTCCGTTTAATGATGCAGATTACGGCTCCGTGCCTATAATAAACGGATGAAATCTATATTCCACTTTCGATTTCCAGGAAAGTTTAGAAATAACGATGATGTTGAAGCATAAACAAGATAGTGAAAGTGATTAGGGAACGATCGAGGAGTCGAAAAGAGCAAGGGAAAGACCTATCTAGGAGTCAAGGTTGGTCACGAAGGAAAATAACGGCCATAAACCATGGACCGCCAGATAAGGCGTGGCCTTGCGACCGCTGACTTTCGTCGGCCAAGGGCAAGGCCGGAGAGAGCGATTCGCTGAGAGTAAAAGTGAACCAGTTTTCGGATCCCTCACAGAAAAAAAACGCACTCTTACCTGCCCATTAATTAGTCTATCCATAACGGGTCCTTACCCACGGTACTTCCCCTCATCGGCAACATATTAATTTCTTTTGATGTGTGAGGGATATGATTTATTGTTAACATCGTTACTAACAGCTGTATATTCCAAAACATCTGTTCACTTGTTTTGCAATATACAGCTGTTAGTAACGATGTTAACATGAGTATATGTCGATGTTAACAAAAGTCGATAACTATTTTCACTGTATCAGAAATAATCATCTATTTGTTTTAACGTCACAATAAGAAGAAGAAATTAAAATTTATATCAAGTTACATTAAGAGGTATTTATTATTATTATTGTAATTAATATAATTATCATCTAAACTTTTTTTTTGTGTGTTTATCATCTGATTAGAGACAGATAAATTTTTATCATTTTTTTTTTTACTATCGAAAAATGCTTGTGCAATAACAGATTTTTCTAACGGTGTCGATGAAATCATTTCTAGGATTATGATTTAGCATAATTTTATTGTTTGCTTAAAAATTTAATGGTTAATTAGGTTATTTAACTAATTATGGCAAAAGACTAAAGCTGTAAGACCTGGGGCCATTCATGTTTCCAACTTAAATTTGTATAAGTTTCCAATTTCCAATTGGGGACGTTACCACTGCCTTACCCTATAATATTATTGCGCTATAATTATACTTTAAAATATACTGTCATGATATAGATAAACATTTCAGGTCTGTATCGGTGAAGCGGCTATACTCGACAGTGGCCCACGGTGATCTATAAATAAGTAATCCAACACCTATTCTCCCATAAGCTACGCGTCACATATGTACTTCCCGACCATAGAACATCGCTTTCTTCTCGACGAAAACGAATAAAACATAATTATATAACACTCTTTTTGGACTTAGCTATAATATCTTTGATTTGATAACTGAACGAAGCAACAATTATTAACAAATAGCTTAACGTAATCTAAAATAATGCATAACCTCATTCTTTTTCTCTTATGGAAATCCTCGAAATGTCATATGTATGTTTCCACAGCAATCTGGATTATTTTGCTACTTAACAATAAAAAGTTCACGATTCACTAAAATACTTTTTTACTTTGAACAATAATTTTATTACGTAAATAAACTGTTTAATTTTTTTATATTTTTTGTAAAATGTTTTATATAACTGTTTAAGTGAATAATATTTGCATCACCTTATAAATACATAGGATGAGAAATTCACGTTTAGTACGTAATTACATTAAACCAGCCAACCAAGAAATTAGTTATGGTAAACAGATTATTTCTGACGGCGGGACAAATTAAATTTTGATATCCCCTTTTTTTGTGTCGGCAAGGGCGATTAAAATTTGTAGATTTTATTATTATCATCGTGCCTTTAAAAACTGGATCTGTACAATATTTAATAAAATTAATTTTCAGTTGTCACTTGTAGGGAAACTATTCTTTTATATAATATAAAAATATTCTTTTATAGATAATTTATACATCCATAATTTATGTAGATATAATTTATTATGTCCTTGATAGAAGTTATGGTGACAGGGACGAAACAAAAATATGAAGAATTTCCATGTTAAAAGAGGCCAGAATTTCAATTACGTAAACATACACACAAATATAGGTATGTGTGAGTGTGTATAAATATTGTTGAAACGCAAATAATTAATTTTATAATCAATTTTTTTTTTTTAATAAAAGGCGAAGTTAGTATCAGTTAAAGTTTTATGGTAATCGACTTCAAATAAACTTGGGTACTTGTTCACCAAACCTTTCAGAGCTTTATGACCAGATCTCATTTTATATTAGTATAAAATTTTCATTTAATAAGAATAAAGTTTATTACAGCTCAATACCACTCGTCTGTAGGACCATTCGGTACTGGCATCTGTGGTAGTGTTTATTATAGGGCAATAAAACGGAAAATTATCATTTAAAAATAAATATAACTGAAATGAAACGATAAGTGATGATAATCAAATAGGAGTATCATTTCTAAATAAAGTTTATAGCATGATGGAAAAGACCCTGCCACTGCCAGGACCGCAATACCCCGCAAGAGTAATGGCACCAATAAAAAAAAAAATACGGCTTAATTTATTTTATTTTTTTTATTCGTAATTATATTTTTTTTAGAGTTATAAACAGGTGAGAAGAAATGAGGTGGCGGCATTATGACTTTTGAGAGGTTATATTTTCACAATAAAAGTTTGTTCATTAAATTTAAATATTAATCGATTAAACTATTTCTTATATTAAAACTAATCTACCCAACATAACTAAGAGCATTTTGTCATATATCATATATCATTGCATTCACTTACTTATATATGAAATAGTAAAGGAAAGTAATGCGATCTTGAAATATTTTGACGGTCTTCAACCGAAAGACACGTTTTGGTCTGTGTGTGAACAGAATAGCTCAAAATGATAAACTGTACTAACCTGAAAATAGGGTATTTGATGTATGTATATGCCCGCGATGTTACAGCGAAAATTTCATCAACTTTGATCAAACGGAGGGCACTTTATTTCATAAATAATGTCATGAAATATTATTTCATAAATATTAACTACCATGTTAAATACAACAAAAATTTTTCGGGGGCGGCGCAAAATGAAAAATCTTTGACACTAGAAATTATGAAAATCCAAAAATTATTCTAAATTCGTTCAAATATATGCAATTTTTCCAAATGCATCTACTTTTCCCATTTCAATGTCTACCGTCTTCTAATGAAATCATAGTTGTTAACATTTCATTTGGAATAATCTTGATTTAGCGCCGCCTCAGAAAAGATGTTTAACTGTAAGTGTGTATTCGTACAAATCAAAGGGAAATTATTATATTTATGACAATTTTTCTCTGATTATACCATTACCAATTTTGCTGTGTATTCATAAAAATCAAAAGTTGGTTTGATATGAATTAATTTTTGTTTGATTTAATTTATTTTGAAATTTTAGTGCATTTATTTTTACTGGCTCCTTTAAAAGGCTGTTATTGTTTGTATATTTTTATCTTTTAAATTTTTAATTTTATTAGAATAGATATGTGATAGATTGCCCATGGCCTGGAATCGAAGCAAGGTCCTCTGTATCTTCGTCTCAGCGCTTTTACCACTGAGCTACCCGTGGACCAATCCCAGCTACGTCAATCTTCCCTCTTCTAATAAAAATATTTAAGAGAGGTTTTAGTGATAGAACTCATAAGGTTGTTCTTTTAAGCCTTCTTTAATGCACCTGGAGTGAATTCTTCATATTAAAAAAAAAAAACCCTAGAAATCAGAGAAAATCGTTGGCATAATGTAAAATAAGAGTCCGACATTGTGTGTGACCTCTTTAATAAAAGTGTCCTATTTTCCCTACGATTAGCACAACGGTCTACCAATCTACCATCTGAAAGTTTTATGTTTTTTTTTTAAGGGTTATAAAAAAAAGTAATTCTCGACCAACATTCTAAGTTTTCATTTGAGAAAGCCTTAAAGTTTTTCTATACTCACAATGTTTTTCATGGTAAGCGGGCACGGTTAGAGAATCATAACCATCGGGTATCCCTGAGTCAGACGTATGTTTCTTAGGCTGTGACGCGTTAAGATCACTGCTTGTCAGCGTTTGTTTCTGACAGATCATTTTCATCAGTTTCCACTATTTCCTAAGTTTGCGATATACCCTTCACCCTTTAAATTAACGACAAATATACTTATTATTCCAAACTACCGGTGGCTATTACACATATACTAGCGCTAAATTATACATTTTCAGGGTAACGAATCTCTGGACTAGACTCCAGAATCCGAGACCCAAGTTTGAGGAGACTAAAAACGACCTCCCCTCTACCAACCTCTTAATTAAGATAAAACAAGATCTTAGCCGGTATCTACAAACTTCTACCATGTTCCGTCTTGATATGAGTACTTTATGTCATTCAGAACGTCCCAATTTCATAACTAATGTAACGCTTCATTCATTTATAAAAAATTAATAACTCAAACATTATTTGTTCATAAAAAAAAAAAAAAAAAAAGTATTCTAAATATATGATACCTTTACTTATATTGTATAAACTATGAGACAATCGATTGCTAGTTTGGTAAATTACCAAATCCAAAAGCACTCAGCTTTTGGAAAAACACAAGGTTTTTCATCACAACAAAAACAAAAGGTTTTTTGTTTGATGAAGGTTGATTGTGCCATGAATGTCTGTGAGGACTGCCAGTAATAGTGCTTGTGATTGGTATAATTTTTTTTTAATTATCTTTTGACCAATTTTTAAATGTTCCTTATACAGTAAATATTTAGATTTCCTCAAATATGTGAAACTTTTTCAATAGAATATAGCCGATGATTTTTGTCTGTACTGTACATAGGCCGTAATCGTAACAAACAAAAACTAAATATTAACGAATTGGAGCAATAGATACTTAAAAATAAAAATCAATATTTGTTTTTTTGGAAGGGATGAGGGAATTTATCGAATTATTGTAAAATCCCTCCTCCCCTACTCAGAAGTAGAAGAGATAAATATATTAAGCTTAATCTGAATCTGAGTTTTAGCTGGGAGGTTGAGATTTATTTGGTATTGTAATTTATTATTGATTGCGTTTCATAATCAAACAATCTTGTTTTACAACAATTTTTAATTTGGAAGATAACAAACACTAGATTTCATTAAATTAAAAAATATTGCATGATGATTCCTTTTAGTTTATTGAAGACTTTCAGAACATAACTTTATGAACAGAAGAAGTAATGATATAATTTTAATGTGAACTATTTCATTGTTACAGACGGCAGAAACGGATGATGGAACGCTGACAACGCTGGGCGTAAACTTGACGAGCTGGCCTCAGGCAGAACAGGTAAAGTTGGAATTGGCTGTCCGTTGTAACAATCCTACTGTAGGGTATCATTTACGAACCTACGCAAATTAGACTATATATTTAGATTAATCAACATGATACATGATACTCATATTTGTCTAAAAAATGATTGGAATCATATGATGGGAAAAAAGTAATTTTGAATTCTGTAAAGAACAAATGAGAATATTTCCAGCAACTATATAATTTATTTAATGAGGCCAATATTTTATTCAGTAACTAAAATACCTAAGTTCGATCATTTGTCTGCTGCGACCGATACATTAGATTTACACGATAAATGAAAGTGTTATACATTATTTTTTCGTTCATTGAAGTTTAATAAGCATAACAATGAACGAATATGTGCATTAATGAACAAAGGTGTGCCATTAATTTAAACGTATTATTTCAACGGCACTTGAATATTGATCTCCACCATACAATGATACAATGATCCATTCTTACCCACTCTGGAACAATGGAACATACTATTGACATGCAATCCCACCAATAACAATAGAATTGGTTGGAATGCAATTGTCGCATGGTGCATATTGTCTTGAGTATTTGCACCACTGGGCCTGCTTCAACACAGGTGTACTGATCAGAAGTGGTTTAATAAATTATAAATACTTTCTGCAAAATTGATGGCTATTCTTTATTTAGTCATAATATATACAACCTTCTAACTAATAGTACGTTGCGCAGTGGGACGAATCGCTGAAATCGGAGAGAAAGCTCTTAAAACTTTTTATATCCACTTGAAGGCAGATAGTTTACTTCAAACCTCGTTAAAAAATTAAAAATACATTTTTATTTTCAAATTGTTTTTCATTAAGAAATTTAATATGAAGGCTGGTGTCATCGGAAAATAAATTTGAATGCAAAAAATATCATCGTATTTATTAATTCACTAGCTAGGGTGCCCGGCTTCGCTCCGGTAGTTGTGTGGCAGTTTTAATAACAGAAAAACTTTAAAATTAAAGGAAATATAGAACAAAATTAGCACTTTCTTGAAACTTTTAACATTGAATCAATATTAAGATTCGAGATCTGCAGTGTCCGCCCAAATAAGGAACCCTATATACTTTATAGGGTGTTGAAAATGGTGGATGAACAATTCATTTTGCTGCAACTTTGTCGAGTCATGCATCGTTTTTGATGGTTTCTGTTATTATGAATCCTATAAGCCCATTCCAAGCAGTCAGCAGATGATAAGTTATTAGATTATTAGTTAAAAAAACTATATTGGAGTACAACTTAAGCGCCGACTACTGTGATGGTCCCATTAGATCCAGAAGTTTAGAAAATACCGAAGATTCATAGAAACTTTTTTTGTAAGACCTTTCTTCCAGTTCAACCTCCCTTAATATATCCTCCCCCCCCCCCCCCCCACGCTAATTTGGCCGAACTCTGCACTTCTCCAATCTTACTACTGTTACTAAGTGAAAACCAAAATATCATGAGGGCACAATTTTTTCATCATATTTCTTTTTATCCTGAACTATGAGCAGTGATAAAATCTTATTGAAAAAATTGTATTATTGGGACAATTCATAATTTTGTCAACTGGAATGCTCATCATACATAGTAATAAAACCATTTTTCATAACTACATACAATAAGAACACTTCAAACTTGTTATTTTCGGTTTATAATCAGTCTATTCAGCTCTTCTTTTTTGTTTTATGTCAGTTTTTATTCGCTGACTCATATTGCATTAAATTTACTTAAGTATATGTTAGATATTGATTAAATGTAATGTGTTTATCAATTAATCTTCTTATGAGAAAATTAATTTTGTAAAGTATCCAGTCGGTTTTCCAATTGATTGCAGATATGTAAAATCATTAATTTATTTTAAAAGAAAAGGTGAAACTAATTATTTTCGCTTGATTTTTAAGTAATTTAAAAAGAACAGCTGACAAAATATATAACCTTTACAAATACAACGGAATGAATGAACAATAAACATTGAGTGAAACACACCCTAGCGCTTCCTGGTGGTCTGCAGCTCGAACTAAATTTTTCATTCATAAACTCATATGTCATTCTTAGGTAGGCTAATTAAATGTTAGATGGAGAGGCATAAAATTCCAGTCCTTTTCTCTTCAATTTCACACCCTTAAGAGAAAAACGGAAACCTTCTTCTCCGTTAGGGCACATACATGCTGACATAAATCTCATAATCGTATGTGGAGTCGTTTCTGAGCCTTTTCGGCACGCACATTGTACACTTTGCTTTATAATATATATTGATTACTGTAAGCAGAAACGGAAACCTATTAATATAATGATTCAGAATGTTTCTTGTGTCTCAAAAATGTAAGTTTTGCGAAAAAACAATAATATTCAATTTGAGTAGAAAGGTTAAAAAAATGTTATAATTTTAATGCTTTTATAATTATGAAAATAACTCTCATTTAACCAGGCATTTTAAAGAACAACGTGTATTTCAATGCAGCATAATACCGCATCATTCAAACAACGACGCTGATTAAAAAACAATGCTTACGACTGACAAAAGGTATTAATAAGAGTTAGTTAGATAAGAGTTAAGTTAGTTAATAAGAATGGGCTAAATGAGGGGGAGGAGGTGATGCAGCTGAATTCTCAAAACATGTTCACTTCTATCTCAACTTCAAAATAAGACTAATGTAGAGAGGACAAAAGCGGCCAAAATTGGATATTCATTCATTTAGTCAGAAAACTTGTAATCATAATTATAAAACTTAGAATTTTTTTAAACCCTTCTACTCAAATCGAATATTATTCTTTAAGCACAAAATTTACATTTTAGGGACACAACAAGCATTCTGGATCATTATAATCCATTCCGTTTCTGCTTACACTTATGAATTACATACATATATCAAGATATTTTTTGCATTCAAATTTACTCTAAGATGACAACAGCTTTCAAATTAAGTCTTTTAACGAAAAAAAATTTGAAAATAAAAATTGATTGTACATTTGAAGTCGTAAACTATCTGCCTTCAAGAGGATATAAAATGTTTTGAGAAAATAAAATACTCAAAAATCATAATTTTGTCCCTGATTTCAGCGATTCGTCCCACTGTGCGTCGCTGAGTAATGATAATAAATTTATCCATGTCCATGACATGTCTGTTGTTTCAACCCACAAATTAGTTTATACGTTATGTTATAATTTGAAATATGATTCCTTCTTGGAGTTTAATAGAAATCAAGAGTGGAAGAACAAAAAAATGAGGAAAGGATTTTGTATTTTATGTTTTTTAAATTAGTGAAATAAAAATAATTCCTTGTGTTTAGTGGGATTTTATTGAACTAAAGTCACTAAACTAACATAATTTCATCAAAAGAAAAATGTAAAATTTTTCTCATCTAAATCATAAATCTTTAATCTTTACGCCTCGGAGGCGTGTGGATGGCAAAAGAATATTTTATATGGATGCTTTATTATAAAACTATCTCGTTGATTTAATTACCTCATTTCAAAATCAACATTTAAATTCATGATTTTTCTGCTTTTCTACAAAATTGCTACCTATGTTCGTATTTTTTTACACGTTACAGAGTATTAAAACGCAATAACATCTAATAATTAAGTATAAATATAACAATTAATTATTTATTCAAAAGAGTTCAAGGCGCCTCAGAATTATAATAATAAAAAATCTGGTGCGTGCGCGCAACACACAACTTTCACTTACCAACTTACTTAGATTAGAAATTGACGTGTTTTGCTAAATATTATTTCCCAAAGTCACACATTTTTCTACATTCATATCTTATTTTTGTTAATCGTTAAAGCCGTTTTTGAGTAAATAAAAAAAAAAACCGTGAAAATGATACAAAATTTATTAAGTAAAGTCCCCCCTCCCGTAGATCAATTTTAATGAAATTTTTACAGTCATATCTCGGGCATATAAATACATAAAATACCAAGTTTGATCAAAATCGTTAAAACCGTTTTTGAGTAAATAAAAAAAACACGTGAAAATGATACAAAATTTATTAAGTAAAGTGCCCCTTCCAATTGATCAATTTTGATGAAATTTTTACTGTCACATCGCGGGCACATACATATACTAAATACAAAGTTTGATCAAAATCGTTAAAACCGTTTTTGAGTAAATAAAAAAAACATGTGAAAATGATACAAAATTTATTAAGTAAAGTCCCTCATCCGGTTGATCAATTTTGATGAAATTTTTACAGTCATATTTCAGGCATATAGATAGATCAAATAATCAGTTTAATCAAAATCGTTAGAGCCGTTTTTGAGAAAATCGAAAAAAACTTAAAAAGTTATTAAATAAAGTACCCCCTCCCTTTGAGCAAATTTGACGAAATTTTTGCTGTCACATTGCGGGCTTATACATACTCTAATTACCCAATTTCAGGTTCGCACGGTTTATAGTTTTTGAGCTAGTCTGTTCACATACACACACACACACACACACACAGACCATTTCGCGGGACTTGGTTATTTTGACTCAGGGGATCCCAAAACGTGTATTTCCGTTGAAAACCGGAAGTCGAAAATTTTCACGATCGCAATACTTCCACTTACTATATATTTCATATATAGGTAAGTGAAAGTAAAAAAGGTTTACCTAAACAAATGTACCTCCAAAAAGCCTTTACTACCAACCGCTGTCCAAACCAACCAAAATTTTAGCATTGGTCCGAGTAAATAGTTGAAGGTGAATATTTTCTCGATAAAATCGAGTATTTTAATATTTTAAATTTAATCTTATCTTATTATCTTAAAAAAAAAAAAAAAAAAAAAAAAAAAAAAAAAAAAAAAAAGGAATATAACGTACACGAAATGATTAGCAAAATTTAAGCTCAAAATATTGTCTTCGCTGTCCATTTTCCGGTAATATCCGGATGAGAAGTTCTTTTAAACAATGTAGAGATGCAATGTTTTGAGAGAGAAATTATTTTTAGAATGAAAAATATAATATATACATTGAGAATAATATATAAACTTGGTTTAAAACTTTTGGTAACGATGAGAAAAATTTAGGTTTTGATTTATGGATATCAAGAGCTAGAGGAGATAATGTGGATAGAGGAAGGCCTACTGTCCTGAGGGCTGTGAGCGAGTGCGGTGAGGTCCCTGCAGATAAGCCGAGTCCTCTTCACTTCCTATAAGGGTCAGGCCCTATCTTAGTCAGTTTGGGAAATTGAAGTCAGTTAAGCTGCTCCGGATAGCTTTCAATACGGTGACCGTCTTAACGCTCCCAATTACTGCAAGAGTCTTGGATTAACTTTATTTTTTGTATCGCTCCTTTTCTTTACAGCTTAATCTTAGTTTTATTTCAGAAAAAAAGCAAACATTACAAGAATAGGCAGTATTCTATGTAAATAGTTTATTTACCTTAAAGCCCTAGAAAAAATAACCATATTTTTAATATTTTCAGTATTAAACTTTATAAAATTATAAATTATTTTTTCTTTCCCGTATTAATTATGAAATTACTTTTGTTTCAGGCGACGACAACTACTATAGCTACAACTGAGAATGAGGATACAAACAAGACTAACTCCACAACAATGAGCGCTATAGTCGTCGAATCATTACCGCCACAACTAACAAATTATATGTACGAGGTGAAAGAGGGCAATTTACAAGACATTGAAGCGGAAGAGAGCAATAACATGGATAATATCTACATCCACTTCGAATCGAAAAAATACAAACCTAACAAAAATGTTGAAGTCACATCCTACTTAGCTGATAGCGATACAGCTGTGACAATGGATGTAGAAGAAGCTGTAAGAGACGTAAAGAATAGAAGCAGTGGTGCAGACATGATTTCTGCTTTTTTTGTCGCTCCCGAAGACGAAGTTAACGAGAACCATATCAAAATAGAGAAGAAGAAGGCAGAAGATCGCGGAGATAGAAGAGAGCTTTTCACCGCAGAAGGTAACAGTGAAGATCCAGACCATTACGGAGAGGCAAATACTACGCCACTGCCGCAAGTACAGAACTCTTTAACTAACGACATTCTGGCACCTCTTCGAGCAGCTGTATCTCTTTCCCACGAAAACCAGAATCAGCCAATAATTGAAAAGCAGATGATCAAGGAAATGCCAGTTTACAAGACGTATATAGAGATACAGAAGTCGATTCCGATTGAACTTAAGGAAGATGCACCGACGAAGGATGAAGAGATAAAGCAGGAATACCCACCAGAAGGAAATGATATTTTACAACAGCTGATGCTGGCCTACCAGCTTCCACAGTACCGTACGCCCCAGTACTTTCAATACCCCATGTACTATCTTCCACAGGGCTACATAGGCAACTATATTATGCAACACTCACACGAGAACACTGGTGTGATTCCCTACATCTATCGACCGCGGCCCATGTACTACTACATCAAGTACCAGCCTCAAGGACCCAGCTACCCTCCCCTCTACAACACATACCCCGAAGAGCACATCGGCGACCAGAACACCCTTCAGACGGAGCAGCAGCAGGCGAGGGTGGCACCCATTAGGCCCAGTCAGCCTGTCTTCAGCTCGGTGTACCCCCCGCACACGTACAGGGTGGCGGCCGTAATGACGCCGGCGGGGAGGGGAATCCACGCCAGGTCGGTGAGGAGCAAGCAGCTCTGCATCGAGTACGGCGGGTTCAAGCCTCCCATGGTACCCTCTGTCCAAGTCGACGAGGCGGGCAGGCCCCAGCAGCAGAAGTCTGTCGTCGAGGAAAAGGAAGATTCTTGAACTAGAGAAGATACTAAATCAGAGTACCTTACCCGAAGCCAAGGATATCTGTTTTATAAGCGATAAAGGGTGAAAGCATTAGCTAATACAGGCAAATCGTACAGTACAAAGCCCTTGCGAACTGGTTAAGAATACTTATTTTCTTCTCAAATTGTTTCTACTCAAATAAAGTCTAAACCAATTTTCCAATATAAAATGTGCTGATTATATGAGGCGAAGAATTACACTACCAGCCAAGATCCAATTTCCATTTTTTTTTTTTTTTTTTTTTTTATATCTATTTATTTCTTTTTAATACTTTTTCTGTTAGATTATCATTAAGTGGAGGGATTGCTTCCAGGAATGGTTGATTCACATTAAAATTGGCCTTATATCAATACGATCTGTGCTTGACTATTTTTTTAATTCTACACCTCATATAATAAACCCGAAAAAATATAAACGTTATTGTATCATATTAATTACACATTTTCAAATCAATTTTTAGGTAAAATTTTCTTTGGTTTATTTTTTAAACTATGGTAAACTTTATTCATCCTAGATTTAGTTTAGGCAGTAATTTATGGTATCTAATTATCGGTATTTTATCTGTTTACCGGTGAGGTATGTAAATAAATATAAGACAGGAGACATGTAAATAAATCATTGGTATTTAATCCATGCAGAGTGGAGTCCAGTATCAATATTATGTATTTATTTGGACTCAATTGGCACCTGGCGACTGTCACTAAACAACCTGAATCCACTTGTAATATTCACTTTTGTGAGCGAGATTTTTATGTTTTAAGTTTTATAAAGAAGGAATCTCTTCCGTTTTATTATTTATTTTATTCACCCAACGTTTTGGGCTTTTGGCCCATCTTCTGTTGAACATTTTTAATACTCCACCACCCATTTGTTTTTTAATAATCATTGGTTTTTGTAAAATATATAGTCTTTCCTCGTTTCATAAACACATGTTTCAATGGTTTATAAAAACCTAAAGAATCGGAATCGTATTATTGAAAAATATTAGAAACAAACATAACATGTATATATTTTTTTAATATTTAATTAGTAATGTATGTATATAATTCATTAGAAATGGTTATTGAATGTAAATTAGAAGTAATCAGTGCATGACTGTTTTATATTTATGTTTTAAGCTAATAAATTATTTTTTGTATTATTCTTTTATGATTTGCGTTCCCAATGAAAACTCACTTCAAGAAGTCATTGATCCAGAAAATTTTTTTTCGATTCCATAATTTCTTAAGAAAGAAGGAAACATATTTAATAACTAATTTTTTTTAAAACTGGATAAGTAACTCTTAACTATTTCAATATCTACTAAGTAAATCTTATCTAGATGAAACTTGTTTTAAAGAGGTCAACATTATCATAGGTTTTTTTTTGTCTTATTGTGAATTTTTTACTTGATAATTTAATAAATTAAATATTTTTGGAGCTTTTGAAAAAAAAAAATGATAAGCTGCTTCATTATATCAATCTGAAATTACCTAAAAGAAATGATGAATTCAATACCCTTGAACCATGAGTTATGTTGCTGCAACTTGAAACAAGATTTTTTATCTTAATAGAACTTGAAAACGATTAAACACATTTATTAAAATAAGAATATCAACTTGGCATTTTATACAACCTTTAATGTGAAAATTTCTTTCTTGAAAATTATTATTTATACATTTCGGGATTTTTTTCTAAATCTTATATGTTTTATAAGAAATATAACTTCTTTATTTCTGCAGACGTTAAATGTTCTTTTGTTTTTTTTCTTGAACCAAGAACTCATAATTAATACTTGAGTGACCAAGAATGAATTATTGAATCTTAATAATAATAAATCAAAAAATAGATACTCGATTATTGCCAATTTATACTTGGTCCTCTAATTTCCTGGGATTAAGTTTTTCTATTTGTTTTAGTAGATCTAAATGACTAGGTGATTGCTACTACCTAGTAGTTTAGACCTAATAAAACAAATAGAAAAAATATATATACTCTCATATAATAAAAGTACCAACATCAAGAACCACATTAATACAATTTTGCCAAATTGCTTTCTATAGCATAAACCATTCAATAAAGGAAGTTTTCATCTCAAAGTAAGGTTCTTTTCTTTTCTTAAACAACAATACAATCGAAAACAAAATATAAATATTGTCCTATAACAATTGTTTGTTTCGGATCTCAATGTTCTTTGACTTCCTTGTTTGAAAGATTCTCCGAAATGTTATCCCCCAAAAAAATGGTTCTGATTATAATTAATAATCTTATGTGTTCAAATGAAATTAATGTTAGTCGTCTGATAACCCTAGATTTTTTTTTTTGTCTTCATATCTTGATTTGCGCCTGTCAACAACTTCGACAATCAGCAAATTTGAGAGCTACACTAATTTAAATAAGGGCATGTTAGGCTGGGGGAAGGATAGCACCCAGCGATACCTCTTCTTTTCATGTCATTCCTTCCTGTCAGTTAATCTGGTTTGTTAACGAAGGAGATCTCTCATCCAACGCCTTTTTAATCTCCTATTAATTGGTATATAACCTGTTGCCATATCTCTAATTAGTCGGTTGAAGTGGCCTTGTAAGTGAGTGTGAAAACGTTTATAAAGTGTATTTATATGTTGGTCTACTGTTTCTATTTTTAAGTCAGTATGTAGTGTTTTGTTAGTGACGTACCATGGTGCTTTAACTATGAGTCTTAACATTTTTGATTGAAAGGTTTGAAATCGGTGTAAGTGGGTCTTTTTAGCTGTTCCGTATATCTGTGAAGAGTATGTCCATATTGGTTTTATCAAGTATAAATATGTATTTAATTTTTGTCTTAGTCCCAGTTTTGTAGTTTCAGAAAAAAGTGAATAGAGTTGAGTCGGATAGAGAAGGATGAGTTGGTTCTTAAGGGTCTTACGTTTCATCTTAACATGCGGGCCCCAGGTCATCCTTCTGTCAAAGGTAAGAACGAGATAGAGTACAATGTCAGTTTGTGAAATTTGGAAATTTTCTATATAAATTGGAAGGCAGGTATTTTTTCGAAGATTGAACGTTATGTTTTTCGATTTGTCATGATTAAGTCAAATCTTCCATAGTTTACACCAGTCGTTTATTATATGCAAATGTTGTTGTAAAATCTGTGAGGCATGTGTAGGATCCTTGCGTTTAGTGAGAATCAACAGCATATGTAGCGGTCAGTTGTCAATGCTTTCCGGTATGTCATGAGTGTATATAATGTAGAGAAGAGGAGCCAGTATTGAACCTTGAGGTACACCCGCCAAACTGGACGAATTGAGGAGATCTCCGACCATTGACCAACGGAGAAAAATCTGTAGAAAAGATATGATTGAAGAATGAGATAGTAAGTGTGTGATAATATGGTCTTGAGTTTAAAGAGAAGACCCTGGTGCCAGACCTTGTCGAACGCCTGAGCTACATCCAAAAATACACCAGATGCATATAGTTTTTGCCGTAGTGCTTCAGCAATGTAGTCAGTAACTCTTTGTAGTTGTTGTGTTGTAGAATGGAATGTTCGGAAACCGAATTGATGATCAGGTATTAATTTTTGTTCAGTCAAAATCTCAACAAGTCTTCTGTACATCAATTTTTCAAATACTTTTGAGCATATGGGAAGGAGGCTGATTGGTCTATATGATGATGGGTTGTATATGTCTTTATTCGGTTTGTGGATCATTCTTACGATTGAGTATTTCCATTGTAGCGGGAATTTCGATGTTCTTAGTATACAGTTGTAAATTTTTGTTAGGAACACTAAAGCTTTTCTAGTCTTTAAGCTGGAGAGCTTGGGCTGTAATTAAGTCATAACCAGGGGATTTTCTTTTTGGTAATTGTTTGATTTGTGTTGCGACCTGAGAAGGAGTGAATGAAGGAGGTGGTAGTGTTAGTTGGAGTGGAATGTCACGGGTGTTAAGAACAAGTGTGTCATGATCTGAATGTGTAGTCAGTAAATGGTTGAAATACAGAAAAATGATGGTTGGCAGTCGAGAGGCCAGTGATGTACGCGTCATAGTTTGTTCTGTTAAATTTTTGGATTTATATTTTTAGTTGATTGTTCAGTCTGTAGAATATCTGTCTGTCTGAGGGTCGTCTGTTAGTCCGCCATATTTTACGCGCTCTTCTCTTTGCCCTGATCAAGTCCCTTAATGTACTGAGAGTACTTTGGTAAGTGCTCAGATCCTGCATGGTTAGGCTTTGGCACTGATGAAGTCCATGCAGCCTCTTGGATACTTTTTGAGAAGATGTCCACTGCCTCTTCTAATTCGTGTTCATTCTTAATTGAGACAGGGATCGCATGCGATAAGTCTAGATGTTCCTTATAGACATCCCAGTCGATTGCTCCTGCAAAAAGTGTTGGTGCTCTTTGAACGTTAACTTCCTCCTCAAACATTATTACATGTACCATGGGATGATCAGAGCAAAGATCGGAGAGTGTATCTATGGTGTGAGGTACAGTTCTTAGTCCTTTCGTAATAAAGCAGTCCAGTAGGTCCGGGGATTTTCGCCTCGAAACAGGCCAGAAAGTCGGTGTGTGTGGATAGATAGTGTCTAATGAGAGCTCGTGGATAGCAGCCTTCAAATTCCTCCCTCTGGGTGTGCTTAGTCGTGATCCCCTACTTTGATGCTTCCCTTTAAAGTCACCTCCGGCTATAAAGCACCGACCCAGGCTTTGGAAAAGGTTAGAAAACATCGAAGATGTCAGCACGTATCTTGGCGAGCAGTACCCCGAGGCCAGTGCCATTGTATGGTGTTTCAAGTATAGTGTTATGCCTGTGCACTGTATTTCAGGTGTACTAGGTAAGTGTAAAGAACTGTTTGATAGTGTTGATCTGATAAGAATAGCTGTACCTCCGTGTGATGTGTTGTCAGGTTGGTCAGTCCTGTAAGTCAAGTAACCAGAAATACCAAATTTAGATCGAGGAGTAAGGTGTGTTTCCGTTAATAGTGCGACGTCAACTCGTTTATCGTGAAGGTATAAGTCTAATTCAGTCCTGTGCTGTGTCAGTCCGTTAACCCTATATCGGCACTGTTTTTTTCATGTACGTTAATGACAACCTAATCAATAACAAAATATTACCCTATACTTTGAGAAAGGTAAACAAGTAAAATTTAATTCAATCTTTTGGTCATTTTTTGCAACAATCATGAATTAGAATAGGGACACCAAAAATATAAATCCGAACAGTAATAAAAGTCTGAAATATTGATTAAATTTCACAAAATATATAGGAAATTCTAAAACTCAGTTTATAAATTTCAAACACTTTCAATTACGAACTTACGAAATCGACTTGTTTCGATAATATTTAAACGCCACAATTTTCCACATTTATATGCTTATATTTGTATATCTCCGTAGGTTATCTCCATCTGTAATGCAAAACTTGAATGTTCTCAGTACTTTTCGATTCATTAGTGCTTATTTCTTTTTTTAAGGGACCTAATTTCATCAAGAGTCGAGTTTTTTTTACTACTTACTTGTTTTTTACACGATTTGCTTTTTGTTACTATATCATGAAGGTGAATCCATAGAAGGTGTATTAACGACACCTAGTAAAGTTTGTCTCTTATGCCTTTCTGGAAATCGAGAACGTTCCTCTAAAATCAGTTTATATTGCCTTCAGAAATTTATTATGGTATTATGGCATAATCTAAACTAAAATTTAATTAGTTAAATATTATCTTATACCATATTATTTCACACCTATTATTACATGCTTTAAATAATTTTCAGCATCACGTATTTACTCTCTAAAGTAATATAAAGTTTTTTTATTGTTAAATAAACGTTTTTATTTTCATCATTGAAATACGAGATATGAAATTTTGGCTGTCACATCGCGGGCATATATACACATCAAATACCCAGTTTGACCAAAATAGTTGTAGTCGTTTTTAAGAAAATAAAAAAAAAACTTGAAAATGAGACATAAATTATTAAGTAAAGTGTCCCCCTGATTTTAATTACTTAGTAGTGAAGAAATTATAACTTCCTTTGGACGCTGTACTAGTTTTCTAGAAGACCCTTAAAAAGACTGGGTATGATAAATCATTCACTAAGGATATTTAGGTTTTTGAAAACAGTCCAATGACCTTTGATTTATTTAAAACAGAGAAGATGTTTGAAAGTAATGGATCATCCGTAACAATTCGAAGCGTGCGGAGGATGGAATAGCTTCTAAGAATTCCAGGTAAGGTTCTAAGTTAAGCTGAGACGAGTAAGATGAGTACAGAGGGAATATCGTAAAAGGGAGCGGGTAACTAATTCTGACTGAGGGTAAAAGAGCCTCCAGCGCAAACAGAGATTTAGGAAATTCCCTTTGATGAAGAGATTAGGGCGGATAGTATGGAAGAGATTTTCCTTCACACGGCTCAGGGCCACTCATCCAACTTTCTGTCTTGATTGTTCTGCAAAATTTGGTAAACACTTAATCAACAACAAAGGGAATTAATTATAATTAATTAATACCAAACTTTAGGAATTGTTTCGTTTGGATTTGCTTCTTATATAAGATAAAACGACTGGATAAGTATTTATATTTTTAAGCCGACTTTAATAACATTTTCTTTGATGAACAGGAGAATCTACTGAAGTAAGAAGTTTTCACTTCCAAAGTTCCCCTTTAGAAGTAAAAGACTAGAGACCTCACAAGCTAATGTTCCACAAAAGAAATTATGGTACTCATTTTAACATGGGATATCGGACAAGGGAGCTTGCAATAGGTAATCAAAGTTAAGCAACGCCCATCGTGGTTAGTACTTGGATGGGTGACCGCTCAATTCGGGTGACCGCCCACCAATGGACACCACGCAGTCCAAGTTTACCCCCACCCCGGGTACGTGAGGCCTGTCAGCCTACTGGAGGCGACTCACACCGACCGGGCGTAGGAGTGATGAACCTTCCCCGTGTATCTCATCGAGAATCGTGGCGTGGTTTTCCAGGATGTCAGTAACCGCCCGGAGGTTTGGTTCAAGGACGGTATGCTCCAGGGAAAGAAATATAGGTCCTCGGGGCCTGCTGACTCTGAGCTGCCATAATCCTTGGACCTAGACCAGTTTGTCACTGTCCTTGAACCCGAGAGAGCTGACGCCATCGGTGGGAAGGACATTGCCAAATTGGCCCCAATGGGATTGGTTATGGAGCTACGGGCAGTCTGCCGCTGCACCATGGTGACCATGGCTCGCAGCAATGTGAGGTTTAGGCTACCCCCTCCAGGCTGTCTGTGCTCCCGCAAGCAACCCAAATGTCTTTAAGAAGACCACACTGCGCGGCCAAAGGTCTCATTAGGCCTAATGCGCCAACCGAAAAAAAAAAAAAAAAAAAAAAAAAAAATCGCTGAAAAAATAAATAAATCATATCTTAATTCTAAATTAGTATTAAAAGCAAAAGACGTTATTTTCCTTGAATAGTCAAAATGACATTTTACCTACTTAAACATATTAAATTTACTTAGGAAAAAAACAGTTTATAAAAAATAAAAATAAATATAAATCGAATTCAAAAAGCTTAACGAACCCTAAGGTTCGATGCCGACACCACAAGTAGCTCTCTGCACACCTCTATCCACCGACCGCCATCCAGGACCAACTTCGACAGATCTGCATTCACACAACCCTCCTATCTCCGTCTCAGCCTACACCTCGGCCGTTTCCCAGTTTGCACAGAGCTTATTAATCTTTTAGGGAATCTCTCACAATGAGCTTGTTTACCTCCGGATAATGAGCGTTTTATCTTATGGAAATCCATGACTCTAGTGTTTGGGTGAACTAAAGAATACGAGAAATACGCGTTGACCTTAACAACCAACGTATGAGTGATAACCCGAAGTAGCCAGTACAAAACTTGGAGCCAAGGAACATTTAAAGATACTCGGATTTAATGTCCCACCCTCTCCCCTGGCAAGGGAAACCCCGTAAAGCATAAGAAGTGTGGAAGGGGTGAACAAAAAAAAAAAAAAAAAGTCCATATTAACTACTAGTCTAATAATACTAACGATCTTCTCTAACTCAACAGGGCAATCTTAGCTTTCGACTTAAGTACTGTTCTGAATTCCCAGTGAAATGTACTTCTGGTCATCAGGCGGGATTTTATTTTTACCTGTATGTAATTTTTTTCGTTGATTCTAATCCCAAGTTATTTAAATTCCTTTGTCTGCTGTAAAGTTACTCTCCAGTGCTATGGATCTTTGGATATCTCCCTACGATCTGTTCAAGAGGCCTTCATATAATTAGCTCTGGCTAGATAGATGTCAAATCTCGCCATTTTAGATTCCTCAAAAACTCCTAATGCTCGTTTGCCCCTAGTAATGACGTCATCTGCATATGCAAGATGATTTATCAATCAATTGTAGATTGTTACCCCAGAATTTGTCTTAAAGTCTCTCATCAATATTTTCAAGATATTGTTGAACAGGGTGGGACGCTGTGGATCTCCTGGCCACAATCCAACTTGATACGGAAACAATATTTGTATTTTGTATTGTTACTTTACCTTGTGTTTCTTCTAAAGTTACATCATCCTAACAGTTTTTCCGGCGGATCATATGTAGTGAAGAATTAGTGCTTGAGTTTAATATCTTCAACATTTTCTCTGTTTTTTATCAAGTTGTCAGGAGTTTATTGCTAATGCGTCTGCCCGCTCGTCTACTTCTCTCTTCCATATTTTCGATCATTTAATAAATCTTGTTTTTTCTTTTCTATATCGATTAAACACCCTGGTGTAAAACTTACCTCGGAAAACACATACACCCAAGATACAATAAAAATAATGAAAGAATATTATAAAATAGTAGGAATATTCCGTAAATGAAAACTTTTTTTTTCCTTTAACTAGTTAGATAAAAAAATAATTTTTAGGGTAAAATTTACTTTACTTTTAATTTTGTACCATAATCCACAAAATAGATAAGTTGAACTTCCTATATATAACATTTAATATTTATATATATAATAGGCATTTCTGAAGAAATTTACTGTATATTAAATATTCTGTTATATTATTACCTACATGTTGTAATGGTTTTTTTTTTTACTTTCACTTATATATATAGTAGTGTAATAGTAATATATAGTATATATATAGAATAAATATATATAGAAATATATAGTAAGTGGAAGTATTGCGATCGTGAAAAATTTCGACTTCCGGTTTTCAACGGAAATACACGTTTCGGGACCCCCTGAGTACAATTAACCAAGTCCCGCGAAATGGTCTGTGTGTGTGTGTGTGAACAGACTAGCTCAAAAACTATAAACCGTGCGAATCTGAAATCGGGTATTTAGTGTAGGTATGCGCCCGCGATGTGACACCAAAAAATTTCATCAACATTGCTCAAAGGGAGGGGGTAATTTACTTAATAACTTTTTAAGTTTTTTTCGATTTTCTCAAAAACGGCTCTAACGATTTTGATTAAACTGAGTATTTGATCTATTTATATGCCCGAGATATGACTAAAAATTTCATCAAAATTGATTGCCCGGAGGGGGGACTTTACATAATAAATTTTATATCATTTTCACGTGTTTTTTTTTATTTACTCAAAAACGGTTATAACGATTTTGATCAAACTGGGTATGTGATGTATGTATATGCCAAAGATGTGAAAGCCAACATTTCATCAAAATTGATCAACCGGAGGGGGGACTTTTTTTAATAATTTTTTTCCAATTTTTACCTTTTTTCGATGATCTCAAAAACGGCTTTAACGATTTTTATCAAATTCGTCATGTTTAATGAAAATTGTGTGTTCTTTAATATCAGGTAAGCTTTATCATTATTAAAATGCTCTGAGTTGTTTGTTTCCTATAAAGTACCTTTGTTTTTGTTTATATGGAGAAATTAGTGGCAATTAACAAAACGCATTAATTTATAATCTAAGTAAGTTGGTAAGTGAAAGTTGTGTGTTGCGAGCACGCACCAGATTTTTTTGTGTATTACAAAGATTGCCAGATACTCAACATTATTTTTTTTTACTTTTAGGACTCCACGTTGCACCAGTGTTTTTTTTTGTTTTTTTTTTAACTATATTTCAGGTTCTCTCTCCACAGCCATTTATCCTTCATTTTACGACCATTTTCGCAATATTATATTTCCAAGTCAATCTGACAACAATAAATAATAAACTCTTACTACGGTAAACTAATTAATGAATCACAAAAAGAAACTTGATACATCAGAATATCTTTGTACACATTAAACGGTTTGCGTCAATAATACCTACTGCTTAGTTAATCCGGAGCATTATAAGGATATTGTTAGAGTCATCTCTTGATAGGAAATGATAACTAAAAGTCGGAAGTGAGTTTCCTTGAGGATTGCTAGTGCGCCCTTTGCTTTTTTTCACTGTATTTTTTTTTAACAATAACCCATACAATGACACCTTCATTATTTTTCTGCCAGCATCGAATGAAGGCAAAAGAGAAAAAATCATTTTGATAATCCACATACGCTTGCTGTATATTAACAGATAAGGGATGTATAACTACTTCATTGGAGCTAAAAAATAAATATAATTTCTCTTCAATTCATATTATTTCCCTATTCATGTTGATATTGTTTTCTTATCAAAAACAAACTCATTTAATAATATGGTAAGCTTACATTATTTATACTTAAAAATCAATGAAGTTTGAGTTAGGCGTTTCTTCTATGCACATCGCTTAAGGAAATAATTTGTATGTCAAATAGAAGGTTTTCTAAAATAAAGGTAAAATTTCAAAGAAATATAAATCAAACGTATCATTACAAGCTAGAGCCCTTCGAAAAAAAGGAATATTGAGCAACAGAGAACAGATTGCCACTTAAGAATATATACATCTTTAATGCTACCGATATATTAGATCATATTAAAGACTTGTCTAAATATAGAATTGAATAAATTTTTATTGTATAAAGCAAACACGCTTTTTACATTTTCTAGGAGTTGGCCTATAAGGCATTACAATAAATAATATTTTTGATAGTAAAACATTGTATAAATCATTGTAACAAACACAAGCAAACAACATAAACATTGCGTTTTGATTTTAATAAATATTTATAACTAATAATTCAATAATAATAAACATTCAATAATTTCTATCTTCTGGATTATAATCAATGCGAGATAAATATATATATATATATATATATATATATATATATATATATATATATGTATATATATATATACAATTGAATACATTTTATAAATAATATTCAAATAATAAATATAAGATATATAGGTTAATTGGGTTCATAAGTAAGGCTTACTTGTCTAAATATATATTCCATAATGATAGGATTCGGGTATCAAGTAGGAGTTTCAAACCAAATGATGGTACCCGATACTGCAGCTCATATTCCCTCCCCTCTGCGATTTCATTGATAAAGGACCACTGCAATGCAAGGACTGCAGTCAGAAGGGGTGCAGGGTAAGATGGTTGCAGATTACGATTGCTAGAACAATCTAAGGGCTAACTTCTTCGAGGAGCTTAGTAATTTTAGAAGCAACAGTTTTCAATTCCGTCTTGATCCTATGGCTGAGAGTTGCATCGGTCGTGCGGTGAACATAATTTCGAACATAATAAAAGACTTTTTTGATAGCTCTAGTAATCGGTAATCATCATAACTGCTGAATATCCGCTGGTGGACTGGTGGACTCTTAAACATCAAAAATGATCTTGAAAAATACACATGATATTGTCAAACGACACGCTAACTTGAGATAATGTAGAAGAAATTAAGACATTTAATCTTGGAACTTGAATTTTTCTTCAAAGATAGCTTAATGAATACATTAGTTTTAATATTCGACCTTAATAATTTACCGTTTAAACGACATCAAATGTACCATATAATCATACTTAGCGTAAAATTTAGCGAAAGGAAACTGATGATGACCCTAGTGGTTGACACATTATAAAAAATGAAAAAAGGAATAAATCAGAAGAAGATAATATCGATATTGATTGAACTCAAACATGTTGAACAAAGACATACATAAAGACAAATGTGTCGGTTTATTTGTAGATTTAAATTTCTTACCTTTGATATGACATTATCCTTTTTTGAAAAACGAAGTTAAATTTAAAGCTACAAAGTCTTCGGATTTTATAAAGCTGTCGCATGTATTTTTATATCATGCTGCAGTGATCGGGGTCTCTTCTACGCACACCCAGCTTTCATAAAATGGTACTCTTAATTAATTATTAATACAGCAGAGGAATCTAACTTTTGAGTTCATTTTCCGACAAATAACCTACATCCACAAACCTATACCTATACCTACTTTTTTGCGTATTTAATACCACAATATTACTTTATTTGTAAAATGAATTTTAAAACACACTACAACAAGTATTATTGGTATTACAAAATACAACATATGATTTTTTTTGTAGGTTAACTTATGGTTGACCGCATTATACAAAGAGTAATTTAATAATATAAATTTAGTCAAAAACTGATAAAACAAATATTTGAAGTCATTAATATTAATTCGTAAATAATTATGGTGCGATTTAGTTCGTAAGCACTCGACCACTCTTATATCATATCATGCAGTACATGAGCCTCCACATTTTAAAGAGGTGCATAGATTATTTTTAAAATATATTTATTTTACTTTATTTATGACATAAATTTAATTGTAGGTACATACAGATCTTTGTTTAACTCTAAAAATAATAATCAGCTTTTTTATGTTCTCCTGACAGATTAAGCTAACTTATTCCAAGATTTAATATTTTATATAAGGGCTGAGTAGATAAATAAAATTTGGTTAGTGTATAGAATATAATAAGATAAATATCCTTATGCGTTGTTAAACATCAGCTTCCTTTTACAGAAATATACTTTTTCAAGTACCTAAATATTACATTTTTTATTACATTTAATTCTTTGTGTTTAATGAGGACAAAACAGGTCACATATCTTTCTATGTAAAAAGAAAAAAGAAACTGGACCCTTTTTAAATTATTCAAATGGAAGACAAAAAAACGGTTCTAAGATCCGTTTTATATCTTATTCATCCAATTAATTCTCTTTTTAATGACTCAAGGACACTTTAATCTTTGCCAAAAGGTAGATCTTTACTGATAAACGTCGCTTTCAAATCGTTCGTTTCAAATCCTATTCAATTTCTTTAACTAACAGCTTATAATGAGCTAATCTTCACTGGGACCCCCCCCCTCCTTCTAGATTAAACTGATCTTTGGTTTAATTTAAGTTTAGTGGTTTGCTCAGTTTGATAAAGAGGGAACGGACTAATTAAATCGCACCAAATTAGGTCAATAGTGAAATCTAACAAATTAAATCTTTCAACGTTAGTGATAAACAAACTTATCCAATAAATAAGTATTATGTTGAAAAAAAATTGGAATTAATATATAGATGATAGATGATATATTTCTTTTTTTTTTTTTACTTCTAATAATGTATCCCAGCATTTAGGCATATTAAAAGGAAGTTAGAGCATCATGTTTATTAACCCGTAAGTATGTCAGTTAGGAAATTAATTCGACCATTTCCATTTTGAGAATTGTAATTTTTAAATATAACTGTTTTGAAGTAAGCATTTATATCAAGAAAGAACTGAAGAGGTGTAAGCAAGTAAGTAGTAAGAGGTGACCCAAGATAAGGCATTCGAGGAGATGCCTTACTTATTCAGGTGAAGACTACAAACCTTGAGGAGACAAACAAATAATATATAATGTGGCTTACCCATAGTTAAAATCTTAACATATTATGTACTAACCGTTTGTTTGATTAACGCCTCCCTTTGATTAACTTCAGGTTATCACATATACGTGTTTACATGCACGTAAATACATATTTGTGATAACCTGTATTAACACCTTAGTCCGACCCGCTTCTATGTTGTAACTGGTACCTAATTGTAATTATGCATAACTGGAATGCATTTCAAATTACAAAGAGGCTTTACAAAGAAGTAATTAATATTCTAAAATCGCTTTTTAGTGGGCAAGAAGATTGACAGTTGGCCGAAACGTTGATATTGAATTGAATATCAGTGTGGGCTTTTGTGCATACATATGTCAGATATATGGCTGAGAATGTTCAGAAGAACAAATTGAGATTTTCTATAATTTTTGTAATTCTCGCCAAGTTGACCATATTAGTTCCGTCCTCTCCAATTCTGTTTATTCACTTTAATCAACATTATTTTCTTTCCAACAATTTCAAAAATGCTGTTAATGGAAGAAACATTTACTCGGCACGAATATGATTAATTTCCCAGATTGCTAATCTGGGAAAGAACTCAGCGAATATTCCCCTATCTAACGGCCCTCGATACAAGACATAATGGCTAGGAAAGGATATTGGACGCCTGCCGCGGGAATAACCACGGTTCCTTGGACCAGCAACACAGAGCTGTATTGTTGGCCAGCCGCTGGCAATAAGAGCGGAGATTCTCCGCCAATTTCTGGGGGCTGTGCTCTGCTACGTGCCTCATATGGCAGCTGCGCCAGGTGGGGGGCGCCCCTCAGAACAATATAAAACTTAATTGAGCACTTACCGCACTCCCTCCTCCTCATAATTGCCCCTTCTTAATTAATTTTACTTTTTTTGTTCTTAAATGGCTGTTCCAGAGATATTTCAAAACAATTAAAATTCATTTTGGGGGTGTGGGTTTCGAAAAATAAATTAAGAGACTTGGATAAAATCCTTCTGAACCGAACTTTATGTCCTAAGAAAATTTATTTGGGAGAATATATTGTTAGAGCCGGCCCTGCCTATGGCAATGCGGATGTAGTCAAGAATGGTGTCATTCTCAATCTTATGAGTGCGAAAGGAAGTCTTATAGTTCAGGAATGCCTCTGTCCATAGGTATGTCCTGCTGCAGTATCCTCGGTGCGTTATTAAGTTAGAAATTATTTGATCAGACTTCAATTATTGGTCTGAAAAATATATATATTTGGGAGACAGACTAGTAATACTAGGCTCTAAAAAATACTTGAGAGAGTGAGAGATAGATTGATATAGGGAGAGAGAGAGATCGAGGTTTATTTTCCGCTTGTTAAAATGTACTTCTTAACTTGAGTTAATAACTTTCATTATCAATAATATAAATATTTTGTAAACTAATGTTTTTTTTGCTTTTTCTTGCGATGCAAACAAGAGGATGCACAAATACTCCGTAGAAAAGGGAAATAAGAAAATATGATGACATAAAAAATATTTTATTAATATTCTTTGAATGGGAGGGTTCCGCATTTCTGACAATCATAATATAGCTTGAGGTCATAAATTCATTTTTTTCTGCTCCATACAGAAATGAGTCGGGTTTTTTATAGGTGTGAAACGATAAGATCATCAGCACTTGCAGGTGTTGGTAAGGCATTGTGATTTGTGAGGCTATATCAAAAACTAATGATTCATTTCTCATATTCTCTATTGGTGCTGAGGGGGTTGTTTTTTAGGAAAATCAAAACCCGAATTTAGTTTTTCCATCACCGAGAACCCATTGTTCTTTTTTATTTACATATAAGGTTTTGAATAACTGATTCTTAAAATATGCAAAATGGTAAGACAGCATTATAATGCTGAATCCG
The DNA here is from genome assembly GCA_911387785.2 of Aelia acuminata. Taxonomy (NCBI): domain Eukaryota; kingdom Metazoa; phylum Arthropoda; class Insecta; order Hemiptera; family Pentatomidae; genus Aelia; species Aelia acuminata. The sequence continues at coordinate 86,871,581 of OU426979.1, read as the reverse complement.
TTGCACGCGCTAGGTGTATAAAGGTCTGAATTACGAGTGAGAACCAATCGAGGATATGTGTACAAGATTTTTACAATAAATAACCTCCCAAAACTATTTCGTTGAAATCAGTAATCTGCTGGCATTATGTCTATACCTAAATTACATTACCAACATAAGATTCAATATGAAAACGGCTTACGAAACTGATAGCTCACGAGATCTCAAGATAAAAACAATAATATATTTATTCATAGCAATGCGGAAGACTTATAAAAATACGGAACTAACTCCTCAAATGCGGTATCCGAGCCCTTAAATCAGACAATGTATCGGGAAAACACAGTCATGAATAAGAAGTCGAGGGGTGGATGCGTGATTGTGCCGACCGGAGCGCGGAGATATGCAATATTGCGAGATGGTAGGATACACGCGCGGGAGAGAATATCTCTGCTATATGGAAGGGTGGGAGGAGGTGAGGAATCTTGAGAGAAAATCTTGAGAATGTCAATATCTTCTTTAGACAAGGACATACCCCAACGGTAATATCCTTGTAGTATGGAACAACAGCTCATATTAAGCGATTAATTAACGGGGAGTATAAACGCCATTATCATACCTTCCACTGAAGGAAGAAATGATTTAGTGGCTACAATTCAATAATGCTTGTTAAAAATTGAGACTTAAAGAACTTTATGAACTCACTTTTCCTATAATAACCTAATTTTTTTCAGGAAGAGTTTGATTTGATTCAGTCTGAAAAGCCAGAAAAATTTTATAATTTGAGTCACACTCTAATATCGATACTATTTTTTTAAAGTACCGGTCATTAATTTAGGAATGTTCTTTTATTACTTAATTCTAAAAAAAATATAAGCTGTGAATAACTTAATTTTTGATCCAGAATGAAATTGCATTATCATAACAAAAATATATCATGATACAGTAATATAAAAATAATCTAATTTTATGTAAAAATATCTAAAGCTTGAATAATTTCTTGTGTTCAAAAGTTTCTGTCCGCAAGGTCTGTTACTTACTATTATTATTTATTATTATGTCTTACTTTTAATCCTGAAAATATTTTAGTTCAGTTTTAAAAATGTTTAAGAAAGTTTTCATTAATTCCACTTGTTCACTAATTTCATTGATCCAACAACTTACGAGTATTGATTGAAAAATTATTGACATTTATATATCTTCAACTTGAGAAATAAAATATTCTAGCTGACCCGTGCGAAGCATTCGCACTCTAACCTACTCAAGTCCCACTTAATTAAAGTACACACCATAGTATCGTATAGTAAGTCATGGGCATACGTGATGCTCGAAGTAAAGAATAGATTTGTTTAAATTCTATATTATTTATTTTTTGAAACATAAGTTAAAGGTATTCACATTGTATTTACGCGTTTACAGGACCTCTTTGAATACTATTTTCGAAGTTACGATATGGTCATCTGTTTACCAGGATTACAAGACAAGTTCGCAGGTTTACAGGACCTCTTTGAACACAATTTTTGAAGTTATGATATGGTCATCTGTGAGTGTTTTTTGGTGGGTTTGTTTTACACAGACATATATGTTACTGAAAGAGAGCACCCTGGAAAACGCCACGGACCTAAATACACATATCGTTTCGCGGATAGCGAGTGCGCTGATTCTATTGATTGAAATCGCATGCTTTTGCTTGTAACTCGCAAATGATGGTAAAAATCGGAAAAGTGTAAATAACCGAAAATTTTCTTCTTGACAAAACATTTTAAAATGTTCGCTGAGAATGGCAGTTTTATGCTTACAACTCACAAACGAAGGGGTTAATCGAAAAAGTGTATATCACCGAAAATGTTTTCCTTGAAAACCTGAAAAGATTGACGCCATTCAGAAGCTCCTATGACCATTATGATTTTCGAAAACCGCGGTTTCGCGCTTATAATTCGCAATCGATTTGTATATTTTTCCGGTGTGACGATTAAATTTGATGAAGTATTAAGGAAGTTATGGCGTACCGACAAAAAAAAAAAAAAAAAAAAGGCTTTGAAAAATAATAAATTATGATGATGTATTTTAATAAATACTAAACTAGCTAACTTAAGATCACATACCTTTTTTTATTTTATTTTGCAGCCCTACCTTGCCTAATGGGCAAAACAGGTTTTAGCACCAGTTGGTTGTTACCCATTACTGGGTAGCAAACAACTGCTGCTTTTAAAACCATATAACAGAAGTAATCTGCTATGATCTGTGCGTTATCTCTTCAATTTGTTCCGTCTTCCCTACGAGCAGTATGGACCTTGCCTAATTTTCCATTTCCATTTTCCATGTTCCATCCACAAGTTGTTAATCTGGCGGTCTTCCCACTGCTGGTCCTCTTCTTCCGAGATTGAAGTGCTGTGGTCCCACAATGTTTTTCCAACCGTACACGAATTCTTTGTAGTACGGGTAGTTTCTTTCTTCCATTTGTTGAGGGAAGTTGTTTTCCGACAGAATATAGAGCTCAGCTTCCCTCATTAACTTAGCCCTCAGTTCCTCGAAGGCGGTGCAGTTTAAAACAATATGCTCAGCCGTCTCCGGTATCCTGCATGTAGGGCACAGGGGATCAATATCCTAACCAAAGCCATGTAGCTTGGCTCGGAAGGCCCCGTTCCCCGTAAGGAATTGCGAGGCCCAATAATCTGGGAGGACCCACTTTGCTTTTAACCGATCGTGAACGGTGGGGAAATATTTTCTTAAGGTAGGACCTTTTGTTGTTGTCACCCACCGCCGGTTCCACTCTTCTATTGTTTCCTCATGTAAAATCTTTTTCCATTGTCTTGGATCCTCCGCAATCCTTATCTGGATAACCTGCTGAGCCTTCTGTTTTGAATTTCCGTTTCAAGAAATCTTCTCGCAGGATGAGGTCGAGAGGAACCCCTCCAGCTAAGACCTGCACTGCCTCGTGAGAAACTGTCCGGTACGACTTAGTGACTCGTAGCAGAGCCGTGCGCTGGAACGTCGCCAATCTTCGTTTCTGCCGGTGTGAGAGATTCTGGGACCACTCTGGAGAGCCATATCTTAAATACTCAGAATCGCCCCATTGTAAATAATCATTGTTGCTGGGTATCTGAGTCCCCAAAATGCGCCCCCCAGGCGACTCAGACCATTCAAGGTATGGGCCACCCTTTTGCCGAGGTAGTCCAAATGAGGAGTCATATTCAATCTTCTACTAAATCTGATTCCTAGATAAGTGACCACCTCACTTGGACGTATTCTGGTACCTTCAATATTCAGATTTATAGGATGCGTCCTATCAGTCTGGCCTCTCAGGAGGATGGCCTTAGTCTTTGCCGCGGCCATCTTTAATTTCATTGTCTCACACCATTGGCTAACTACGTTGGCGCATCGTTCAGCTTCTTGCTTTACTCCGGCTCTGCTGTTAGACGCCACTATAGCCGCAAGGTCATCAACGTATGCCGTTGCAGGGAACCGCTGTTCCTCGAGGACTCTCAACAACTCGTCGAATACCAGCTTCCATAGAGCTGGGCCAAGGACTGATCCTTGAGGGCATCCCCTCTGTATGGAGGCTTCAAACTCGTAAGAAGTGCCTCTTATCTTAACGAATCCATCCTGGAGGTAGCTGCGTATGAGGGTATATATTTTGCTGGGAGCGTCGTACTTCAGTAGCTGGTGGAGGACTCGTGGCCACCAGACGCTGTCAAAGGCGGAGGATATGTCGAAGCGCAGCAACATGACATACCGCTCCGCCCTCTGTTCAACGTCTGCGCGAACTTGAAGTAAAGCATCAGCGGTTCCCTTTCCCTTAGTAGAACCGTATTGCCGTGGATGACTGGCTCGAGTAAGTCGTAGCTTGCTACTTACTGGTCGTAGACTTGTTAAGATAAGATGCTCCAGGACCTTGCTCATCACAGGGAGGAGACATATAGGCCTATATGACTTAGGCAGCTGCTTGTCCCTGCCTCCACCCTTGTAGAGTAATCTCAAATCGGCGATCTTCCATTTCCTTGGGAAGTATCCCCTATCTAGGCAATCTTGAATATTCCCAAGAGCCTATCTTCCAGATAAGGAATACTGTTCTTTAAGATCGCCGCATCTATTGCATCCAGTCCTGGAGCGCGGCCAGTTTTCTGTCTATCCACAGCAAGACGGAGATCATATATGTCCCATGGTGGACAAAAGTCTGTGCCAGGGGGGGGTATGCCGTAGTGCGTCTCACGAATTGTTCCTCCTCATTGTCCTCATGGGATGGGTCGTCCCTGGGATATGTCGCCTGATCGTAGATGCTAGCTGCCTCATCAAGAGTATTTGCTTGGGAAACTCTGTCAGAAAGGGCTGCCATCGTCTGTGGTGGGGTCATCTTACCCATTGCCACCTTGTAGGGTATACCCCAAGGATTCTTGGTGGACTCTTCCACGTTGAATTCATCCCAGTACCTACGTTTCCGTGAACGCACTTCATATCGGTACACATTGGCCTTAGACTTATACTCATTCCGAAGTGCAGCGCGCCTCTCGTCACATCTTCACTTCTGGTACAATCGCCGGGCCCTGTAGAACTCTCTCTTCATACTAGTTAATCCCGGCGTCCACCATGGGACAGGTCGAGCCCTCGCTTTCCGATGGTGGAGAGAGTTTTCTGCAGCGTCGAGGATAGCACTGGTGACCCTGGATACTCTGTTGTTCAGGTCATTTGTACTATCCAATTCTCCCTCTTTCCAATCCTCATCGGCAAGTTCTCCCTCCAGCATACATCGGAAAGCACTCCAGTCGGTTTTGCAGGTTATATAACTCTCTTTTCTACCGTTGGGCCCCCTTGAATCTTGCACTATACTAAATATCAGGGCTTTGTGGTCAGAACTCGTTTCTGATTTGAGGGTCCAATCGACAATGTATCTTGTGAGTGTCGGTGATGTTAGCGTGAAGTCAATCCAACTGTCACCCATGCCACCAGTAAAGGTGGGGACGTTAGAGATATCATTTACTACGACTAATTGACCCCTGGCAATAAACTCACCGAGCTTAGCGCCCCTTCTATTCGTTCGATTGGAACCCCAAACCGTGTTCCAGGAATTGGTATCTGAGCAAATTATCACATTTCTACTTCGATTTGTGATAATTTCCATGGCAGATATGTCATATTCGATGTCATTACCGATAGGTAGGTATGCAGAAACTAGGGTGAAGGATACACCACCCCACGATATATAGCTTGCTACCGTATGTGCCATGGAGTATTGCCTCAGTTCCATCACGTCGAGGTTCGGGTTATTAACCACGATGGCAGCTCTAGGCCTCCTCTCTCCACTGCCTAGAGCTATAACTCTCGACGTGAGACCAAATCCCGTGACCATGTTCACACGGCAGGTCGGTTCCTGGACCGCCATGATGTCATAACGTTGACAGAGAGCACGAAGCTCATCTGCTACATCCCTTCGGCGGCCCATATTGAGCTGGAGAACAGTAATTTTATTCATAATAGGTTCTTTTAGCCACCTCTTTGAACCATGGCAAGTGTATCGGGCAGTCTCGGCTACCCGCCTTGTGTTTCGACAATTTTGGGTGGGCGTTTGCTCGCATACAATTAATACAAGTCGGGTCAACCTTTATTTGTTTCTGGGGGCAATCTTTTATTACATGACCACTGACTGCACACCAGATACATTTTACGGCATCCCCTGGACATGTTGCCCTGGTGTGTTCGTAGCCTTGACACTTGGTGCACCGAGGGGCGTCAAGATAGTCCTTGAATGTCAAGGACCACCATCCTATATTCAAATTACCTATCTCCAGCAGTTGGAACCGAACCATAGGGTGTACTTCTAGGACCCAATTCTTCGTTAATCCGTTCCTAGCAATTGAGGAAAAAACGGGCCAGATATCGTCACTTACCAATGGCGTGGGGACCGACTTCTCGGGTATTCTTCCCCACAAAAATCTGGCGAGTTCTTCCGAGCCCCATGAACTGGGCACACCCCTCACCTCCATCTTTGGTTTTTTCCTCAATGCAACCTCGCTTGGAGACCGTTTTCGCGCAACGCCTGCCATCCTATAACTTTCGAGGCGTGAGAACTATCTGCTAGTTGAACTAAAATTGAGTCTCCCTTCGTTTTTCGAACAATCGAGGCACTAACACCAATCTCAGCAGGAGAAGGGAGCCCATTTATAACGTCCATAGCGCTCTTACCCGTTCCGCTTATAGTAAGATAAGTCGGTTTTGACTTAAGGGTCGGCTTTATATATATAATTATAGATAATGTATATATATATATATATATATATATATATATATATATATATATAATATATTATATATTATATATAATATATATAATATATAATATATTATATATAAACCGTAATTAATACGGTTTTTTTTTCGTGACTAATTACCTCTCGCATAGGTTAATAGTCTAAAAATCTTTATTAGGTAAGACTAGGGCGGGGGGGGGGTGGTTTCCCCGACCCCACCAGGAACCACCACCGTCGCCGACTCGTTGCCCTCGCGGTCACGTTAGCTCTCGCACACGTAAATTTTCATTAACCTATTACTATGGGTTTTTTTTTCCTAGCTAATTATCTCTCGGAAAGGTAAATATTCAAAAAGTCCTTATTATGTGGTGTAGCGGTGGGGGAGGGCGGGTAGGGATCTACCCTCCCCCCCCTGACTACCGCGACCATCTTTGTCAATGCGATCTCTTGTTAGTTCCCGCGAACTAAAATTTAAGAAACCGTAATTAATACGGCTTTTTTTCGTTACTAATTACCTCTCGCATTCTCGAATTAGTTTTTACTCGCAGCAGTTTTACTTGCTCGAAGCAGTTTTTTACTCGCATACCTCTCGAGTTCGATTACCGAGCCATTTCATGACTTGGTACTCCTTTGCACCGGGAAAAACCCCAATGTAGCTAAAAAAGGGAAGAAAAAAGACACAGGAGACGTAGCCATTATGTTAACACCCCCTAAGGTATAGCTTGAAAATTCCATGCTATAAATCAACTGTATACGAGTTTAGCGCCGTCCCAAACTGAGCTACCACACTTATGATAACGTTTTGTATTATTCTATTATAATATAATAATAGAATATTATATTATATAATTTTATAGGCTGAACAAGGACGTAGAGAATTAGAAAATTCTCTAATATAATCTATAATTATATACATAAATATATAAAGAATAGAATAGAAAAAATAAAGAAATAGAAAATGTAGAGAGTTAGAAAGATCACATACCTACAGTTCCTGCCTATCCTATACCTAGGCAGCGTCCTAAGTCCTGTTCTCTACATCTTATTTACCGCTGATATCCCTACGAACTCCAATACCCTCCTTGCTACCTTTGCCGGTGAAACCGCTATCCTATCATCCCATGCCGATCCTGAAACAGCATCCCTAAACCTGCAAAGACATCTCTCCAAAGAGAGATATCAAGATAGAGCAGCGCTGCAGCTCCTGGGGCATCAAAATCAATGAATCCAAAAGCAATCATGTCACCTTCACCCTCCGACGCAGATCCTGTCCTCCAATTCTTTATAACTCAGTTCCACTTCCCATCTCAGACACAGTCCGGTTTCTTGGCTTCCTTCTAGACAAAAGATTAACATGGAACCCACACACTAGACTTAAAATACAAGAACTTAACCGACGATTTGGCCGACTATATAGACTACTTAAGCGGACTTTTCATCTACAACAAATTACTGATATACAAAACAATATTGAAACCAATCTGGACCTACGGTCTCTAACCGTGGGGGAAAGCAAAATCTTCGAGCATCAGAAGTATCCAGTCCTTCCAGTCCAAAGTCCTTCGAACCATAGACAATTATGTCCCCATATTATGTCTCAAACAAAACCTTGCATCATGACCTTAACATCCCATTTGTCCTTGACCTTATCCCATCCAGATTTTCAAAATTTCATCAGAATCTTAATCATCATCCTTCAGCACAATCCCTTTCTAGCACCACCCATTAGGGAATGCAATACCGTTAAAAATTTTCGATATCGGTATTTCGGTATTTTCACTTTTAGAACCGGTAATATCGGTAAAACACCGTTATTAGTATTATTTTAAAATATGTAAACAAAATTAAAATTTACTTATTACGGTTATGTTATTGTTTAGGGGTAGTACAAATGTATGTCAAACACAACTAAACAACAAAACATTTATTTTTAGGAATAATTAAACAAATTAAATCCAACTTTTTTAATATATATTACATTAATTCGTACAAGTGATTATTATTTTTGATGCAAATTGAAATATGATTTCAAAAAACATATATGATCCAACGTACCGTCAACTAACCTCGTTCTTATTTTTGTGGTTATATCTTGAGCAGCCGAAAAGGCTCGTTTTGACTCCACAAGTATTTATAAGCAAGCTTTAGATGCACCCCCCTAATTCCATGCTCTGCAAAAAATTGTAATTCTTTTTTAAGTTTATGTTCTATTTCTAATCTTTTGTTTTGTTTCTTTGGGTTTGGAACATTCGTCATTGCTTTGCTAATCACATTCTCTAATTTGTTTTTTAAAGAAACAGTTGCAGTATTAATAGCGGAGAGAGATGTAGCAGGTATATCTTCATCTTCAAGATCAAAATCTTCACTGTCTGGTTCATTACTTTTAACTCCTAGGCGTTTTATAAGAGGAATCAATATTTTTGTAATAGAACGTTTTTTAAGTTTAGGACATAAGTCTGTATCCGTTTCGATTTCGTTTTGTGAAGCGTTGTGTAAATATTGCAAAACTTGAGATATGTTTGTTCGTCTTTGCATTATTCTATACTTCAGAGCATTTATCAATTCAATACTTATTTTACTTTTTTGTTCAACAAGCCTGTCAATCATAAATTTAAACGTCGCGGCTGCAACAAGAAGATTAGAATCTCTTCTGCCTAGTGCTTCGAATGCTAATTTAATTGGTGACAATGCATCAATGATTTCAGAAATTAATAGAAACTTCTCTTCGGGAAAGACTATGTTTGATTTTAAATCAGTTAATGCTTTTTGGACACAATACCTTAATTGGTAAAACCTTTCCAACATAATAAGTAAACTGTTCCATCGTGTTATGACATCCAATTGCAAATTCAATTCTTTTCCAAATTGTAGTTTTACATATTTTTGTAAATATTGATCATTTTTTGTTAGATAACTTCTGAAAATTTTATTGACACTTCTAATTTTTGTTACCAGTGGGGATAAATTAGCAAAATTCAAATTTATTTCAGTGTCAACAGATCCAACCTCTAGGACAACACCATCATCTGTAATCTTTTTATCTTCTTCATTGTCTGTTTCTATGTCATTGTCATCATCTACATCACTATCACAATCGCTAGATTGGGATTCAATTTCATCATCAAGAGTCACTAAACTGGAGTAAAGGACATCTCTAACAGCTAGGTGGATGCCGTGTGCAAAACATAACTGATGTTCGACTTCAATTACATCCTCCAATAGAATGAACGTTTATGTTTAAATACCTCCGATTGCGAACCGAAGTCCATTCGTCGAATGTTAAGCTAAATCGACGATTTAAAATCAGACATTTCGATTTTAAATCAGACATTTCTTTAATAACTTCTATTCTTATCTTCTTGCTATATTCAGTGATCATAGATTTTATTGTTGCAGCTGATTTTGGTAGATTGTTATATCCTCTTGCATGTAATCCTTTTCTTATGTCCTCCGAAGAGCAGAAAATTCTAAATGTTAGTCCATCAAGCGCAACCATACGAGCCAGGATTTCACATAACTGTTCCTTCTTTTGATTTTTAAAATAATAATTTAATGTTTTTGGTTGCTTTTGACTAGAACAAGACGCGTCATTTTCTTTATCTGCTGCTACGTCGCTTTTAGTTTTTAAATTAATGTTATGTCAACTTTTCAAGTGGGTGTGAAGGCCACTTTTGGATCCTCCCTGACATTTGATTTCTTTTGTGCATTTCTTACATTTTGCTACTTGCCCTTGATTAGCAACTAAATAATAATGTCAAACTGAATTAACATCGCTCCCTTTTTTGTGTTCTTGAAATATATTGGATTCCGAATTCATACTTTTGATTCTAAAACAATTATTTTAATTAATTAATAATTTAAAAAAAAGTATATCTAAGTTATTAAGGAACCATAAAATAAGTTTTATTAATAGGAAATTTATTTACCTGCAGCATATTTAATAGTGCTGATTTTTATGTATATAATATGTATTGGATATTGTACATAAATTTACATTCAAAATTAACACTAACATCGTTCACCAGTGCATGTAGATATTTTTGAGAACAAAACGTGATTGCAAAATGATGCAAATCGAACAACGTATTAGTTCAATTTACAAGACAAATATTTATCTAATCTCATCTATATTTTATCTAGGATATACATATTTCATGGTTCTTAAACTCTAGGACCACCAAATTTACTTACATATATTTATTATTGCACAAGCACAAAACTAACAACTTTCACTCTCAATTTGTGTCTACATACTGAAAAAACACTCCGCACTGAACTAACAGCCTTTAGCTACAGTAGACGGGATCTCATTTGATTCTAAGTCAATGGGAGATTCCCCCGAAGCAAGCTTCCGTGTAACGAGTATCAACTAGCGCTAATGTTCCAATACCGAAAATACAGGTATTTTTAAGGTGAATACCGGTATTAATACCGGCGAAAATTTGAACGGTATCCCGGTTTTCGATATACCAGTATACCGATATTGCATTCCCTACCACCCATCCCTTCAATCCTCCTCGAAGGTTGAAACGGCAGAGGCCCAGAGATCTTTTGTAGTATAATTTTTGGTGTCTTGGCGATGGCCAGCTATTCCACTCAAGCCATGTATAGAGGTCTAACCCAGTCTCCACTGGTTTTATAACAGTGATGCGGCTGGGAGAGAAGCACCTGGATCTCCTAGGGTCTTGCTTTGCTTTCCATACGTGGGGGGCAAAGCGGGAGTCAGAGATCCCTAGGTTGAATGTATATATTTAAAGAAGATATTTTTTTCTATGTTTATTTCAATGGATGGCTGTACATATTTTAGTTTCTATTTTTCGTTTCTAATTATTATCTTAAATCCGGCAGATTGTATTATTTCTTTTTCAATAAACAAAAATAAATACTATTTCCTAAGTCTTTTATTCCCTTTTTCAATCTGATTACTTGTGAAATAATATAATTTATTAATTTAATAAATAGTAATTATTAATTTAATAATTATTACAAGAAGATATTAATATTGTTATATTATTTTTAAATAAGATTAATCATTTTTGTAGGCCTTAAATATTCAAGTAAATTTGATGCTAAATTGATGATATGAGGATCGTTTTCTAGAAGTTCATAAATTTGTTGTGGCAGTTTATGTTCCTCTCTTTTTCTGATAAGTCAAGCATCACATGATTTACATCCAACACATAATTTACACTGTTTCTTACCCCACATGTATCACATGTTTATGGGGCTCTCTTTTCATTAAATATTTGTGCATGTCCTATTCTCAGTCGGGTTAGAGCCACTTCTTCTTTTCTCTTTCCAGAAAATGAGGCGCTCCCTGCCTAAACGCTTCTCTTTAGGCCCCTCAACTTGTTTTCGGTTTGTGCATCCCATAATGATTGCCAAGATGTCCAAACAACGAGCTTTAGTTTGTGGCGTAAATCTAATGCGGGGACTTTCGGATAGTGGGTGCCTTCTGTTATCCCTTTCTTAGCTTCTCTATCAGCCTCCTCATTGCCTGCAATACCGGTGTGACCAGGTATCCAGCAGAACATGCTCTTCAGGATGTCTATCTTCTTAAAGATGTGCATTACAAGTGGGTGTATGAAATACAGGTTATTTAGAGATATTAGAGAAGTAGGGAATCAAAAAAGATTACGATTTTATTGTTACAGGGTATAATTATTGATAGAGCCTTATAGATTGATAAAAATTCTGCTATGAATACACTGCAGTCTGAATTTAATGAGAAGGAATGCGTTTGATGTTTCGAAGTCAGTATTAACATGTGCAGAATCAGTAAGCTCATTTTTTATTTTTTGAAACTCAGTTTTAATTGCTATGTGTGAAGTGTGATTTTTAATATCTTTCACTAAAGATAAATCAATATTTGACTGTTGTATGGTCCCTGGCTCCTTGGTTGATGTGGTTTTAGTTAATATTTCCAGGATTCTTATGTTCAATTCTGTGAGGGAGGGAGATACTCTTCTGGGGTAGGATTTTCTTAATGCCGTTTGATTCGTTGCGTTGGTGAGTGTCATGTATTACATGAAAGATTAGCTTGTTTAGTGGATGTTGTGAGGATATTATGAAAATGTAAAATGAGAGTGATATTATTGTTCTTCGGAATTCAAGAGACGGTTCTCCGCCTTCGCAGCATATGCTCTAAGTAGGGCTGGATCGGAAGGCTCCGGTGCTTACCTTTATTTAACAGTGGTCTATGATATCCAACATCTTGAGTGTTCTGTGAGATGCAGATCATAAGCCATGCAGCCGTAGTCGAGTTTAGATCTTATGTAGGCTCGGTGCAGAGTTAACATAATTTTCCTCCACCACCCCCAGAGGTGTTGGTCAAACTGTGATATTAAAATGGTTTAACATGTTCGGTCCATTTTAATCTGTAATCCAAGGTGAAGCCTAAATAACATACGGAATCCTGATTAGCAATGGCAGTGTACTCAATTTTAAGCGTGGGTAGTGGTAAGGTTTTTTCTTTGTAAAAAGGACGCTGACGGTTTTTTTTTATAGATATTTGGAATCCATGGGTTTTCAACCAGTTACTGACTCGGTTCAATATTTTTTGAATAGTTTTATATAGTTCTGGGATTGATTTCCCTTCACAGTAAATTTAGAGTCATCTGCATAGAGCATAGTCTTGACCGGTGTTTGTATGATGCTAAGTAATGGATTCAATGTGATTGAGAAGAGGGCTGCTGATAAAAAACTTCCTTGTGAAACGCTCTTCTCCTGCATAAAAAACTCCGACAATTTTAAGCCGTTTCTGACTTCGAAAGTTCTATTTTTTTTTTTAATTCTATTAGTGCTAGCATATATCCGTCCATACCTATGCTCAATAGAACTTCTAGTATATGCTTCCACCATACTCTATCAAATGCGTTTTCCAGGTCAATAAAAACAGCTACGACTTTCTCTTTTTTGTTAAAAGCTTCGTTGATGTCCGTCTCTAGCCTAACTAGGTTGTCCCTCATGCATCGACCTTTTCGAAAGCCGCTTTGCCATTGGTCGAGTGATCCTCTTTTTTCAAATATCTAGTTTAATCTGTTGATAACCAAGTTTTCAAGAAGTTTGCATTCGGTACATGTCAATGAGATTAAGCGGTAGCTCATGGGGTCGTCTGTTGGTTTGTCTCTTTTCAGTATCGGAAACGCAATCGTTTACCGCCATGAATCATGGAACAAGCAGTTGGTGTAAATTTTCGTTAGATATTTTAAGATTAGATTCGTTAGATATTTTGTTTTCAAAAGAAAGATTCTTGACCATGTTAACTGTTATATTATTGGTACCTTGGGAAATATCTTTCCTTGAGGCTAAAGCAGGTAAAAATTCCGAAAAAAAATGGGTTGTTTATTGGTAAAAGCGGATTAATATGTATAGCTAGCGGTGTTTTTTCTTTTGCTTTTTTGATTCGTATGAACTGGTTATCTTTATTGGCATCGGAAGTAATGAATTTGTACAGGGATCCTATAGTATTGGCAATGAGTTTGAGTTCAGTTATTACATTATTTCTAATCTTGTGATTTTCTTTCCTGCATCCCACATTACTTGTGATTATTATATCCCACATTGCCACGCTTTACGTATTATGCACCTGGCGTTTGTTTTAGCTATGCTATAATTTTCCAGATGATTTGTGCATGGGCAACGTTTAAACTTTCTCAATTCTCTTTTTCGGAGTTTTACTGCAGATTCGCACACCTTAGACCACCAAGGGACTATGATTTTGTTGTAAAAGGGCTTTGTTTTGGGAATGGATGCAGCGTTGAGGATCGTTTCTATAATTGTATTTGTTCCTTCGTTACTATCAGGTTATTCCAGAAAATCTGTAGGAAAGTTGGCTTTTGATCTATAAGAATCCCAGTCCGCCTCACTAAGTTTCCCTCAGGCAGATTGCTGTCCATAAAGTTTGTAATAAGTGGATAGTGGTCATTAATAAAAAGATCTTGAGCTGCAGGTGCACCGCACTCGAAGGCAGGGACTTGCAATAGTTAGAACGATATAGGAAAGGCTACCAGAAGTTGGGTTGATGTGGGTCAGATGATTATTATTTAGGAAAATTGTTAGGCCACAGTGATCCAGAAATGATTCTATGATTCTTCCCATTGTGTCTAGATAAGAAGATAACCAGAGCACCCAATAGTGAGGTTGGTAGTTGGGAGTACATGGGAGTGCTGAAGGGAAAATAGTTGGCCAGGGAGTAAATATTGTTTGACTTTGGCCCCCAGCAGACTGTCAGGGCTCAAAATCTGTGGCTGGTTGTAACTCTGAATATAAATCTAAGTGGAATGTATGAATAAATGAAGAAATGAACAAAAAAACCGGGCTCTCAAGCGCTAGTTACATGCCACCAGATAATCCCGCAAACCCAATGGAGCGAACGTGGAACAAATATAAAGAGCATATTGTGGATTCTCACTGTCACTGCTTGAAGCTCTGTTGAGAGATGGATACTAGTAGATGGAAGATCTTTGTCAACAAGGATTCCAACGCCTACGAATGCAATCAGGCCATCCATATAATCAGCACGGTAACATGTAAAATTTTTAAAATAAAAGATATCAGAAGGTTTGAGGTGTGTTTCCTATTAAATTAAGGTTAGTATCTTTGAATAATACTGTTAGGTCATTTTTATGAACATTAAGACCATTTACATTCCATTGCAAAACACGCATGTGGTATAAATGTAGTTTTAGTATAGAAAGGAAAAGAACAATGAAAATAGTTGTATGAAGATATTTAATGTGAGAAACCGTATGAATTACAGGGTTTAAAGATTCTGTTTTACAAATATTTGTAAGTAGTTGGCTCATTTCTTTTTACTTTTAGTTTTAGATAGTTGGGGAGTGACAGCATTCTCCTTACTATGCGATTGAAGTGTTTCGCATTGAGGAGAAGTACTTTGTTCACTTAAAATGTGATTTTGCGGTTAGTAACCGATGTGGGTGCATTTGGCACAACCATTGACGTAATTTTGTTCTTATTTGTATCTATAGAAACCGTATTAGTATTATTTTAAATTTCCTTGTTATTAGTAGGTAATGATGATACATTTTATCTTGATATTCAACGTTATTAATATTCAAAAAATGGTAATTCAATTTTACTTATTTTATTAAACAGAATGTCAACCGTTTTAGCTAATTTATTTATTTGTTCAAATAATGATTGAGTAACGAAATTGTTTTCAGCAGGAATGGGAGCAAGTGCAGGAGCGGGGGGAGCTGCGGTGACTTTTGACAGAGATCTAGCATGAGACGTGACGGGGGCTTCTTGTTGTCTGCTAACAATTAATTCAGCTCGGCGAAAAGACACCTTATCCTGAATCCTAAATTTTTCGATTGAATTTTTTTCTGATAATGAGGGCAACCAGTATAAAATGCTGGATGGTCTCCTTGGCAGTTTAAACATTTAGGGAAATTGTCATAACAATCAAGTGTGAATAACAACAACAACTAAGTGTGAACTTTCTCCACAATTTGCACACATTACATCTTTACAATGCTTGTTGGTGTGTCTTTATTTATTACACGAAAAACAGAGTATAGGTTTGGGTTCATACGTTCTTATTCTTATGGACGAAAAATCTAATAGTATTCTTGCAGGCAGTTCACTTTTTCAAATATCAGTATTAATAGAGGAGTTGGTTTCCTTTCTTCTTTTAATGCCTACCACTCCCTGATTTCCCAGTACTGAAATTATTTCCTGATCTGTGCAGTTTATTATTTCAGGGACATATGCGACACCACATGAAAAATTCAGAAATTTTTGTAGCTCGAAAGTTATTGGTATATTCTGAAAGGATTTTATGTTTCCTAAATACATAAAATCTTTTTTGTTGTTTACAGTTAACAGAACTGCTCCATTTTTAATATTCTTTACCTGTACTATACATATATATATATATATATATATATATATATATATACCTTATAGGTATTTATAGGTACTATACCTGGCTATAGCTTTTAATGAATCTACATACGCTAGAAGGGCTGAAATCTTTAAAAGTTTTGTTAGCCGTATTATATTCTAAGGGCATTACAACATACTTCTTAGACCACTGTCCCTTGATTTTCAATAAACTTTCTTGAATAACAGGCAGTTTAGCCTCAAGCGCGGCCGCCATTTGGGCGAAAAGTAATAACGATCAAATAGATACAAATTAAAGTAAATAACAAACTAGGATTAAAATTAAAATTTTATATGATATACAAAATTAATAAATATAAAAGAAAAGAAAATGATCACTAAAAGCATAAAACGGACTAAAAAAACAATTAAATAGGACTACAATTAAAATTTTATATTGTATATAGAGAGTCTGTTTCGAGCTTGCCTGCGAAACCCTTACAGCCCTGAAGATGCCTGAATAGGCGAAAATGTGGCATGTAATCTGCATGATTAAGTGAATTATTGAAATAATACGAGACTTTGAGGCCTAGCATTCTATATCTATAATGAAATAGTCTCTTCTTACAAACCTGTTTACTATGGTATATAGAATTAATAAATATAAAAGAAAATTAAATTTGAATAATAAAGAATTCAAAAACTTTAAATAAACAACAAAAATAGTCTTATAGGGTACTCCCTGGAAGACAGCCGGGCGGCAACAGACAGGATGTGCCGAAACTTCAAACAGCAACTCCGCCGCGGCTGAAGCAAGACTGCATACTGTATTTCTAATTGATGCATCAACTCAAAACCTGGTGAACATATTCTGATGTTAAACTTCTTTCCAAATAAGTTATAAAGTAATGTTTTTTTTTCTTTAAAGTTTTTATTTAAATTTTTTTAGTGAATTTTGAGCGTGTAGGTATGTAGTCTACCTATCAAATCGAGTATAAAATCGAAACAGCGAATGGGAAAGGGCAAATGTTGACTCAGTTAAATTACTATCCTTCACTTAATGATCTACAAACACCTTTATCGGTCGGTATCTTCATTAAAAACACAGCACCGAATAGCTGAATCAATATATGGCATAATTATAATCAACCTGACTGCAATGTAATTACTGCCGCATTAAAAACTAGGCTCCAACATGATCATAAGGAGGCAAAGCGTGCAGTAATGTTATTTTTTCTCTCTCAAATGTTAGTGTTTTGAAGTGGTAAATTGGAAGTAAATTGTGTATAAAATCAGTTATTTTAGAACCTGTAGTCTTATTGAAGAGGCACAAGCTGTTGCTTTTCGTGCACCGGCCAGATAAACATGAAAAAATGTTTTATTATTTTTCTTGTCTTCGGTTTTAATATCAAATAGATCAAAAATTAACAAATAGTACTACTTAACCCTTATATATACACATCTTCTAACATGTTGCCTATTATGTTTATACTTTTATATACTTTTTTAATTTTATTAAGTACCTAACCTCATAATGAATGGGACTGATCCACCCAGTCCCCATTCAAAATGCATAGAAAAAGAGGGAGAGTAAATTTTACTTTAGGTAATATTAATTTTACAAATGTTGATTGTAAAGTGACACCAATCTATTTAGTAGAAAAGATGATAATTTTAAAAATGCATCTACTTTTTTCATTAATAGATTTATTACAAACGCTGTTGGTAGTGTAAAAATTATTAGAAAGTTGCACGAGGGGAATTTGTTAATCGAAATGGCCAACCCTAAACAATCGGAAAAATTACTGCCTGTTACCAGTTTTGCTGGACAATTCGAAATTGAAGTTCGTCAACACCGCACACTTAATCTAAAGGCGTGATCAGGTGCTTTGACCTGCATTATGCCAATATCGAAGAAGTAAAAGAAGAATAAGAAGAAATTGTATCTGATATATTCAGAATCAAAATTAAGAAAAGTGGTGTTTATCAAAAGTCAGGCTGTAAAAATGGTGTTGAAAAATTTACCCACAAGTATATATTGTCTTTTAGAACACCCAACCCCCCCGAAACACTCAAATTGGGATTCTTAACAGTGAAAGTCGAATCCTTAACATCCAACCCCTATTGCTTTTTTAATTGTTTAGGCTTTTCACATCCTACGAAACAGTGTAAAAAAATCGCACTATGTGCCAACTGTGGTCAGTTCCGACATGCTGAAATCAAAAAGTGTGAAATGCCTCCTAGTTTCATCAATTGCAAAGGAGACCACAATGCCCTGGACCGCAGGTGTCCGATATTTAAATTTTTAAAAAACTGGTGCGATGCGCGCAACACACAACTTTCACTTACGAATTTACTTTGATTAGAAATCGACGTGTTTCGATAATATGTAAACGCCATTCCTCAACCTCACATCTTTTTCCACATTGAAGTAATATACTAATATTTGTATATCTCCATAAGTTATAGAGTATCTGTATAGCAAAATTTGGTAGTTCTCACCACTTTTCGATTTATTATTGCTAATTTATTTATGAAGGGACTAATTTCATCAACAGTCGAGTTTTTTTACGGCTTGCTTGTTTTTTACTACGAGTTGCTTTTTGCAAATACATCGTGAAGGTGAATCGATAGGTGTATTTACCTCTCTTATGCCTTTCTTGAAATCAAGAACGATTACTGTTCCTCTAAAATCGCTGTATGATCAAAAGCTTTAATTTATTATGGAACAAAAGTCTCTAGACTAAAATATACCTATATTAATTATAGACTATTATCTTATAGCATATTTTTACACACCTGCGATGCTTAAAAAATTTGAGCATCACGTATTTACTCTCTTAAGTAAAATTAATCTTTTTAATTTTAAAGTTTTTATTTTCATAATACGGTTAATGAAATTTTGGCTGTCACATATAAATACATCAAATACCAAATTTGATCAAAATCGTTTAAGCCGTTTTTGAGTAAATAAAAAAATAAAACAAGTGAAAATGGAACAAAATTTATTAAGTAAAGTGCTCCCTCCGTTTGACCAATGTTGATGAAATTTTCTCTGTCACATCGCGGGCCACATACATACACCAAATACCCAATTTCAGTTTTGTACGGCCAATAGTTTTTGAGCTAGTCTGTTCGCACACACACACACACACACACACACACACACACACACACACACACACACACACACACACACACACACACACACACACACACACACACACACACACACACACACACACACACACACACACACACACAAACACACACACCATTTCGCGGGACTTGGTTATTTGGACTCAGGGGACCCCAAAACGTGTATTTCCGTTAAAAACCGGAAGTCGAAATTTTTCACGATCGCAATACTTTCCTTACTATATATTTCATATATAGGTAATTGAAAGTAAAAAAGAAATCAACCCAGAACAATAATAAAGCCTCATTAACCTCGGAATGTTCTATGACTCACTTCTATTACAAATGACTCAGGTCATATGGATGCCAATTTTCAATTAGAGGCTAATCAAAAGGAAAGACTAGGAAAAAAAAAAAAATCCGGTGTGTGCGCGCAACACACAAAATTCACTTACTAACTCAATTAGATTAGAAATTAATGCGTTTTGTTAATTGCCACTTCTTAAATTAATAGAACGGCTTCAATTATGAACAATGGTCAGTCATTAAAGGCGTACTCCGCATGCGTGGGCTCAACGTGTTTTATGAGTTGACGGAATATTTTTCTTTTTTTCTCCTCTATTTGTGTACTTGATTTTTTTAATATTTCATATCTAGCCATATCTTATTTTTAGGTGTAACGAGAGACAGTTAATTTCTCCGTATAATCAAAAACAAAGGTACTTTATAGGAAAACAAAAAAGGACCCTTACCCATTTAAACCCCCTCAGAAAATTTTAATAATGATAAATCTTACCTGATATTAAAGAACACCTAACTTTCATTAAACATGATGAATTTGATAAAAATCGTTAAAGCCGTTTTTGAGATCATCGAAAAAAAGGTAAAAATTGGAAAGTAATTATGAAATGAAGTGCCCGCTCCGTTTGACCAATTTTTATGAAATTGGATCAATTTTGATGTAATGTTGGCTATCGCATTTTTGGCATATACATACATCAAATAACCAGTTTGATCAAAATCTTTAAAACCGTTTTTGAGTAAATAAAAAAAAACACGTGAAAATGAAACAAAATTTATTAAGTAAAGCCCCACCTCCGGTTGATAAATTTTGATGAAATTTTTACAGTCATATCTCGGGCATATAAATAGATTAAATACCCAGTTTGATCAAAATCGTTAAAGCCTTTTTTGGGTAAACAAAAAAAAACACGTAAAAGTGGGACACAATTTATTAAGTAAAGTACCCCCTCCGGTTGATCAATTTTGATGAAATTTTTACAGTCATATCTCGGGCATATAAGTAGATCAAATAAGTAGTTTAATCAAAATAGTTTGAGCCATTTTTTAGAAAATCGAAAAAAACTTAAAAAGTTATTAAATAAAGTACCCCCTCCCTTTGAGCAATTTTTATGAAATTTTCGCTGTCACATCGCGGGCATACACATAAACTAAATGCCCAATTTCAGGATCGCACGGTTTATAGTTTTTGAGCTAGTCTGTTCACACACACACAGACCATTTCGCGGGACTTGGTTATTTCGACTCAGGGGACCCCAAAACGTGTATTTCCGTTGAAAACCGGAAGTCGAAATTTTTCACGATCGCAATACTTTCCTTACTATATATTTCATATATAGGTAATTGAAAGTAAAAAGCATCATAAATGTAATTACAAAGAAAAATCAAATTATATTAAATTAACATACATAGTTTTTAGAAATGAAAAAAAAAGTTATTCCATTAATTGGTGTATAATCATTAATTATTATTATTATCATTAAAAATAATAATAATAATAATTGCCCAACCACAATGTGGTGACCACATCTTGCCTCAACCCAACATTGAGATACCTCAATTTTATATTTCCATCACACCGACATGACCTTTGAAATTGTATAGTTCTTTTCTACCTACTTTGATGCATGATGGGGTCGGCAAAACAGCTTTTAAATGCTCCATGTTGACGGAAAACTTTTCCTCTTCTTTGAGTCTTTTCAACATCTATTCAGAAGCCAAAAATTCCCGATGTGTGTGGTTTTCATCTGTGTCTTGCTTGTTTAGGGGGGGGGGGGGGGATTTCAGATGTGGTTGAGTCTGATGTGTTTTTGGTGATGCTTCTAGAAAAGATAGGTACTGCTGGACAAGTTCTGTTTTGTAGCAAGGATCACCCTTTTGTGCCCTTGCTATCAACCACTGTTGAAGGGCCGACCTCTGACCTTGGAAGGAAGACGACCTCGTGGCAGACCCAGGGGCACATTTATTGACTCCATTGGGAATATGGGGACTGCAAGAGGAAGTACCATACCGGAGATGCGAAGACTAACTACGGACAGAGACCAGTGGATTAGATGGACTGGAACTGCAACTCCACGCTTGACGGCACAAAGGAGTTAAATGAATAAGAAGATTAAATTTACTCATGTAAATCCAACACACCAAGGTTCACCTCGATGGATAATAGATAGGGCAGATTGGTCTCTGTTTAGTTCCTTTGCCTCTCCACCTCCATCTCCTCCAAGCGACGTGAGTATAGAAGAAGGATGTGAATTAATTACAAATGCAATAATTAATGCAGCTGATATTTAAGCTTTAACTATTTATTTGCAAAAGTATTTCTTGTACAAATAACATACAAAATAAAATAATTTTTTTTGTCTAGCAGCGCTAGGATTGTGAACAAATGAGAAATAAATATAGAAATAAATTTGACACTTTTCATATTAAAAGGAAAATAATTAGCAGCTCAATAATAACAAACTAGCCAAAACTACAACACTTTAAGTTTTTCAGTCAATGGCACAACATATTACAAATAATATAGTCTACTTAATTTCTGAATACTGTCAACATTTAAAATTTGCTCTACACTCACTGATTCAGAAATATATCTTAAAATAATAAATATATAGGGCTCTTCAAATTTTATACACTGAGTAAGAAAATGGCTCAAGGGACACTAAACTACCACAGGTCATGCAGGCTTCACCCGAATTTTATAATTAGTGTTGTGTCCTTTATAAACACCTTTAGGAAATCCGCGCTTGAAACTCTTAGACGACTCCCAACTCTAATTTTCTTAAAATTCGTCTGTAACTGCATGTAGACTTCCGGGCTTGCTATATTAAAGTTGCATATTTCCCTGTACCTAGGATTTTCGGAAGAATTTAGGGTCCTATTTATATCCTCTGAGAGCTGATGGTTCCTCATCTTCTCTAGGATGTCATCTTTAAACCTGTCCAGTCCTTGGGAGAGTACTTTTGAGAACAAGTTTTGACAGCCCAATTCAGCCGCTATCGATTTTACTTGTATCACCCAATTGTATATTTTGTCAGACTTTCCTTCAGATAGATCCAGGTTAAGGAGTCTATTAAAGCATTGCCTGAGTAAGCGTTCTTCCTCCATTAAGCTCAACTTTGTCCAATTATTAACAGTTTTTTTTAAAACTTGAACGCTGAGAATGCGGTAGGTATGCATTCTAGGCGCGTAATATGGTTCGGCGTACATCTTGGCCACTGAAGTAATGCCTTAAAAAATCTGACTTGACCTTTCTCTATTACATCTAGATAGCAAAGACCCCAAATTCCAGCGCCATAAAGTAGTGTTGATGCCACACTCGAGTCAAAGAGCCTGATATTAGTCTCCCAAGTTTCACTCCTGCTATTCCTTAAAATATCCAAAACTTTAGCCATTGCAATAGAAGACCTCTGAATGAAGTAATCAGCAGCTTTTTTGTCCTTAGGTTAATACTGATTATTGAATATAGAGTGAATATATGGTCTAAACATCCCCTGCCGGATCGGAAGCCCGCTTGTCCCTCTGTTATCAACTTTTCTGCCTCTGCCCAACTCGTTATCCTGTTCCTCAGAATGCTTGTAAATAATTTCATAATCGTATTGAGTAACGATATCCCTCTATAATTGTTTGGATCCTTTTTATCACCTTCTTTGTAGAGGAGGTGAAGGTTGCCATTAGCCCACAATTGAGGAATTTCTTCAGAGTTCAGTACTACGTTGAATAAATTTAGTAGATAATGCTCCCAAGAAGGGTTGAGATGCTTTATAACTTAAGCTGGCACCAATACAGTACTGCAATTCCTTCAGTGAGATATTCCTGTCAAGCAATGGATGGAATACAGAATAAAACGTTACGTCCTGGATACTTTTTTGACCGTACAAAATCGGGTTATATCCTGGCCCAATCTTCAAGATTAATTTCGTTGCACGTTTTTTTAGGTGGCTTCAGTGTATTTACAGTTCTCTAGAACTGTCTGCTGTTTTTCACGTTTCTCAGATGAGTTATGACTTGCGTGCGAAAGTCTGCCTTCTTTCTTTTTATTAACTTTCTTTATTATTCTCTGACTTGAAGGTAATACCTTAGAAAACCAGGCAGTGAGCTGTTCTTCTGTATTGTTCTTTGCAGCTTTTTTAGCCTTCTTTCTCTTCTTTAGCCTCTTCTCTAGCTTCTTTAGCCGTCCCTGCATTCCTGGTCAAACCATTGTTGCTTTGGGTGATAATTAGTTTGGGTGACCTGCTTTATGTACATTAGTCCTGTTTCTAATAAGTTATCGTACATTGTCTGCTTAAAGTTATCATACAAGAGGTTCACATCCTCTGAATAGAAATAGATTTTTTCTGAGCACGAAATTTTATCAGAGAACAGGATAATGCAGCTAATATGTCAATATCAATGACTAAAGTGGTACCAAATAGGCCGCTAGTCCCTGGGTTCAATGAAACATGTAAAAAAGCTCTTAAAGACCGCCGTAGAGCCTGCAGAAAATTTCAAAGGTGCAGGACCACTGAAAACTTGATAGAATATAAAAAACACCAGGCCATATGCACGAAAACATTCAAACTTTGTGAATCCGAATCCTGGAAAAAATTCTTAAGCTCCATTAACACCTCTAAGTCAGCTGATGGAATAAGGTTCGAAAAATCACTCATATCCCCGTTACACTATTTTAGTTAAGAACTCTCTTTGCGTCGATCCTTCATCCTTTTTTAATGAATTTGCTAATTTTTTCTCAAAAATATATAGACCTTTTAATCAAAATACCAATTCTGCCACTATTCCATCAGATCTTCAAAATTCAAATCATTCAAATTCAGTTTTAAAATTTAATCTTCCTTTTACAATCTGGGAACTAGAAAAGGTTTTAAATTCCGTTAAAGGATCCTCACCAGGCCCGGACAATATCCATTATTATATGATAAAAAATCTCCCACGTGACACCTTGAATTGGCTACTCGACTACTACAACCACTTTTGGACCGAGGAGGAAATTCCGAATAGCTGGTGAGACTCAATTATTATTCCGATACTAAAAAATGGGACAGACAAACGTTATGAATATTAATATTATTTTTGTATATTAAAGCGTTACTGTTATTCATACTTTTTGTTTCTATGAGGATAAGTTAAACTAAAATTATTAGGCGTTGATGACTTTAAATGTTTTACGCCTTAAAGCAAAAACAAACAAGTAAGATCCTACTAGTGATCATCACCAAACCTACCATAGCATTTATTTTATTTTTTCAATGTAAATAAATAAAATTATTCTAGTTTAAGAATTTTACATATTTTCATTTCCAACTGTCACAGTCTAGCTTCACTTATTAAATTTTAGGTTATATATGGTTACGTAAGTTATTAATCAGGCATAAGGAATTTTAAAAATATATTCATATCAGTTATGATATGCATATCAATAAAAAGTAAGAGAAAAAAAATCATAGAATAAATAAATGTTTAGTGCCCCCGAAGGTTCGATATGTCATCTTCCAAGGAATTAATTTAGCAATACCAAGTGCATTTTAGCGTGTTGGTCAAGACTTTTACCTCCTAGTTATTGAAATAAAAATATAGTGCATATTAGTTAGTAAGTAATCATATTTTTTCATCTTTAATGTCTTCATTTTTTCCCCAGTAACTGGATGGAACTAATGAGATCTTTGGCGGTGTTGTCTTCTCGTTGAAGTATTCAGCGCTTGAGAGAACTCAGCGGCAAGCTACCTGTTATGTTAGGATAGTTACATAACTGATCCCATTGAAGCCTATTTGACTGCGTTTTTTCTACCATTGGCGTCAGCTCTTGCGGGTTCAGAATCCAGAATTTTTTTGGGGGGTAATTTCTCAAACAGCATAGCTAATAAATAATAAAATGACAAGGCTACATTATATTTCATTTCATTTTTTTATTTTATTTTTTATTAAATCTATAAAATTAAAACTACGATTTATTTGGACATAAATAGCTTTTGTAAGTTTTAAAAATATGTTATCTATCAATACAGTGACTCCCTTGGTCAGCACCTCAACCCTCTTACGATCTTTAGCTGTTGATTGCTAAGAAATGCAAGGTCAGTATCGAAGGCCTTATTAGAGACATAAAAGGGAGCTTCTAAGTTTTTCAAAAGTACTTTTAATTGTAAGAATTGTTAAATTATCTTTTATGTATCAATAGCTCATTTTCAAATTGGTTTGATGGGTACTTCACATTTAATGTGGTAATCAAAGATAATTTTAAATGTTGCCAAGTAATCTAGAAATAAGTCCATATCGTTGATTGAGTTATTTTCTTTTTCCTCTAATAATATTTTTATCATGTCAGTCGTTTGGTCATGTAAAACATAATAAATATTAATATAATTTAAGAAAGCACATATCTTTTTTAATATAAATGGTATGGAATAAAAGGAATATTTATTTCATAAGTTTATTTTTTAAAAGATATTTTATATCAACTTGAGTTCTGATAGAAAACCATTTCTCAGAAAAATATATTAAATGGAAAAAGCTCTATTGATTATCGGAAAAGTACACGGAGGAAAGAGCTCCCACTCTTTCACAAATTACCGGACAGAAAGTTTGCAAGGTTTGGTCCCTCCCTCGCCGGCAGCAAGTTTGATAACTTCTTACCACCAAACTTTGATGGCTTTCAACACGTCAAGGAGCCCAGGGAAGGAGGGAGGGGGGAGCAAAAGATGGAATACCCTCATCATCAACTTGTATTGCTGTCTTAAGTAAATTCATCACACGACCCTCCTACAACAGATCATGTATAATCATCCCTTCCCTCTCCAGACAACGGATCCCGATAATTAGTTAGTTCGGAGTCAGTACTCAACCAACTACTATGTTTAAGGGTTGTTTGCAACTAACTCTGGGTAACCTAGCGCTCTTCTCGCTTCTAAGGTTTAGAATGCGATTCGATGCTGATGTATTCTGGTAACTTTAAATAGGCGAATAAAGTTGCCTATTTGGATTCAGCACTCTCGGTGTACGTCTGGAGAGAACCAGTTATACATGAATTACAAACTGACTGTAGCTTGAGCAGGAATTTTGAATGTTACTGAACGAATATGTATAACTCGACGAAGGTCTCAGTAACCTACTGAGCTAGTTAATAGATAGGAATGAAGTACATTTTCTTTCTTACTTATCACTTTAAAAAGCGACTAATCTAACGACGAAATATTAATTAAAGAAAGAGGATATTTTAAGTATTAATATAGTTTTCCAACAGTAGGGATTTAGATAATTTTGTTTTTTTTGTATATATCTTTATTTATAATTTAAATTACAAAAACAGCGCCATCACCAGGAACACCGATTCTAACAATAAAAATGTTTGAAATTATAATTTTTTGAATCTATATCTATATTATTTTGCAGAGGTGTGAAGAAAAAATAGCTCAAATATTCAAGATTAGAATGTATTAACAAAAAATACTGATTGTAAAAAAAAAATTTAGACCTATTGAAAAAAAAAAATATTAAAGAGATTTTGGTCAGCAGTGTTGCTATTATGAATAATTAAATTTACTATTAGAATAATACAAACTTAACAATATCATATTCCTTAGAGGAGAAGGATATTCGTTCGGAGCGGGTGTGGGTACGGATAGCCTTGTTTATTCTTCCTTAAATGCGATATTGGCCTTATTTTCTCCCTTATCAGTGGAATAATTGAATCGCATTGATTTTTTAAACTAATGATCATTATTACCACAATTTGCTTTGAGCTATTGTTTAAGGTTTTAAATTTTCTATTTCCGACTGTCAGATTTAATTTTTGTATTAGATACAAAAGATATGGAAAATTTTCTATTTGAAAATAATTTTGAATTTTGTTTAACAATACATTACATAGTAAGACATAATGATTAATTTACTTAACTAAATCAAAAATTATGCGTAAACTCTTTCTGATATCTATTATAAATTGATTCATTTCAATAGTAAAAAAATTATGAAATGTATCATGGTTACTGGCAACTTTATGTTTAGAAAATAAGTAACAGTATTAAATCCCCAGGGACATGGCATTCATAAAAAAAACATTATGAACTTTCTTATATTAATGTCCGAAAGAATTTACAGAAACGGTATAAACAACTATATAAATAAGGATTAAGTTTAAAAGAGGAAAGAGAAGTAGGATAGAAGCAAATTAGAAGGAGGATTAAATTGAGGCGATAAAAGGAAGACGGTGTGGGGCGAGTGTATCGTGTAACTTTATGCAAGGGTGGCTTTGCGCTCCCGGCGACAATGCCAACCTCTAAATAAATTCCTTCCACAAATGACGCAGCCTGTAGTCCCACCACCCTCAAATGAACTCTCCAACCCCTTATATTCAAAAGCTGTTCTTCCCAGCTTCTGTGACCCTCTGTTCATTTTTCCTTGAATTTTCTCCTTACCTGGATAAACCCAAGAAGCATTCAACTTACTATATATTGTTCAACTGCATTTACACAGTGCTAATTATCGTTGCTTCTTAATACCTGAAATCTATTGTGGTGCTTTGTATTACATATTTTATTGTAACGTGAAAAAAAAATCATGAATGACAAGCTCACCAACTTTTAAGGTTAGATGAATGACATATTGACCAACCTGGCAAAATGAATGACAAACTGTCTCAACAAGAAACAAGGGCTGTCGCTGAAAGAAGGACAGCTACCCAATGCCAAGAATTGATGAGGCTTGCAGGATCCAGACTGTTTTCAACTCTGGACCTAAAAAGCGGATTGTAGCAAGAGGAAATGGAGCATGTCGATAAGGAGAAAACAGAGCTCACCAATGGTTCAGAACTCTAGCAGTTCTCGGTTTTACCTTTCGGCCCCTGCAACGCTCCAGCAACCTTTGAAAGCTTTATGGAGAACATCCTATGAGGCTTATCCTAGAAGTTTGTCTCTTAAATCTCGATGACGTCATAGTGGTTAGCCGGACGTTTGAGGAACACCTGTCCAATCTTGAAAAGGTTTTCATGAGATCAAAATCGGCTAATTTGACGCTCAAGTCCAAGAAGGTCAAAGGTCACCTATTTTGGACACATCTTCAGTGGAGAAAGTGTAGCTATCGACCCAGCGCAAAACCAGATAGTCCTGTAATAGCCTACCCCTGCCAATAAACAATCAGATTCGAAGTTTCCTGGGAATTGTTTCCAATAAATAGCGTACAACTATTTTCATGGTTTTTTTCCTGCCTATAAGGACCATGATATAACACTATAATAAATTAAGAAAATAGAAAGTAGCTTGCATGTTTTTACTATATTTTTAATTTATAAAAACTCTATAAATATTGTAAAATATTATCGGAAGCAAATTTAGGGGTAACAAGTGAACTGCCAAAAAAGTATTATATATTTAGAGAAAGGAAGATAATGTATTTTAGCTCATATAGATAGTTAATTGTCAAGGGTTTCAATCACGATTTTTTTATCTAACATCCTTAGGTTTCGATCCAAGTCATTTAGCATTTTATGAATCGTCAGGGTTGAAATTGAAAAAGAAAGACTCATGCGTACAGATAAAAATATTCATTCAATGCATAAAAGAAAGAAAACGAATAGTTGGTGATAATTAATTCCATAGAATCAGAGATACATCCTGCCAATCGAAAGTCGATGATCCTAACAAGGTTCATTACCTACTTAAAAAGGTAGTTCCGATCCAAGAACCATGTCACTTAATACGTTTTTACTCACTAATGACCCAAATTATCAACCTTTTTTTGCTGTATAGGAAAGTATTATGACAAGAGGGCTTTTAGCGACGATTGGTGTCGACAGGAAGTTCAGCATGAAAACTGTCACTAATAAATTGTCAACGACTCAATGTTCTAGAATGAATATTACCAAATAGAGATCGAAGCAAATCGGATGGAGAACTATCTGCAGTGAGTAAAACCAGGAGTAACAGTGCAATTACATATTACACAATCGAAGTGCAACTGTTACTGCAACTAATATACAGGATGAATAATTGCGTGAAATGTTTTAACCCCACCTAATTTCAGAATTGATTTTAAAACCGCATAACATTATAAAAGGATTATTATAGAGCCATTTCTATCCATCTTTCAAATACATTGACACCTACACCGAATCCAATTATCTGATAGAGAGATCCGTCTGCCTTCATTATAGGTTTTTCATATTAGATAGAAAGTGAACCAAACAATTAATTACTACATTTCTAAGCCCAAAAAAATGGCTAAGCAAACAATTAATTACTACATTTCTAAGACCAAAAAAATGGCTAAACAAACAATTAATTACTACATTTCTAAGACCAAAAAAATGGCTAAGCAAACAATTAATTACTACATTTCTAAGACCACAAAAATCTCTAAGCCCCACTATGATAATTATAAAAATGAAACTTTAGACAGCAAAACATTGTATAATTACTTATTATGTAACATAATTAATGCGCAAGTTGAATATACTTCAGAATGTGGAAAACTAATAAATAATAAAAACGTAAAATATTTCTGAAATGTGACAAGGTATTAAAAAAACATAAAATAAATAAACTTTTTTTATGATCACTGGCACTTTAAGATAGTGATAAACAAAACTAATGTGTACCGTTGGACAGAAGAGGAAACCCAACGGCAATCAAAGGACGAGGAATGGCCGTGACAAGAGAAATTGCGGTTAACCGTTAATTGAATCTCAAATGTTTCTCTAAATAGTGACAGGGAACGGTCCCACTACAGCAACTGTTTTAGTCTTTATTGAAATAATCAACAAAATATGTTTATAAAACCTACACTCCTCGAAAAAACTAAGATACCGTTGCAAAATCTTGATTTTTGCAATTTTTAAAGTTAAAATGATTCGCCCCCATTCATGCGAATGGAATGATAAAGAATCTAAGCGAGATTAAATGAAAATTTATTCTTCATTTCTAATCTTAGTAGGTTTTAGGACACAAAGTGTTTCTTACCTGCACTAAAGCCTCCTCTTAGAAGTCCAAATCCGGTACGTCGTGAGTCTGGCTTCATCAAATATTCGTTATCATGGGGTACCACATAGTGAGTTAGAACAAAGCTTTACAAGCGCTCACTTTGCTTGAAGAGGGCTACAGTGAGCATTAGTTGGCGAGATATCCCAAAGTGCACATCACCAGCATTGAACGGGCCTTAATGCCTAGGGCGACAAGATGACGTCAGAAGAGTAGAGGACTTGCCCGTCCGAGACCCACTGGCGATTTAGACGACCGTTTTCAACTACAGACAACTTCAGGCCGTTAGTAATGAGTTGAGAACCTCCAATGGATCAAGGAAGTTCAGATTTCCTGTAGGACGGTTAGAAGACATCAATGTGAAAGTGGCCTGAGTGCTAGAAGCCCGGACGAGGGCCCCCTCCTCGGTTTTCAGGAATGCAAAGCTTGAATTTTCCAGATTACAGACTGAGGGACCTTGGACGACTGGAAGTGGGATTTCTTCACCGATGAGAGGCGAATGGAACGCGTCTCAATTCAAAGACAGCGTTCCTTACAATAGTTTATGCAACCATGGGCTGCTTTTTCTGGAGGGTATAACATGTTTTAGGAAAGTTTGGGAAAGCCTACTTGAGGATATCAAGGTTAGCCCAAATTCTCATTAGATGTATAAGAATTAAATTAATAAAACATTGTGTAAATTATAATGCTGATAATGAGTACCTACCTACGTAAAACCGTAAGTAAAAAGTTAAGAAATTTTTATGATCTAAATGAGTGATAGAGTATCATCCTCTTCTTCTTTTCATTTGGTAAAAAAGGCAAAAAGGAATAGATCCATTTTACAACTCTTAATAGCCATTGCGATCCACCTCATTGCATTTTTATTTATCCCGATAGAATTCATTCCATTCTATTTTCCTATTTTTTTTTTCCTAGAGCTTAAAAGTATATTTAAGTTAGTCATATGTGTTTTGTAAAAGCTTAACGAACCTGAAGGCCCGTTCCCGACACCAACCTTACACACCTCCATCCACCTCCCCCCGTCCAATCCTAAATCCACAAGATCAGCCATCGTTCGCCTAGGCTTACCCCTCGAACGTTTTCCAGTCGGAAAAGCGTTAATCAATCTTTTAGGTATCCGTTCGAATCAATAGTGATTTTATCCACTAGAAAACTTCTATTAGAGATCAGAGCAGCAGAGAACAGCAGAGAAGAAGTGATATTAACCCACTTACGAATACTCGCCTTACCCATGGCTACCTTATGGCTCGCAATCCCCCCAAATGTCTAACCTGCGGCAGTCCGCAACACATCTAGAAAGGTCAAAGAGCATACGCTACAGATAGGGCATTTTTAGAAATTTCTGCCGAACTGAATTTCATTTTAAAAGACAACGTAGAAACAATAGACACCCTTTTCGATTTCCTCAAACGTACGTGTATCATAAGATATAGAGTGAAACTATAGCGGAAGATGAGGTGATAATGACCTTAGTGGTTGACACATCTAATTATATTAAAAAATAATAATAATTAATAATTATCATAAAGAATAACAGTTGACTATTTCTCACGCCTAGGCATATATATATAAATATACAGGGTGTTTCGGAATTGCACGGCACTATTTTAGGTACGTGTTCTCTAACACAAAATAAACAAAAAAGTTCATATTAACATATATCTCAAACTCATTTATTAAACAGATATCAAAGGTTAAAGATTTATTATTTATTTACTGCATTAAGACTGACTGTACAACGTTTAACGTGTTTAATACTAAATAAAAGGTTTTAATCACATGATAAACAAATGAACGATAAGCAATGACAGTAGTTGCTCATCTGTTTGTCTAGTTCTGTGTGTTTTAGTGTGAGTGAATCTTGTGACACAGTTCAATTTATGATTATCATGGGAGATACCACAAATTTATTCACTTTTGATGAACAAACAGACATGCTTTTAACTTATGGCGAGGTACATACAAACGGTGCTGCTGCTGTTCGAAGATATCGTGAAAAATTTCCTAACCGAAGAACACCAAATCGTAAAACGTTTGAGGCCATTGAAAGACGTCTTAGGGATAATGGTACGCTAAAACCTATACGAGTGAACGCCGGTCGACAACGATTTCGACGAACTGCAAACGTAGAAGAAGAAATACTCGATGCTGTTCAGTTATCTCCTACTACTAGTACCAGAAGATTGTCACGTCGTTTCGATGTTTCCTCTACCAGCGTATGGCGAACTTTACGCGAACAACAATTATATCCATTTCACGTATCAAGTAGGCAAGATTTGTTACCACAAGATTATAACAAGCGCAGAAATTTCTCCCAGTGGTTAATTCGACAATGCACACGAGTTCCTAACTTCCTGAACTGCATTTTGGTTACTGATGAATCTTGCTTTACAAGAAACGGGATTCTTAATTTTCGAAATACCCATACTTGGGCCGAAGAAAACCCTCATACGACTGCTGTTGGACATTACCAACATACATTCTCTTTAAATGTCTGGTGTGGTCTTCTAAGCGACAAAATCATCGGCCCCTTCTTTTTGCCACCTAGGCTGTCAGGTATATCTTACTTGCATTTTTTGCAAAATAATCTGCATGATATTCTAGAAGATATTCCGCTAGGCATTAGGCAAAGGCTGTGGTTTATGCATGACGGTGCTCCAGCTCACTTTTCTCATAGTGTCACTGATTATTTAAATGCATCTTATGGAGACCGATGGGTTGGTCGAAACGGACCTGTTAAATGGCCACCACGATCTCCGGATTTAACGCCATTAGATTATTTTGTGTGGGGCTGGATGAAGTCTATGGTTTATTCTGCGGCAGTTGACACGCAAGAAGAGCTAAGAAATCGGATCGTGGAAGCCGCAGTAACTATCAACCACCATCCTGATGCTATACGAAGAGCCAGAGAAGCATGGATTCGTCGTGCTGAATGTTGCATTCAACAAAACGGAGGCGCCTTTGAACATTTACTCTAAATGTTGTAATAATAATAAATAAATAGTAATAATAAATCTTTAACCTTTGATATCTGTTTAATAAATGAGTTTGAGATACATGTTAATATGAACTTTTTTGTTTATTTTGTGTTAGAGAACACGTACCTAAAATAGTGCCGTGCAATTCCGAAACACCCTGTATATATGAATATATATATATATATATATATATATATATATATATATATATATATATATATATATATATATATATATATATATATATATATATATATATGTATATATATATATATATATATATATATATATTTGTGTGTGTGTGTGTGTGTGTGTGTGTATATAATTTACGTATTCCAGAAAGACTATATAAGACTAACATGAGTATCTATAATTATTTTTAAAAAATACTTCGGAAGTAAAACCGATCGAGAGAAAACCGCAATGTTGTTAACAGAAAACACAGCTGTTTACAGGGAAATGCAGGTAGTGATCCATCAAGGAACATGTCCCAAATTGGTGTAGTTAACAACTTCGATGAACACGTCTCTTGTCGGACAAAGCCCCATCCTGATGCTAAGATTGAACGACAGTATTGCGTTCAGCACTAGGATAGTACTAGTAAGTACTTCATGATAATTCCAGTATCAAAAAATTAGAAGGTGATCAGGATAGAGAAGAGTGAAGCAGGAGTTGAATAAATATAATAAAAATTGCTTTAGTTCTTTTGTTTATAAAGTTGTCATAATTAAGGCCTTTTATAAAAAAATTTAACCTTTTAAGATTTCTTTGACCTTGGGTAGGTACTATTATTATTTCAGGGAGGTTTAGGTAGTATTATTATTATTAAAAAAAAAAAAAAAAAAAAATATTGTGGATTTTATTGAGGCTCTACAATTAAAAAAAATAATATTTCGGACCGTTGTGATGTGAGGTTCTATTTTAATGTTATCGAGACGGTGTTTCCGATAAAATGAATAAAATATTTGAATAATAATAGATTATCCCTTTATTATGATTAAAATAATATGAACTTTTTTTTTAATGTAACCAATGATCCAGCATATTATATATTACGATTTAAGCCAGGATTTCACACGTGTGTTTGCCATTTTGATGATTTAGATCAAATTATTTTGATATTAATAAGCACTGTAGTAATTTTGGATATGGCTGCGATCATATACACATTTGCCAATATCAAAATACTTTATTAAGGTGTTAGAATAAACTACGATGAATGCCTGTAATTGAATATAAAATTTTTAATAACAACTCAATCATACCACTGAAAATTATGCTTTTTATTTTACGGTGTTTTCCAATTTATAATTCTTTACAATAATATCAATTGTAAACTTGTGATTTTTCCTTTTGATATTATTTAGGTCTATTTAATAAATTAAAATATTAAATAAAATAATGCTTATTTATTTGTTCTAAGAGAGACATTAAATACAAACCATTTTGGCTAGTCCATGAAAGAAAAATATAAATTACTGCCAGGTGGGACACTTTTAAGAGTCCCCTTTGTATGTAACCTAACATGACAACTTAATACTCACCCAGTCAGCCAACTCTTTCTTAAAACGCTTCATGGAAAAATATAGCTACCTATATTAAGTTACACAATGCATATTTCATCCTCCCTCGTGTTCCATGAGATACCCTGAATTGTATCAAGCATCCAGCAAGCATCATCATAGATTTTTTCTAGATAAGTATCATATTTCAACACTACTGTGGGTTTAAATAATTTTTACTAGACGAAAATAATAATTCACAATGCCAGACAAACAATAAAAACTCTAATAATTAACAAGTTTACAAAAATTATCGACTTGTACAATCTACAAAAGTAACTCTATGATTCCATCTTCAGAGCTTAAACCTCTGGTCCAGTGCTCATTATAATTAGTCTGAAATCTAATATTCTCGAAAAGCGTAGAAGATTCTCGAGCAATCAAGAACAGTTGGTAACTGTTCCAACAAAAAGTTACTCTTTTCGATGTAACTAAACTAAATCAGATGGTTTTGTTTCACGTTACAATGCTTTTCTATTTTTATAAACTTTATATTTTTTAAAAAACGCTTAGCCTCAAAATTTCTTCCTTTTGTATTGGCTTGATAATAAATATCATATTAATTCAAACTTTTTATTACAGCTACAATTACCTTCAGTAACAAGAATTATTGTGAAGTGAAGGGTAGCATTGCTTAAGCTAGTTGATTTGAATGTTAATTGAATATGTATATGTGAATATGAATATGTTGATTTGAAGTTAAAGTTGATTTTGATTATTTTGATATACTTGGTTGTTTATAACAAGTAAGTCCCCTTTTTACTGTACTTAATGATGCATGATGCGTAATAAAAAATACATATCTATCTGTACATATTAAAGCCCTGAAGAAGCCCGAATAGGCGATATTTTTGCTGTTTTAATGTGATTCTGTGGTAAAAAGGGTTAAGTCCAAATTAATAAATATTTTTTTAAAGTGTTTGCATTTGTCTTTGTTGATTTTTAGCACATTTATTATGTTTCCCTACTCTTTACATGGTTAGCAACATCCTGATAGTTTTAATTTATCCTTGTTGTAAACCTGCAGTTTCATATGCGAACAAATTAAAAAAAAAAAAATACTTTGGAGACTGAACTAAACAATCTTTACGCTGTAGTTACGGAATTTAATAAACAAAAACTTATCTACTACGAATCATTCTGTATCAACATAAATAAGAATATTAACGCATACTTAATGAAGCGCAGTGCATTATTTTCGGAACTCAATAATTTTTCTCATATCATGGTTAAATTAGTGAAGCATTAGAATTTTCGTTTAAATATTTCTTGAAGGATGTTCAGGATGCCACAGACTGCAGGAAGAGAAAGTGCAAGTTGGGAAGATGTTTAAGATATATGGATACATCCAGCATCCTGTTCTGGAGCTCCAGCTACTTCCCCACTTAACTCCAGCTTCCAGCCAACACTTGCTGTGGAGAAACCATCCCGAGTGCCGGCACACCTCGAGCAGCAGAACAGGTTACATTGTCATGCTGTTTATACAGGTAAGCAGAATACTTTCAAATCACTTTTCTTTTTTCTTTTCAAGGTACTTTTAGAGAAATTAAATACCTAATTAAATATTTAGCAATAGCTTATGTAAAGCATTTTTCTTTCGAATTATTAAACTAGCTATTAGCTATTACAAATTCTAAAAATAGCACGAGACGATACGTTCGTAAAAGAACTGAACCAATATATATATTACTGTGAAAAAGATGCTTGTTTTTCATTTTTTAATGAGAACATCGTTTTCTAGTCTTATCCTTATATATATATAAAAAACAAGTGTCCCGATGTTTGTCTTTCTATTTCTCAGAAACTACTCATCCGATTTTAATGAAATTTGGCTCAATGTATATAGTTTTTGCCAAGTTAATCGATAGGATAGTTTTGAACTTGATTACTGATCAAAATAATTCTTATATAGCGAATTATTGCAAATACAGTAGGTCGTATTTCGATTTATTAACATGGCGTCATATGTCGATTTCATAACGTTTTTGTTTATAAGCATGCTATTGTAATACAGGTTATCATTATTATAATTTTGTATTGTGTTATGTGAACGGCGTTATTTGTTCCTATATTATTATTTATTAGTAATACAAATCTTTGTATTTATTGTTAATTTTCATTAAAGAATAAATAAATCAAGAAAAGGTTACAATAAATTCTCAAAAGTGTAGGTACTTTTTCTTCCTTTTCCTTTTTTATTTGTATTTAAATTAAATTACTAGCTAAGCGCTGAAACGCTTTGCTGTGGCCCACCCTGATATCAACTTTTAGTAAAGTAAATACATTTTAATAATTTAAATTAGGCTATTATTTGAAATAATACTCTATAAATGTTGTAACAGCACCTACTGTCATAGGTGTAACCTAATAGAAACCTGTCTTGGGGAGTCAGTGTTGCCAAAAATTACACTGTGGTTACACTGCGGGTAACCAGTCATAAAAACTCCCTGAGTGTGTTTTGGTTAAGTGTTGTGGGATACTTTGTGATTTGCTAAAGAACTGCATAATTAAGACTTCAATATTATATTTTCAGTTGATTTATTTAACAGAAGTTTCTTTATTTTCATTATTCGTTTTGTTATTATTATTTAAATACAGTGTTTTTTTATTTTACCAAACCTATTTATTATTTTTATCCCGTGCTCTAAAATGTAAAATTTAAAAAATGTCAGTGAAGATTTGTAATTCCTCCTTTATCAACAATAATTTAAAGTTGAGAAAATTTAATCCCAATCGAATAGAGGCTGTTACTTTCTGTTCAGCATAGTTGTAATTATCTTTATATGTAAAATTTAAGAAATGTCAGCGAAGATTTTAATCCTTTCTTTAATTTAAAGTAGGCTATTATTGGGAATGATATTTCGTTGTTAATTTCACCAGAATACAATTTTTTACTTATCTTTAAATGATTGTTGATTAAGAAAGGATTACAAATCGCGGCATTTTTTAAATTTTACATAAATGATTATTACACCTCTACTGAACAGGTATAATTGTTATTTGGGTAATCGCAAGTTTCAGATTTATCCACCATAAATATGAGAGTACTACTGCAAAATGATCCATTGGCAGATATACTTTCTAAACAATTGCTGTATATTGGAAACGGTAAAATAGAGCTGCATCGAAATTCAAAATTTATCAAATTACCAAAAAATTTCTGAACTGTTGTAGAGACGAAAAATGAACTGTCTACGAAATATAAAGTGTCTTTCCTGATATTTTGAACAATTATTTGGACTATAATTGGCTGGGTAGTCGTGCTATTTTGGCAGCAAAAAATGTTGATTTCGATGAAATAAACTTCCAAAATCAATTGACAATGTTCTAGATGGAAACGAAGCCATAAATTTCCCATCTGAATTTTTTAATTCCCTGGATATACACCCAAACAATTTCCAGTTGAAGATTGGCTCACCGATCATTCTTCTTCGTAACTTAAATCCACCTCAATTGTGCAACGGTACACGATTGGTCATTAAAAGGATCACAGGAAATGTTATTGAAGCAAAAATGTTGCCTGGAAGGTTTACAGGAGATATCGCCCTTTGCCACCTATTCCCCTGGAACTGTCAGAATTTTCAATAAAATTTAAAAGGCTTCAGTATCCTATTCGTTTGGCTTTTGCCATGACCATAAACAAATCCCAAGGGCAAACAATGTCCACTTGGACTTTGAAACTCCGTGTTTTTCCCATGGGCAATGGCATAACTCACGTGGGAAATGGGCATCGCCTGCTCACGTGTGTGGAAAACATCAAATCTTTGGTTTGTGTTAAAAAAACAAAACAGTTTCACACAAAACATTTTGAACAAATTAGTACTTGAATAAATAAAAATTATTAATTGTATTATGTAAAAACCTCTTTAAGAAGAGATTTCTTATCACTCAAATATATTGCTACATTAAAAGCTTCAACACACCACCCTCCTACCGAACACTTATTTGCCGAAGGGTTGGGAAATAGAGGTCTCAAAGAAACTGAGAAAAACGCCTATCAAAAGGACATATATGACGCGTTAACCAAGATTGGCATGACCCTGAGCAAAATTAAACCCTTTGTTAAACTAACAATACCAAGTTGAAGTAGTGTTAGGCCAATAATCAATAGATCAATGGCTGAGATTACCAAAACTTACTTCAGTCATCTTTTTAAAATTAGTGGAAAAATACAGCCATTTCGAGTTAGTTTTTACCGATCCATCAAAAAAGGGCGAGAGTGTTGGCAGCTCTGTGAGTCGTAAACACAATCAGCTCCTTTTTAATCAAACTACATTGAAATATAAGATGTAAAAAATAAAAACTTTAACTTTCCTATATTCT
Organism: Aelia acuminata; assembly: GCA_911387785.2. NCBI lineage: Eukaryota > Metazoa > Arthropoda > Insecta > Hemiptera > Pentatomidae > Aelia > Aelia acuminata. The sequence continues at coordinate 86,832,243 of OU426979.1, read as the reverse complement.
TTACCAAATACTTTTAAATGGTGTAATTCTCTATTCTCAATCACGTTGGATTTTGATTAGCTGAAAGTTTTTCATCTTTATCAATGAATATTGGTATCACTGTATTTGTTTAAAAATATTAGGATATAACTACTGATCCACAGCTGGCTTATTTTGTATAAGTAAAAATCATATAATTAAAAAAAGAAAAAAAAAATTGTTTAATGGACAGACCACCAAGGAATCAACCACTGATATATAATTTAGTTATTATTGGTCAAACGTTTTTGTAAAAATATAAATGTTTTTGTTATAATCGAAAGAAAGTTCTAATATTATTTTAATTTTTCCCTGGATTAATTCACAATTATCGAAGCTCAGAGGGTGGAGGTTATCCGTCCGTCCGATTTAGAATCCCAAGAACACAATTATGAAGCTTTGTGTTTATGAAGCAAGAAAATTGTTAACGTTCTCGTATGGATGTGAAATAGAGAAGCAGTTTGTTTTTTTTTTTTTTTTTTTTTTTTTTTACCACCTAGTAGTATTTTTCTCGCTAGGGGAGTGTTCATTTTTATGTCTTTCATCGTTACAGTTCCTGTTGATATTTTTACTAAATAAATAGATTTTTTTAAGAACGATCAATCACGCTTCTTTAGAAAGATGGTTCAGTTGCCCACTGGTCTCACAACATTCCGTTATGTCACAAGAGTCCGGATTTTCGTCCCGTGACATTAAGAAGGTTTGTATAATAGCCGTCCTATCAGCTTTGCTAACATCTTACCACCTTGTAGGAAGTCCTGGAGAAAAATTCAAGATGATTTATTTTCAATGGGACCAGTTCTTTCTTCTTCTTTTCTTTTTATTTTTTATGATCCGTTTCAAGAAAGTTTTAAAAAAGCATAAAAACGGTGAAAGTTAAATCGTAAAAAATGGCATAACATTAAGACATTAGGGATTAAGGCCACACATAAACACCCAAATTTACTTTTATTCGAAATTTATTAATAGGTTTTTTTGGCGAAATTCATACAATAATTTAATATTATTTTATAAATTGAATATTATTTTATCATTATAAAAACATTTTAAAATTAAGTTTGAATAAATGCAATTTTATTTATTTATCACTAATCAAGCTTTGGCCTATTTCTCCCTTTCTTTTTTCCCTTGCTCAAAAGATGGCTGTAAAATCTTGTCTATTAAATACGTGTCCTACAAAACCCGTAATCCATAATCCTAAAAAAACCTATTACTGGAGTCCATCTGACTATAAATATTTACTTAATAATAATAATCATTATGAGTGATGTGCCAATGGTATGCAATACTAAAAATTTAGTAAGTTGCCACCTGCTTGGTTCGATTGTGATTTCAGAGGTTTAAACAAATTTTAAAACTCAATTACCAATATACAGCGTGTTTTCGAGTTTGATGGAGAAACTTTGACATAATTTAAAAAAGAAGTTAATTTCATTCATAGTCAAATTTAAAATTAAATTAATTGATAGTCTTAAATTAACTTAAAGTTAATTTCATTGATAGTCAATTAAATATTTGGTTTACCTAGCTAAACGTCATGAAAGTCATTTCTTAATTTTTTTTTTTTTTATGTTCTAATGCTATGACAGAAAAACAATGGGAAGAAAAAACTTTAATAGATTAACAGGGGACGTCTGCATAAACAATTTTTATTGAACCCTCGTAAAATATGATTGTATTTCATCTTTGCGACACAGAGGATCATTATAATCCGAAATGTGTATCTTATTTTTATTTAAAGGAATTATACAATCTGTCATATAAAAGGGAATTCATAATAGAGATCTAAGGAATCATTCACACTATATATACGTACAATGGTAAAATATATGAATATATATCTGAAATCTGGTTATTAGATATAATATAGAGACAGGAAGAAATCTTGATACCATATAACATGTAAATTTAATTTTAAAAATGCGAATGGTACTCCCATTATATGAGTTAAGAGGGCGAATGGTTTTAATTTGGTTTATTTCCCGCCGTTTCCCTTTTGTTGGAAATTGGGCGGGACACCACACGTATTGCGCGGGAATATGATGGGGGCCCAGATCTGTAGTGTCAGCCCTTCTCCCTCAAATTAAATTCTTTCGTTTTACTAACTTTTTCTTTCTCGTCTTATTTTTGTCCTGTCTTTCATTTGTTTCATTTCTATTTTTAACACTCCCGGGCCTACTTATGAATTTACATATTTACTTTTTATACCCTTCTCTTTGTTTTTATTTTCGTTTCTATGGTTGCATCTGTAGAAGAAACGTGGCTTTTGTTATTCGGTTTCTTAACCCTCTGATTTTAGATCGGAAATCCTTTAGCCTAATAATCCTATATGTCAAGTGGAATATAAAATTGTTCGAACATGTAACAATTACGATTTAAGATATGACGTCATACCAATTGGAATTAGATTTAAAATTCTTACTAATCGATCGTCACCTGTGTAGTAGTTTACAGTACTGAAGGCAGCGGGTCCGCGTCCCGCGGGGGCCTTAGGATTTTTTAATGGGAGTAAAAAATCCTCGGCTATGTCGTTACTCGAATAGGATGTAAAATGGAGGTCCCGACCCTGTACTATGTCACGTACTCGTTAAATATCCCTATTCTAATTATACCTGGATAGACAAAATTGTGTAGGGATGTGGTGACCCCATCCCCCGGTCTCAGGACCGCAGTTAACCACTGGCCCTCCAGGTTGGGGGAACACTTACACTATCGCATACACACAGTACACAAATACATCACACTTTACACTTGATCATATACAGTACACACCTTAGGATCACCTTCCCTAAGAAGCCGCCGCGGAGGGGGTGTCTGTCTGCAGGCACAAAGGTGGCAGCCCCACCAGCAGGCTAGGGTACGTAGTCTGGGTTGATAGCCCCACTACCCGAAAATCTATTTATCACGAAACCTAATTCAGCATCGGAACTCAATAGTCAAAAACGGAAACGACCCGGCAACCTCAGGCTTAAACTTAACGAAGGGTATTGGAACGTCCTTACTCTGTATAGACCCGTAGCACTGAAACTGCTCTTAGAACAGATTGATAAATATCATCTAGACATTACTGCCATCCAGGAAATACGATGGACCCGTCAGGGAATCATTGAAAAAAAGCGCCACACAATTTACTACAGTGGCAGTGAGAGGACTCAATAATATGGTAGGATTCATTATAAGGGGAAAGTATCGAAATCGGGGGGTTAATAGGGTTCAAAGCTGTAAGCCCAAGAATCTGTGTGATAAGAATCCAGGGAACATTTTACAATTATTCCATGCTAAGTGTGCATGCCCCCACGGAAGTCTCGGAAGAGGGTGAAAAAGAAGCCTTTTATGAACTCCTTGAGAGAACTTTAGATGATTGGCCACTATATGATATCAAAATAATTGCAGGAGACTTCAACGCAAAGGTAGGCAAGGAAACAATATTTCACCCAACTATTGGCAGACATAGCCTGCACGTGTCAAGTAATGACAATGGCTTAAGACTTATAAATTTTGCTGCCTCTCGTGATATTATTATAGGCAGCACCCTTTTCCCTCATAAGAAAATCCACAAGGGAACATGGGAAACACCTGACGGATCAACACTTAACCAAATAGACCATATCCTTATTGATAGAAGACACGTGTCTAATCTCCTCAACGTGGGAGTATTCAGAGGGGCAAATGTGGATTCCGGCCACTTCTTAAGCATCGCTCATTTCAGATCCCGAATAGCATTAAAGATAGTAAGCGCACCGGCACAGAGGCTTAAGCGATACAACTTAAATAAGCTTAAGGATCAAATAATTCTGGCACAGTATGAATCGGAATTGGATAGGTGTGTTCGACAGGTTGATGTTCTGGAGGGTGATATCGACAAAACATGGGATGCATACACAGAGGCTATAAAAGATACAGCAACAAAGCTGCTTGGACCACAAGAGAGGGACTCGAGAACTCCATGGTTTGACGAGGAGTGTGAGAGAGCAACACGCTCCAAAATCGAAGCATATAAAGCGAAGGTTCAACGAGAGACAAGGAGCAATGCCGGATTATATAGACAGAGGAGACGAACAGAACGTCTACACCAGTATAAGAAAAGAAAATGAGAAAAGGAAGAACTAGAAAAGACTGAACTCCTTGAAGGAAATGAGCAGTATAGGGAATTCTTTAAAGCAGTCAATCAGAAAAGAAAACCCTTCGAAATCAAATCTACCTACTGCTTGAATGAAGACGGTAAGCTTCTTACCAATAGGATTGATGTCCTTGAAGAATGGAAGAGACATTTCTCTCGGCTTCTCAACAAAGATCTGGAAGAAGTTAGGAATAACAGTCATGTGGATCTACCTTTATCTCAGATATTGGAACCGCCGGATGAAGAGGAGATTCTGGATTCTTTAGCGAAACTCAAAAATAATAAGGCTCCGGGTGTTGACGAATTGCCTGCCGAATTACTAAAGTGTGGAGGAAATGAACTACTGAGAATCCTTCAGAATATCATGATTTGGATCTGGACCTGGAAAAAGGGTGATCGGCTGGTCTGCGGTAACTACAGAGGCATCTCCTTACTCTCTTGTGCGTACAAGGTGTTTTCCAACATCCTCTTCCAACGACTACTTCCCTATGCAGAGAAGATCTTAGGCCTATACCAGTGTGGTTTTCGGAAAGGACAATCGACCATTGACCAGATATTTTGCTTGCGCATCATGCTTGAATATAAGCTGAATATAAGCTTAAAACGCACCATCTGTTTGTTGATTTTAAGGAAGCATATGACAGTGTTCACAGGGAACAGTTGTATGAGGCGATGATGGAACTTGGAATCCCTGAAAAGCTTATCAGAATGGTAAGACTCACCATGAGAGAATTGAGATGCACTGAGCAGGTTGGTGGAGCAAGATCTGCAGAATTCACTTCTGGAAAAGGTTTAAGGCAGGGATATTCGCTGGCATGTCTCCTATTTAATTTAGCTTTAGAGAAGTCCATTAGAGATTCTGGCATTCAAGTAGGTGGAACTGTATTCAGCCGGACAGTGCAGCTTCTTGCTTATGCCGATGATATCGACATTGTTGGACGCTCTTTCCAGGCAGTCTCTGAGGGATTCTTGAGACTAGCGGACGCAGCAAGAAAAATGGGCCTTAAAGTAAACGCCGCAAAAACCAAATATCTGGTCACTGAGGAAAGCCCCAGACCTGGCGAAACCATTACCATCGGAGAATTCAGGATTGAGAAAGTGTCTGAATTCATTTACTTCGTTGTGGATTCGGAAATCAAGCGAAGTGTCCTATGTGCCAATCGTTGTTATTATGGCCTCGGCCAACATCCGTTGGCCGAGCCGTGCTTTGTCGAGAGAAACAAATATATTATTATATAAAACAATCATCCGGCCGATACTCCTTTATGGCTCAGAAACATGGACTATATCCAAGACTGAGGAGCAGAATCTAATGGTCTTTGAGAGGAAGATTCTTCGTAAAATCTTTGGAGCCGTTAAGGTATGAAGACGCCGGACAAACCAGGAGCTCAGAGATTTATTTAAGGAACCAGATGTGGTTCAATTCATGAAACTCAATAGATTGAGATGGGCTGGCCACGTTGCTCGAATGGCTGAGAGTGGCATTCCGAAGAAAATGATTTCTGAGGTAATACACGGAACAAGGCGTAGAGGAAGACCTCGGCTGCGGTGGAGTGACTGTGTGGCTGGTGATGTGCCAGGTCCATGCTGGGAGTGAGGAGCTGGATGGCGGCAGCACAGGATAGGAACAGCTGGTGGAGGCTGGTGCAGGAGGCCAAGACTCGGCATCGAGTTGTCGCGCCAAATGAATAGAATAGAATAGACAAAATTTAGGCCAACAAGCAATTATGATTTTTTTTTTCGATTAATACATTAAGTTGAAAAAAAAACTCTCAATACTTTGGGCTTGGTACTCGATAAACTCAGGCTTTCAGCTCATGGACATTCAGTTAATTGATATTGAATCTCAATTACAAAATTAATTAAAAATTAAATTATCTTTATAATTTTATTCCCACCTTCCAGCCATCATCGACAATCAGCAAATGTGATGCAATATAAATGAATTCGCAATGTAGGCATTTTAGATATGAACATTAATGAAAGTGCACAACAGCACCTCTTTCCGGACTTAACACTAATTCAGGGGAGGAGGTATCTCATCCAGCTTCTTTTTAGCCGCCTTCTAACGGGCATGTCAGCTTTGGCCATTTGATTACTAATCAAATGATAAAAGTAAATGTATTAGGACAATGAATTCAAATCATTCAATGAATTCAAATTGAAACTGTGTGTAAATACTGAGAGTTCATACTAATTTTGATTAAACTCATCACGTTTAATGAGAACCAAGTATTAGGGCGTATTCACACTATCGCTCCGCTCCCGGTCCGGTCTCACTGGCAAAATATTCTAAAGAGGAATAGAAAGAGGGTAATCACAATATTGGTACAGGTCCGGCCTCGCTCCGCTCCCGCTCCCCTCTCGCTCCACTCCCGCTCCACTCTCGCTCTACCCCATTCACACTATCGCTCCGCTCCCACTCCACTCCCGGTCCGCTCTCCTAAAGTTTTATCATATTCACATTATATAATTTTACGCCGTTCACGATTGAAGCCATTAATAATCGAAGCCTTCTGTATTTGGATTTTAATTAATAATTAACTTTCAGTTGTTAAAGTATTTATTTATTCATCAATTTTATGGCCAAAAAAAAGTTCAACTTTTCGTTTGTAGAAATAGCTGTTAAGTATAATTTTCTTGATGAAGAAGATAACATTATCAAAACATATAATAAATAAGAAGAATATATTGCAACATTATGATAATTATAAATTAATTTAATTAATAATGAAGAAATAATTTAATTTTTTTCCCGAATGTATTCGAATACGCTTGAAATGATTAAAAATAAAAAAAATTATCGAAAAGAAAATAAAACACGAAATCTTGTTGTGAAGTGGTTTTTCCACGAGAAAAATTCATTTTATGTTTTGCAATGAATTTATGTAAAAAACGGTCACCGATTTATTTATTGACTACATACTCATTGCTATTATAAAATAAAGTTCAATTTAAAACGAATAAAAATGCAGTAAGTATATTATGAAAAATGTCAGATCATTAACAAAAAGAATATATTAAAGCAAAAAATAATTAAAATATGAATCAGGAAAAGAAGAGAAAACAATTGGTAAATTGAAGCATTTACCGATTTCAAGCTTATTCGGGTACATTCAGAAATAATTTAAATAATTTCTGCACCATTAATTAAATTAATTTATAATAATTATCATAATATTGCAATATATTCTTCTTATTTATTATATGTTTTGATAATATTATCTTCTTCATTAAGAAAAGTACACTTAACAGATATTTCTACAAACTAAAAGTTGAACTTTTTTTGGCCATAAAATTAATGAATAAATAAATACTTTAATAACTGAAAGTTAATCATTAATTAAAATCCAAATAGAGACGACTTCGATTATTAATGGCTTCAATGGCTTCAACCGTTCAAAAGTGAACGGTGTGAAATAATATAATGTGAATATGATAAGAAATTAGGAGAGCAGAGAGCGGACCGGGAGTGGAGCGGGAGCAGAGCGATAGTGTGAATGGGGTAGAGCGAGAGCGGACCGGGAGCGAAACCGATAGTGTGTATAGGCCCTTACTTTTACCATATTTTTAGGATAGGCACGAATGACCGTTGAACAAATATTGATATTGGATTATCATCTCGAAAAGTTTTTTGTACATTTAGATTTGATAAGGCACTTTTAGCGTGGTTCATTGGGACCAAGGTGTCCATGGAAAATGGCGAAACAGACTTACAACAACCAACTATCGAACAACCCATACAAACTCTTCAATCACACTTTTATTTTTATATTGCACGGACAAAAAAACATGTCATCATTGATTTTCAATATTTAATTTCAAATGAGACGAAGGGATAATAATAACATTAAAGCTTTATAAAAATAAAAATAAAAATAAAAATTTTAGAGTTTGAATAACGAGTTGGGTATGGTAAATGTATCCATAATGTATTCACGGATAAACTTTCTCGTGCCGGATTGGTAATTTTCCCCATTCTTGGGCTAGCAGTCGGGATCGAAAGGATATTTTAAACTTCTGGAGTGCTCCGCGTTTAGTAAAGTCGATCCAGTTACCGCTTTGAGAACTGGCCAACTGTGACCGTTTTCAATTGAACGGATTTGTGCAAAAGTTACCGCTCAAGCCATTTATTTGCTTAAAGGTTAAATCATCAGTCCTCATAATGCTGTTCAATAACGCGTTTTCTATCGAATTGAGAGTTGATCATCACGATTTGGAGTCGGAACATGAGATGATTTATTCACAATCAGAGAGGGAAAGAGGGAGAGAGATATTAAAGGGGGAAATGTTGCATAACAATCAAGTGTATTAAAAAAAAAATGATTATTAACTATTCCCACATTAGTGAGCATTATAATTTCTAATGCAATACGTTACAACCTTATACAATTTATCGATTTTTCACTTTTTAAAAATAATTTTATGATTTCTATATGGCATTACTTAACGTTTCCATTTCTAAAAATAAAAAATCTAGTGCGTGCGCGCAACACACAACTTTCACTTACCAACTTACTTAGATTAGAAATTTATGCGTTTTGTTAATTGCCACTTCGCAAATGAAGAGAACGGCTTTAATTATGAATAATGGTCTGTCATTAAAGGGGTACTCCGCATGCGTGGGCTCAACAAGTTTTATGAGTTGACTGAATATTTTTCTTTTTTTCTCCTCTTTATGTTATCTTTATTTTTATCATATCTCATATTTAGCCATTTCTTATTTTTAGGCGTAACGAGAGACAATTAATTTCTCCATGTAAAAAAAACAAAGGTACTTTAAAGGAAACAAACAAAATAAAAAGGCCCCAACCCCCACCCAAAAAAAGCCCCCTCAGAACATTTTAATAATGATAAAGCTTACCTGATATTAAAGAATACGAATAATAAATAATAATAATAAATATAATAAGAAATTATATTCAACAATTGGTTAGACTAATTAGTGATCTTTATTTTTTTTTTTTTTTTTTTTTTTTTTTTTTTTTTTTTTTTTTTTTTTTTGGCGTCAAGATTTGTTCTCAAATCCTATTTCGCCAAACTGTTCCTATAGACTTTAGAAAACTAATTAAAATAGCCTATATGAAAAGTATAACTGAATAATTATGATGAAAAATTAAAAAAGGAGTGCTGACTTATAACGGCAACACACATCTTTATAACGGGAAGTTTTTTTCGTTAAGGAAACTACACAATTTATGGGCTGTGTCTTTATTTATTGATCGCAGCATTTCCTCACCATCATCTATGATCCGCGATCCCAGGCTAATTCTCCTCTGTTTCTCAAACCTTTTACATTGGAACACAATGTGTTTCGGATCTTCAGGGCATAGGCATGTTGGGCAATCACCGCTCTTAACTAGACCCATTAACTTTAAAAATTTATTCGTTCTGCCATGATTTATTCTTAATCTCGTCAGCTTAACTAAATTTGGACGGTTGACATGACGTTTAAGAGTCGAGAACCATGGAAGCAGAGTTACCTTCTGGTGCACGTCGTAGTGGTCCTTACCTTTCGAGGAACATTGTCACTCGTAAAATTGCTGCCAGTATTTCAATATTGTTCCTCTCACTACTCTGGTAATGTCTGTTTTGGATTTATGGTAATTTAGGAGGTTGTCGAGACTTCTTTATTGCTGAAATGGATACAAAATCGGGAGTTTGAAATTCTTGAGGTATAACGAATAACTTTTAGATCAATTAGCTTTGCGATTTTAATTACATATTCTTTTTGTTTGATGCCAGGGTAGGTGTGTAAAATAATAGCATTTTCTCGCTTAGAAAATCTTTTCGTGGCGGAAGCTTGGTTTTTGTTTCTGTCTGGTTAAGGTTAGCTGGGGCTTTTGAACTGGGATTATTTTGTGTATTTTCAGTTTCGTTTTGCATTGGGTTTGATGTTTTCATCGCGAAAGGTTTGGCTGAAGACATTTTGGGGTCTTAGCGTAGAGCTCTGGGCAACTGTAAAGGGCGCCTAGTCGCCCGACCTTCTATAAATGTACTATATTCTATTACATTATGGAACACTAAAATTGTACAAAAGGCACAAAATAAAGCGAGTTTTTTGATAAACAACACTTAAGAATAACAAAAACTGTAAGACTGACCTGAAGTGTGGTTGCTTCATGTGGTCCCAAACAGCTGTTCTGCCAATATTGTTAGGTAATACAAAGTGTTCAAAAGTGAAATCTTTCTGAAAAATTTGTGAAAATTTCTATTCCGGTAGTGTACTTATCAAATTTTAGTCCGTATGAATGATTGGCATAATTTATTTTTTCTCTTCACCTGGATCTAGCATTTTTATGATTTTTTTTCTAATTGAATAATTCTCATAATTAAATTTTTATCTAACTACACAATTTCGATTCTTTAATTTAATTGCTCATAAAAATCATCATCACTCATCTCCATTACTAGTTTAGTTTTAATTTCCTCCAATTTTTTCCTTACATGCTCAATCTTATAGGCATAGTAATTAATGATTTCAGCTGCACTAGTAAATTCTTTCAGTTGTGTTCCTATCCGTGTGTTGCCCTTTACAGACAGATCTTTGTCTGATTAGTTTTTCCCTCGTTGCTAGTGTTATATTTAGGAATAATTTAGTAATTGTAATTTACTCTACAACTTTATTTAACAAACTGAATTAATAATTGCCCTCCAACAATGAATCCAATCATTATAACATATGAAACGTAAAGATTGTTTCTTCTTTCTTTCATTTTCATCTCACGTTCACTGTCCCTGTTCCTCAATTATATGTCCCTACGGCAAGGAAAACTTTGATACAAGGTGGTAGGATATCTCTTTCGAGAATAAATTCAAGAATTATATGAGGAGGCATAGATATAATTTTTCGTGGAATTATATATGACATGGGGAAGATTCAGGGCAGTGAGAGGGGGTTATTTCGATTGATTCCTATCCCCCCTCCTCCCGGAACCTTCGGAAAAAATTAATGGAATCATTTACGCATCAAATTTATTACAAAATTTCTGATATTGTATTTTCGTTCGTATAAGTATTTAGTAAATTTCCTGTTATTTTTGTAGACAAATTGTGCTGTTTTTACACTTTATAGTTTACTTGTTTTTAATTTTCTACCAACAAATTCCTCTATTTTTTCCTCTAGCAGCAGCAGGCGCAATCGACTATAGGGTGCGCTAGTAGTTTTGCAAAATGTCGGAAGGAACTGGGATAGACATAGTTGATGTGATAGAGATGATTGGTAATTTTAAAAGACCATTAATTGAAGGTCAGGCTATCCTTAATGGAAACCACATAATTACATGTGGAATAATATCTAGAAGTAAAAAAAACAGTTATTATACAAGCCTTGTGCCTTCAAACAAGCGATCTTAAAGGATTGCCCCATCAAATAAAAGTGGAAATCAAATTTATTAATAATTGTAAGTAATTTTCTTGTAATTGTACGTGTAAAGGTCGTAGTTCTGGTAAATGCAAACACATCAATGTAACTTTACTCTTCGTTTTTCGGTTAGTAATAACATTAATTACCTATTCATACATTCATTGTTATGACAGCTGTCATGTTCATGACAGGTTAGTTTCTTTGTCATATTATTTAATTATTTATCAAAACTTTCAGGCATCACATTTAAAACTTGGAACAATTAAACATAACGGATGTAAGATGAAAATGGGGAAAATTAAAAAAGAAATCTATGACATTATGGCCCAAAGTTATTTGCATAAAACTAGCATTTTGGAATAATAAAATAAAATCAAATGTCAAATAGAATAATAAAGTAATACAAATCAGTATAAAATAATGTCAAATACTAATATTTACCTGGATAAATATAGTCCCATTCTTTAAAATGAAGACTTCATATCGTCATATGTTTCGAAACAGGCTTATCTATTCATAATTTTACCATCCACCCTTTAGGAAGCTTTTTATTTTTTGGAAATAAATGGAATGACAAGTCTTTAGATTTTCTAACTGAAAACTGAGGGACCGAGCAATACCTATTAGACATTTTTCAAATAATATTTTGATCAATTTGGTTTTAATTATGGAAAAATAAATTAAAAACGCCAAAAAACCCTATGAATCCTAGGTACTGGTCCGGCTTCTATCCCCGTATCTCTAGTTCCAGTCAAGAAGCAGCACCGTCGCTTGCGCCCGCGAATTCTTCCCCTAGTTTTTCTGGAACAGCCACTGCACATTACAGTCACATTTATACTTGTCAGTTCGGATGTACCTCTTGGAGGATTCATGCAAAGTGAACAATATAAATGAAATACCATATGAAACAAGTTTACACCTTTCCTACTTTTGGATGATAGCACTGTACCTGGAATTGGATTCCCCCGGAGTGATGGCTCAGTGAAAAAAGTAAACAAACGATGACTTCATTTCCAATTCTATTTATCACATTCGACCAGTCAACTATCTTCCGAAATTAATTATATAATTATTAATATTAGGATAGAATACAAATCTTTATTGGTATTATTACATTCTCTCTCATTTCGAGGCACGGGTAATATTGCTAATGGAACACATTCACACTTTGTTTCCTCTCTCTAACACGCGCTGCTCTAGATAACTCTGTCCTTATTCCATTCGTGCGCCCTTGCCTCTAATTTCAATTTCGTCCAATCTTTTCGGGAAAAATTCTATAATCTGCAGAATTTGATTCTCTACGTTATCTATCTATCTATCTATCTATATATATATATATATATATATATATATATATATATATATATATATATATATATATATATATATATATTCATATGTCTATTCAAAGTAGAACAGTAAATGAATCAATATGATGCAATTGCATTTTCATATTTTACTTAAATGTTCAACAAAAAATTAAAAAATCTTCAAATTAAAAATCTGAAGCAAATACTCTTATTAAATATCACTTTTTAAACACTTGAAGCGGTTCCTTAGTAAATGGTAAACATAGTATGTACCGTGAATGTTCATTATCATCATATGTCATTGGTACATGTTGACATAGGTACATGACCATTTTTGAAATTCAAAAGTTTCTTGCAGGCCTATTTTATATCCAAACAAGATAGTTGTGCTTCTGTATTATCTAATTGATTTTGTTTTTAACATTAGGCATGAATTAGTATCCTCTGTTTATATCAGACTGTATAAAGTTGTTTGTAAAACCTTCTCAAAGTTTATTACCAATAAATATTATGTCCAGTCATTTAAGTACATTTTCAATTATATAAATAAAGTAAAGAGAGAAATAAAGAAAAGAATTCTTTACTTTACTTTATTCCCTATGAAACTATATTTGTGAATAATTTTGGTTTATGTATGTTTCATTAAATATACGAAAAAATAAGTTTTGGCAGTGTTAAGCTAATTAAAAAATTTCACAATAATTATTACCTACAGCATAAACAAATGTAAATGAACTAAGTTTATACTAATTCACAAACAGACTTGTTTTCTATTGTTATTATCCTCTTGTTTAGATAAGTAGTTATATAACCGATAGCTGATTTAGACGTTTACTCATTAATAATAAAAGATCTAATTCTCAGACTATTGATTATATAATAATATGTTGCTTTTATTATTAATGGATCACTAAACTGAAATAAATTCGCGAATTCAGTTTCTGTTGAATTAGTAATAAACGGTATGTAGTGATTGCGGAGAGAGGAGTATATAGGGCAAACCGAAATGAAATGATATAGAGTTTCAGATGTTTTCATATTACTTATAGTGCATACTTCCTGTGGATTGATTATATGTATATTATTTTTATGGGTAAATTTTATCTCATACTTGCCCGATAGCCGAGCTTGGGTTATTATTTTGACTATATTAAAAGAAAGGTGAGGTAAAGATAAATATAATGTAACTGTAGGGTGGGATTGTACATAGATTTGTAATAGGCACTGTAATTACTATTTATGAAGGAATTTTTATATATATGGTATTAATCAGCATTTGTTTATATAGTTCCAATGTTTCTTTTATTTTTCGTTTAAAAATATTCGGGTTGATTTCAAACAGTATATGGCTTTTGTTTATTTTATCTAAAATGTTGTAAATTTGTGTAAACCAATAGTATTTAATAGATGGACGGGTATGATGTTTTTGTTGAAGTTTCACAAAGCAAATCTTTGTTATTCTATTGTTATCCAGAGTGAGAATATTTAATATCCAATTTAGGGTTCGTATTAAGATTAATATGCTAGAATGTTCTATATTATATTCCGTTCTTATGAGCCATTGAGGGATATTTTTATTTAAATTAAATAATTGTTTATAAAAGCTTAAATGTGCTATCTCGACCGTTTGTAGGTATCGCAAGCTCCATATTTCAGCACCATAGGATAAACTACTCTTGATAATTGAGTTATTTAAACGCTCCCTGCTATCCCAAGAGTACAATTTAGTTTTCCTACAGATGTCTAGTACGTTATTTATTGCGGCATTAGCTTTTGACTGAGCAAATTTTGACGCTCGATGAAAAAGGGCGGATGAGGTTAAAGGGATACCTAAATAGACATGAAAGGAAACCGTTTCAATAAGCGATCCTTCGTAATAAAATTGTTTTAATATTTTCTTTTTGCCTTTATGAAAGTATATAATTTTAGTTTTGGATGTATTTACCTCCAGATAGTTTTGTTTTGCATACGCTGAGAGTATATATCCGAAATATATAAACAGAAAAGAAAAGCTGATAAAACCTCCCCTTGTAAAACTCCTTTTGTCAACTTAAAATCCTGAGACAGCCTGCCTTCACTTTTTACTCTTCTTACGGCATTATCATATAAATTTTGAAGCAGTTTTATGATTTTTATGCTAAATCCGTAAGTGTGCACCATAATAGGCGGTGATTTACGCTGTCAAATGCTCGCTTGTAATCAATAAAAACTATATATAGATTTTTTTTTGCTATATTCTAATTTTAATTGTGCTATGGAATTTAATAGGAATAAATTATCTATACATGATCTGACCTTTCTAAATCCACATTGTGTATCAGGAAGTAATTCTTTTTCCTCTGCCCAAACAGTAAGTCTATCTAATAGAATTTGTGTAAATATTTTTAATATACTATTAACTAGGGAGATAGGGCGATAATTTTCCGGTTGGTGTTTATTTCCTTTTTTATAAAGCATTGTGACATTTGATTTGATCTGGAATTTTTTCTGTTAACATAATCTTATTAAACAGTGAAACTAAGTATAGTTGCCAATTTCCTGGCAGATTTTTAAAACATTCGTTTGGTATACTATCGGGTCCCGGTGCTTTCCCAAATTTAATTTTATTTATTGAACATTTTAATTCTTCTATGGTTATTTCTCGGTCCAATAAATGAATCGTTGGCGAAGGAAGTTTAAATAAGTTTCCCACTTAACAATATCTATGTAGTTATTATGATTACTTTTATTTCGGAATTGATTAATTGTTTGCCAAAATGTTTTGCTGTCGTTAGATAATTGAAGTTTATCCAGTAATAAAGATCGATATGTATTTCTTTTTTGTTTAACTAAATTAGTATACATTTTTTTTTATTTTATGTATAGGGGTTTTATAGGAGCATCGAAATTCGAACTTTTGAGTAATCTAAGGTTATATTTAATATATTTCTTCGCCATTTTACATTCCTTATCGTACCATGGAAAGTTATTCTTTTTACTTTGCAGAGTATTTCCTATTTTTTTTCTACAGGTTAACCGAAGTGAACCAGCAGTTTCGCGAATGGCTGAAATCATATTTTGGTACATTTCATCTGGATTATGAAATATTTTACCGTCTACATGAGGAGAGCACATTAATAATTCTTTATAGAATTTAGTTTTATCGGGTTGCCACTTTATTATGTCATGATAAACTGGAGGACAATCTTGAACGGTTTGATGTTTATTTTCTATTTGGAATGAAAGCCCAATTTTTAGAGGGAGTTGGTCGGACGGGTTAGCTAACTCTTGAATTGACAAATCATTGATTTCATTTAGGGAATCGATATTACTCCATACGAGATCTATTACACTTTGTTCCTTATAATTAATGCTAGTTTAGTTTGCAGGATTATCGGAGAGAGATCTGCCGTTAAGTAATAGAAATCCTTGTTCTTCCATCATTTCTACTAGTTGTCCTTTTTTATTTTCTACATCATCCCTACTATTGTGATACCCCGTGAAATGTGTTCCCGGTAACAGATATATGTCAAATTGATTAAGCTGACCGACTCTACAGTTTGTATCCCCGCCAATAAGGATTAATGTATTATTAAACTTAACTTTTATGTTAATTAAGGATTCTCTTAGAATATCTAAGATATAGCTTATATTTATCGATGGACTGAAATACAATAATCCTATGACAAAAGATTGCTTATTACTTACAATTATTTTCACTAATATCCAATATCCGCACTTTTCTATAACCTCTGCTTTGTAGATTTCATTGTTGTACAGTAGAGCTAAGCCCCCGCTGCCTCGGCCTCTGGTTTTTTCTTTGATGGCTGGTGAAGAGAAATTTTGTAGGCACCGACAATAAGTCACCAGTTAGCCACGTTTCACTGAGACAAAAAATTGTTGAGTTGTAGAATTCTGGTGTTGATAAATAGAAGTTTGTAATGCCATGTACATTCCAGAAATAAAGATTTAAGTACGACTGTTTCAGATTTGTATTAATATTTTGTTTGCTTCCTTTGTTGGCCGATAGCATTGATTGCTATGTCTTTGTTTCTTTGGTTTTTTTAATGGCTCTATCAGAGGTTACTGTGTTCTCGTTTCTATTTTGTCTTTTCTTTTTACGATGCGGAAGTTGATTTATTTCTTCATTATCTGTTTCAAATTCTGAAGAATTTGTTTCATATTCCTGAAGGTTTTTTAAGAAGTCTATGTCAGAGACAACTGCTGTATTTATTTCATCATTTTTAACAAATATTTTTCCATTTTTACACCAGACATGAGAGAACAAACCTTTTCTTTGTAGAACCTTTGCTGCATTAAAGATTTCTTTATTTCTTAAATTCATGGGTTCGTTAATGTATATTTTTTTGTTTATATCATCTTGACTATTGCTTATTTTTAATCCAAACAAGTTCAGATTTGTTTTGTGATGTTTGGCAGCCATTAAGAATTTTTCTTTATCTATTGTTCGAAGAAAAATTATTCTGATGGTTTTGCTATTTGTTTTGTCTTTATTTTTGATTCTATAGAAATTGTCCAGACCCTTGATAGATATATCACAGTGTAGTTGTTCGAATATTTTTGAACATCCTTATATATATAAAAATCTCGTGTCCGTATGTTTGTCTCTCTATTTCTCAGAAACTACTCAACCGATTTTAATGAAATTTGGCTCAATTTATATAGTTTTGGCCAACTTACCGGACCGGATAGTTTTTAAATTGATTAGTGATCAAAATAATTCTTATATAGCGAATTACTGCAAATACAGTAGGTCGTGTTATGATTTATTAACATGGCTACACATGTCGATTTAATAACCTTTTTGTTTACAAGCATGCTATTATAATTACGGTTATAATAGTTTTGTATTGCGTTATTATTAAGTGCAGTTATTTGGTCTTATTGTTCCATCTTTATGTTCTGCAGGCAAATAGTAATAAAAATCTTTATATTTATTCTTAATTTTCAATTATGGATAAATCAAGAAAAGGTTACACCAAAGTCTCAAAAGTGTATGTATTTTTCCTTCCTTTTCCTTTTTATTTGTAATCTTTCCAATTCCTAACTAAGTGCTCAAACACTTTGCTGAGGTCTACCACGATATCAACTTTTAGAAAAGTAAATACATTTTAGGCTTTAATTAGAATAGTCCTTATATATATATGTAAAATTTAAAAAATGTCAGCGAAGATTTTGTATTGTACTATGTAAGTGCAGTTATTTGTTCATAGAGTTCCATCCTTATATTCCACTGGCAAATAGTTGTAAAATCTTTGTATTCTTTCTTAATTTTAATTAAAGAATATAAATCAAGAAAACGTTACAACAAATTCTCAAAAGTGTAGATATTTTTCCTTCCTTTTCCTTTTTTATTTGTATTCTTTCCAATTCCTAGCTAAATGCTCTAACACTGTGCTGTGGTCGACCCTGATATCAACTTTTAGAAAAGTAAATACATTTACAATTAAATCTCAATGGTATACACATAGTTCCTTTCTGTTCAGCAGAGGTATATTTTTCTTTATATGTAGAATTTAAAACATGTTAGCGAAAATTTCTAATCCCTTCTTAATCAATGATAATTTAAAGTAGACAAAATTTAATCCCAATAGAATACAGATCGTTCCTTCCTTTTTAGCAGAGTTGTAATTATCTTTATAAGTAAAATTTATAAAATGCCAGCGATGATTTATAATCTCTTCAAATTTATAGTATTTTGAAATTATTAGATTAGAAATAGGTTTTTAGAATATTTTATACATTACTTAATTAAAAATAATCAATATTCAAATTAAAATATGTCCGTCTGAATTTAAAACAATTAGTCTAAATAATAAAAACATGTGTTTCTTTAAATATCAAACATCCTTTAAACATCATTACATATGTAAAATTTATAGAAAGCCAAAGAAAATTTTAATCCTTTCTTAATCAACTATATTTTAAAGTTGAAAAAATAAATTGAATCCCAATGGAATACAGATTATTCCTTCCTGATCAGTGTAATTATCTTTATATGTAAAATTTAAAAATTGTCGTCATATGTCGATTTCATAATGTGTTTGTTTATAAGCATGCTATTGTAATACAGGTTATCATTATTATAATTTTGTATTGCGTTATGTGAGTGCAGTTATTTGTTCCTATATTATTATTTTCCACAGACAAATGGTAATACAAATCTTTGTATTTATTGTTAATTTTCATTAAAGAATAAATAAATCAAGAAAAGGTTACAATAAATTCTCAAAAGTGTAGGTACTTTTTCCTTTTCCTTTTTTATTTGTATTTAAATTAAATTACAAGCTAACCGCTGAAACACTTTTCTGTGGCCCACCCTGATATCAACTTTTAGTAAAGTAAATACATTTTAATAATTTAAATTAGGCTATTATTTGAAATAATACTCTATAAATGTTGTAACAGCACCTACTGTCATAGGTGTAACCTAATAGAAACCTTACTTGGGGAGTCAGTGTTGCCAAAAATTAGTGAGACAATAGTGGCTACACTGCGGGTAACAGTCATAAAAACTCACTGGGTGTGTTTTGATTAGGTGTTGTGGGTTACTTTGTGATTTGCATGATTAAAGAACTGCATAATAAAGACTTTGATATTATATTTTCAGTTGATTTATTTAACAGAAGTTTCTTTATTTTCATTATTCGTTTTGTTATTATTATTTAAATACAGTGTTTTTTTTATTTTACCAAACCTTTTTATCATTTTTATCCCGAGATCTAAAATGTAAAATTTAAAAAATGTCAGTGAAGATTTGTAATTTCTCCTTTATCAACAATAATTTAAAGTTGAGAAAATTTAATCCCAATCGAATAGAGGATGTTACTTCCTGTTCAGCAGAGTTGTAATTATCTTTAAATGTAAAATTTAAGAAATGTTAGCGAAGATTTTAATCCTTTCTTTAATTTAAAGTAGGCTATTATTGGGAATGATATTTCGTTGTTATTTTACCAGAATACAATTTTTTACTTATCTTTAAATGATTGTTGATTAAGAAAGGATTACAAATTGCGGCATTTTTTAAATTTTACATTTAATGATTATTACACCTCTACTGAACAGGAATAATTGCTATTTGGGTAACTTCAAGTTTCAGATTTATCCGCCATAAATATGAGAGTACTACTGCAAAATAATCCATCGGCAGATATATTTTTTAAACAATTGCTCTATATTGGAAACGGTGAAATAGAGCTGCATCGAAATTCAAAATTTATCAAATTACCAGAAAATTTCTGAACTGTTGTAGAGACGAAAAATGAACAGTATACGAAATATAAAGTGTCTTTCCTGATATTTTGAACAATTATTTGGACTATAATTGGCTGGGTAGTCGTGCTATTTTGGCAGCAAAAAATGTTGATTTCGATGAAATAAACTTCCAAAATCAATTGACAATGTTCTAGATGTAAACGAAGCCGTAAATTTCCAAACTGAATTTTTTAATTCCCTGGATATACACCCAAACAATCTCCAGTTGAAGATTGGCTCACCGATCATTCTTCTTCGTAACTTAAATCCACCTCAATTGTGCAACGGTACACGTTTGGTCATTAAAAGGATCACAGGAAATGTTATTGAAGGAAAAATGTTGCCTGGAAGGTTTACAGGAGATATCGTCCTGTTGCTACCTATTCCTCTGGAACCGACAGAATTTTTAATAAAATTTAAAAGGCTTCAATATCCTATTCGTTTGGCTTTTGCCATGACCATAAATTAATCCCAAGGGCAAACAATGTCCACTTGGACTTTGAAAATCCGTGTTTTTCCCTTGGGCAATGGCATAACTCACTTAGGAAATGGGTATCGCCTGCTCACGTGTGTGGAAACCATCAAATCTTTGGTTTGTGTTAAAAAAAAAAAAAAACAGGTTAACCCAAAACATTTGAACAAATTAGTACTTGAATAAATAAAAATTCTTAATTGTATTATGTAAAAACTTCTTTAAGAAGAGATTTCTTATGACTCAAATATATTGCTAAATTAAAAGCTTCAACACACCACCCTCCTACCGAACACTTATTAGCCGAAGGGTTGGGAAATCGAGGTCTCAAAGAAATTGAGAAAAACGCCTATCAAAAGGACATATATGACGCGTTAACCAAGATTGGCATGACCCTGAGCAAAATTAAACCCGTTGTTAAACTAACAATACCAAGTTGAAGTAGTGTTAGGCCAATAATCAATAGATCAATGGCTGAGGTTACCAAACCTTACTTCAGTCATCCTTTTTAAAATTAGTGGAAAAATATAGTCATTTCGAGTTAGTTTATACCGATCCATAAAAAAAGGGCGATAGAGTTGGCAGCTCTGTGAGTCGTAAAGACAATCAGCTCCTTTTTAATCAAACTACATTGAAATATGAGATGTAAAAAAATAAAAACTTTAACTTTCCTATATTCTTTACCAAATAATTTTAAATGGTGTAATGAATGCTCTATTCTCAATCATGTTGGATTTTGATTAGCTGAAAGGTTTTCATCTTTATCAATGAATATTGGTATCACTTTATTTGTTTAAAAATATTAGGATATAACTACTGAGCCACAGCAACGCGTGGCCGGGTCTGCTAGTAATTCTTCTAAATTTTCTTGAGCTGTATACTCGATCCCGAAAATGTTAATAGATTTCTTAAGGTTAGTTTGAGTCAATGAATGAAGCGTATTTTCTGTTTTAATTAGCCGGTATTCCAGTATTTTGTTTTCGTTTTTTAACCTTTGGAGCTCATTTAGTGATTTTGAGATGTTTGAGATTTGTGATTGGCAACTATTAACAATAGTAATTAATTCACTGTAGCTTTGCTTGAGGGAGGATAGATTATTTGTAATTACTGACATAGACATAATAAGTTTATCCAATTTTTCATCGATTGTTTCGCTTGTCGGCATTTTAAATAAATGGTGTTTTCAATGTAATAGAAAAATACAGAAAAAGAACAATCTATTCTATTAGAGTGTAATTCAGTGTGGCTATAGATATTCATAATATGTAATCACCTGTATGATGACGTCACCAAACCTGTCCGGTAATGTCTATAATCCCATTGAAATGTGAATTTTTCTTTCTCGGCCTATAATAGCCAAAGTATTTCCTCTATTTAGATAAAGCTTTGCACATTTACGCTTTAATGTCATTCACACACTTGGGCAATTTTTCATAAACAACCGAGCACTTCAAACCACATACATTTAACAATAACGTGGAGCCGATGTGAACACTACCTATGCCGGCTCTCTCGTTTAAAGTAATTAAATTGTGGAAATTTTATAAGTTTCGTTTCAATTTTGAATAGTTTATAAAAAAAATGATTAACTTTTATTGTAGTCCTTATTACCTATCTTTCTCCTTGGGAAATTTAAAAATAATTTAAGTGTCAACTATTGACACAATAAATGTCAACATTCCAAATTTTTCCATTTTGATGTGTCAACTATTGGCACATTTTAGAAGGTTCAAAGAAATCATTTTTTATAAAAACCGTAAATGTAGACGATAGGATTCGTATTCCCAGTTTTCTAGAGGGATTGGTCTAACTAAATTCATAACAAAGATTAACCTAACATAAATATTTTAGTAAACAGAGTCAATAATGTAATATTTTTTTGCTTAACCTGTGAACTATTGGTACAGGTACCCTTGTGTAATGATAGGTATAATGACTTACACAAAACAAATGCACGTGGAAAGACGTCCTCCGATATGATGCCGCTTGATAGTCATTTGTAATTTTATTAAAGTGCTCAAGTCTTCCCCTTGCTTAGTATCTTTGTTTTAATAGATCGGTATACTTTATCGAGTTAAGTACGTCCTTGGTCCTCGTTCATTCTTAAATATTTTTGTATTCTTCAGTATCTTTTCTGCTAATTCACTCAGAGAATCTCTGTAGTCAAGTATGTGTGAATAGAAATTTGAAATTTCGTGCAGGTCCGCATGTAATTCTTGAATTTCTTCAGAAGGAGGCATATTGTAATAAAAGATAGATAGATCATAATAATAATGACACATAATAAATAAATAATAATAATAATGACACAAAACATTGGTAGTGCGCGTGGGGTGAAAACACTGAAATGGATGAAAATACTTAAACAAGGATAAACACTCTGGATGCATCCACTCTGAGAGGTTCACATTGGATGTACATCAAAAGTGAAGCGGTGTAAATCGAATCTAAGCTAAGTTTGTATGCTCAGGATTAAAATAATAGGAATACAAAATGAGAGATCAATTAATTATTAGAAAAATAGACATATAAAAAGAATTCAAGAATGATCAAGTCATAGTCAAAAATATTCATTGATCTAAACAACTATGAATTACGGTTTGCTTATTTGTATATTTCCTTATAATATTTTTGCACTAATTATTGGGGAAAATCCGTTCTGAAACATATTCTAATTTATACCGTACACTTTTTCTGAGAATCTTTTTACAATTCTATTTTTTTTTTTTTTTATTTAATCGGCCGAAAAAAAATGTTTATCCATGAATCATTGATAGTCTAATACAGGAAGGCTTAGAAATATAGTGTTGAGTACTAAATAATGGCCTGTTCCTCTTCATGACAATCATAAAATATATTGCTTTGAACTCCAAAGGCTATTGTATTATTTAGCTTACATTGTACAATGCCTACCGTCGAACAATGTAAGAAACGAGGTCAATGTGAACACTGCCAAATATTCCTAAGAAAAAAAGGTGCACACAGTAGCAATAGAGAATTAAGTTATTTATTAAAAAATCTGGTGCGATGCGCGCAACACACAACTTTTACTTAGGAACTTACTTAGATTATAAATCGACATGTTTCTAAAATATATGTAAACGCCATTCCTCAACCTCACACATTTTCTCACATTTATCTGCTTATATTTGTATATCTACATAAGCTATAGAGTATTTGTATAGCAAAACTTAAAAGTTCTCAATACATTTCGATTCATTATTGCTTTTTCTTTTTTTAAGGACCTAATTTCACCAACTGTCGAGTTTTTCTTTACTGGTTGCTTGTTTTTTAATGGGAGTTGCTTTTTGTAATTAGATAGGAAAGAATAAAACCCATAGTCATTAGTTAATGAAAATTTACGTGCGCGAGGGCTAACTCGACCGCGAGTTAGACGAGTCGGCGACGGTGGTGGTTCCTGGTGGGGTCGAGGAAAATGTACGACGGAATATTCAAGTTACCAATGCCAGAAGGAGCCACAATAGTAGGATTTGCAGATGATATTGCAGTGGTAGTGGCGGCAAAGTACCAGGCTGTTGCCACGGTCCGCGCTTGGCTGACATCAGTGGGCCTGCAGCTTGCCGATCACAAAACAGAGGTTCTCTTAACCACTGGCAGGAAGCAAACTGAAATCATCATTGTTACGGTGGCTAGACACGACTTACGTTCGCAGTATTCCCTAAAATACCTAGGGGTCATTATTGATGATCGCCTCCGCTTTAAACTCCACATGGATTATGTCTGCGGTAAAGCTGTTAAAATAGCATCCTCGTTGTCACACCTTATGCCAAACGTTGTAGGTCCTAGGGAGAGCCACAGAAGGCTTCTTGCTGCGGTTGTTACGTCGATTAGGCTGTATGCAGCTCCAATCTGGAAAGAAGCGTTGGTCATCAAGTCGTACAGGAGACAGATGGTTTCTGTTTATCGTCGAGTGCCATTGAGGACAGCATGTGCTTTCAGAACTGTTTCCTATGAAGCGGTGTGTGTGATAGCCAGAATGCTGCCAGTTAAACTTCTTGTAGAAGAAAGAAATAGGCATTATGGACGACGCTCTCGCGTTTCCAGAGAAGATGAACGGAAAATGACTATCGATCTGTGGCAGCAGCGATGGCAGGCAGCTGATTCTGGGAGTTGGACTAGAAGAATTATACCCGATGTTGACTTGTGGTATGGTCGCCGTCATGGAAAGTAGATTTTTACATAACCCAATTGTTGACAGCTCATGGATGCTTTAGAGCCTACAAGAACCGATTTAAACTGGATAATACAGCAGAATGCCCAGCATGTCAGTGTATCGAGGAAACAGTGGAGCACGTATTTTTCGATTGCATTCGCTTTGCTGAAGAAAGAAGCGAAATGGAGAGATTGCTTGGAGAGAGCATCACTCCAGAAAACATAGTGAGCCATATGCTGCGCTCGGACCTACATAGGGATGCAGCGAAAAAATTCGCTACAGTCGTCCATAAGAAGTTGAGAGCAGAAGAGAGAGCTAGGAGAAGTGATTACCGTGGAAACATAAAAATCAAGCGACGAGGACTATGTGGCGGCACTCAGCCAAGTCCCTCCACGAAGTAATGCCTAGCGGCGTTCCCGTGGAGAGGAATAAACGGGTGCTGGGAGGTGGTTTTAGTGGGTAAAAATCCCACACGCGGATGGTTACGGGCCTATCCGTGTCTTTGAAGATTTCCACCTACCACGTAAAAAAACAAAAAAAAAAAACACACACACACACATACCATTTCGCGGGACTTGGTTATTTCGACTCAGGGAACCTCAAAACGTGTATTTCCGTTGAAAACCAAAAAAGTCGAAATTTTTCGCGAACGCAATACTTCTCCTTACTATATATTTCATATATAGATAAGTTAAAGTAAAATAACAACTAAATAGAAATTTATTTTGGGCATTTGGTATACAAAACAGGACACCTATCATATATCTACATGAATATAACTATATTCAGAGGAACTTTATTTAGAGGGGACTTTAAATAGGCACGGACTTTAAATAGACACGGATAGGCCCGTAACCATCCGCGTGTGGGATTTTTACCCACTAAAACCACCTCCCAGCACCCGTTTATTCCTCTCCACGGGAACGCCGCTAGGCATTACTTCGTGGAGGGACTTGGCTGAGTGCCGCCACATAGTCCTCGTCGCTTGATTTTTATGTTTCCACGGTAATCACTTCTCCTAGCTTTCTCTTCTGCTCTCAACTTCTTATGGACGACTGTAGCGAATTTTTTCGCTGCATCCCTATTTAGAGGGGACTTTCACAGTCTTGCTTCAGCAGCGGTAGTGTTCAGATCGCGGTTTGCGTTGTTTGAAGTTTCGGCACCTTTGAGAAGAGGATTAACAGTGTCTTTCTGTTGCCGCCCGGCTAATTCTTCTCTGCTAGCAGGGAGTACCCCATAGTCTATTGTTGTTTATTATTTTACTTTGTTTTTCTTTATATTTTGATGATTATTTACTTATTTTTATTTGATTATTATTTTTTATTTAATCTTACTTTTGAATACCTTATAAAATATTACTTTTAATTTTAAATCCTTGTCTATTACTTACTTCAGCTAGTGTGTTTTTATTTGTTTTTATTTTTCGTACAAATGGAGGCTGCGCTTGAGGCTAAACCGCCTGATATTCAGGAAAATTTATTTAAAATTAAAGGACAATGGTCCAAAAAATATATTTTAATGCGATTAGAAGATAAGACAGCTAAGTTTTCAAGGATTTCAGTCCTTTTAGTGTCTGTAGATTTATTAAAAGTTATTGCCCACAGGTTAACGTAAAATTTCTTAGAAATGGTTTAGTTTTATTAACAGTTCATAATCAAAAGGACTTTATAAATTTAGGAAATATAAAATCGTTCCAGAACATACCTATAACTTTTGAACTGCATAAGTCCCTAAATTTTTCACGCGGTGTAGTTTATGTACCTGAACTAATAAATTGCACAGATCAGGAAATAATTTCTGAACTTGAAAATCAGGGGGTAGTTAAGGTAAAAAGAATTTTT
Organism: Aelia acuminata; assembly: GCA_911387785.2. Taxonomy (NCBI): domain Eukaryota; kingdom Metazoa; phylum Arthropoda; class Insecta; order Hemiptera; family Pentatomidae; genus Aelia; species Aelia acuminata. The sequence goes on along the minus strand of OU426979.1, from coordinate 86,805,688 downwards.
AAGAAAATTAATAACGAATATAAACCAACACCTCTATTGGTACTTACCTTTGAAAAAAGTGAACTACCTGAAAGAATACTTTTAGATTTCCTGTCTATAAGAATAAAACAGTATGAGCCCAAACCAATGCTTTGCTTTTCGTGTTACAAATATAGACACACCAGCAAACATTGTAAAGTTATTAATTGTGCCAAGTGTGGAGAAAGTTCACACAAATCAGATTGTTGTTCAAATCCCCCTAAATGTTTGAACTGCCAAGGAGCTCATCCAGCTTTCTATACTAGATGCCCAATATATCAAAAGGAAAAGTTAATTGAAAAAGTTAGAATTCAGGAGAAGGTGTCTTATCGCCAAGCAGAATTAATTGTTAGCAAACAACAACAAGCAGCCCCGGTGACGTCTCATGCCAGATCTCTGGAAGAAGTCACCGCAGCTCCCCCCGCTCCCGTTCCTGCAATCGCTCCCACCAACACTGAACCCAACTCAGTTACTAAATCTCTATTAGATCAAATAAATAAATTAGCTAACGCGGTAGAATTTCTGTTTGAAAAAATTAGTAAAATGGAATCCTCTTTATCGATCAATAATAACGTTAACAATCAAGATAAACTTGAATCATCACCGTCTGTAAATGGTATTGAATTTGAAAATAACACCAACGCAGTTAATAATGTTGAAATAGAGATAATCGAAGAAAAATGTAGTCCGATGGTTGTATCAAATGTACCAAAACTGGAAATAAATTTAAGGAACAGACCGGTGTCACAAAACACGCCTGTAAGTGAAGACAATATTGCCTCAAAAAATAACCACACTACCTTGTTAAATACGGAAAAAAACAAAGCCAAAATCGTGGATAGTAAAAAAATCAAAGGAAATAAAAAATCTTAATAAACACTTCTCTAGTCCCTACTACTGTTGATAATAACTCATTTTTTTTCCTATAAATTCTGCAATAAATCTTTATTCAAAATTAAAAAAAAAAAAAAAATCCTTTTCAATCATTTTTTGCTACGAGCCCATATTATTTATAAGAGATTAAGTTAAAAATTTCAATCCGAAATGAATATTCTTCAATGGAATTTAAATGGTTTAAATTATAGAAGGGATGAACTTAAATATTTATTAGGGCATTACAACTGCTCTGTAGCCTGCCTGCAGGAAACAAACCTGAAAGAAACTAATAACTTTGAATTTAGAGGATATGCAATAAGGAGAAAAGATTATACAGCTTGCCAAATTGCTTGCGGTGGGGTATGTATACTGATTAAAGAGAACATTTCTTTCATTGATTTAAATGATAATTCAAATTTACAAGCTATATCAATAAGAGTCTTATCTAAACCTCACGCCTTCACGTTATGCTCTCTTTACCTCCCTCCTGGTAGAGCCTTTACTGTGCAACAGCTGAAAGATTTGGTCGATTCGTTGCCTCCCCCAATAATATTCGCGGGCGATTTTAACGCTCATAGCATGATGTGGGGTAGTGACCATTTAGATGAAAGAGGTAAACTAATAGAAACCTTCCTCGATACCTGCAATTTAAATGTTATAAATGACCACATTTATCCAACCCACCTTTGTACTAGATCCGGAAAACTTACAGCAATAGACCTTACAATCACCAGCCCACAACTACAAGCTACAACTAACTGGATAGCATTAGATGATACGCATGGCAGTGACCATTTTCCCATAATTATCAAAACATTGGATAAATGTCATACCATCATCAGACCCAATAAATGGTTAATTAAAAAAGCTGACTGGCCTTTGTACCAACAAAAAGCCCAGCTCACTGACATCGATCTGTCCCAAACTGATGCTAATCATCTAATAGATCAATTAAATACAAAGTTACTCAACGCGGCTCGGGAATCGATTCCATACTTATCCATGAAAAACCCCACAAATACTAGTTCACGCCCCACTGTGCCCTGGTGGAACGAGGAATGTAAACAAGCAATAAAAGATAGAAAAAAAGCATTAAAAAAATTTATAAGGCGACCATCTTTAGAAAAATTGCAGATATATAAAACCGCCAGAAAACATGCGAGATATGTAGTTAAAAAAAACAAAAAATTATCATGGCAAAACTTCCTTAGCAAGATTAACTGCAATACACCCAACGCCGTTTTCTGGGAAACTGTTCGAAAAACTATGGGCTATGGCTATTCCCCGTAAGTAATCTGTTTGAAAATCCGCGACCAATTCGAAACTGATCCTGTCACTGTAGCGAACACCCTAGCTCAACATTTCTATAAAATATCTTCAACCTCAAATTATTCTGCTCATTTCATTAACTTAAAAAATTCTATAGAATCAACACCACCAGTTATATCTTGCAATCCGTCGGATCCACTAAATTACTCTTTTTCAATGATCGCATTTATCACCGCGTTAAACTCTAGAAAAGATTCCTCACCCGGTCCGGATCAGATTTGCATTGGCATGATCAAAAAGTTATGCCCCTTTAATAAATCTCTAATCCTAAAGATTTTAAATAATATTTTTTTATCCGACAGTTTTCCCAATATCTGGAGATCTGCTATCACGATTCCCATACTTAAAAAAGAAAAAGATCCCAAGAATCCTAACAGCTATAGACCAATCACACTGACCTCTTCTGTGTGTAAGGTACTGGAGAAACTGGTAAGCAATAGGTTGCTATGGTATCTGGAATCTAAGAACTTACTACCAGCATGGCAGAGCGGGTTTAGAAAAGGCAGAAGCACAAGGGACAACCTAGTTCGCTTGGAATCCGATATTCTAAATGCCTTCGAAAATAAAAAAAAAGTACTTGCAGTATTCCTTGATATAGAAAATGCATTTGATAGAGCATGGAGAAGGCTCATAATCGACACTCTGGATACCATGGGAATTAGAGGTCATATACTATCTTTTGTAAGCAATTTTCTTAGTAATAGAAAATTTGTGGTTAGAATTGGTGATGTCTTTTCCAATGAATTTGAACAAGAAAATGGTGTACCACAAGGCTGTGTTTTGAGTGCAACACTCTTTAGCATCATTTTTAATCAAGTTTTAAATGTAATTAGGTTACCGGTCAAAGGAATGCTATACGCGGACGATCTCGTAATTTATATTGATGGAAAAAATGTAACAGACTTACAAAAAAGCATACAAACCGCCTTGAATAACATAAGTAGTTGGATTTCTGATCACGGTTTTAAAATTTCAGCTAGTAAAACAGTATCCATACTCTTTGGAAAAGGAAAACCAAAAACACTACCGTCATTAACTATAGAAAACCAAGCCATCTCTTTCTCACACACAACCCAATACCTTGGTATAACGTTCGATAGAACGCTAAGTTGGACTCAGCATATCAAAAGGCTGAAAGCTAATTGTCTGCGCGCTCTAAACCTTTTAAAAATGGTGGGTAATACTAGTTGGGGTGCTGATAGAACTAGTATGCTAACTTTGTATAGAGGTCTCGTAAGGTCAAAATTGGATTACGGCTGCAATGCTTTTAACTCGGCTTCCAGCAATGCTTTAAAAATGTTCGACCCTATACACAATACCGGACTCAGAATCGCAAGTGGCGCTTTCCGATCTAGCCCTTCAAACAGCTTATGTGTGGAAGCAGGCGAGCCTCCTCTAGACCTAAGACGGCAACAAATTGACATACTTTACGCGATTAATATCCTTTCAACTTCTAACCATCCCTTGAATGACTTATTTCCTAACAGACAGCTCCTTACACAACAACAGGTCTCCTTAGCAAAAAGAACATCTTTCAGAATCCGAGTTTCATCATTTCTATCCGACCTACACCTCGAAATACCTCACCTCCTTGGTACCGTAATTTCTCATATCTATCCGTGGGGACTCCCCACTCCTAATCTTTGTCTTTCCCTTACAAAATTACTGAAAAACAATTCCATGCCGTACATGTACAAATACGAATTTAACCGACTACAAGACATACTAGGTGAAGCTGACTACATCTACACAGACGGCTCGAAGAGCTCCACGGATGTGGGAGCCGCGGTCGTGTGCAATGATCAACAGAACCTATTTTCATTATCACCGATATGCAGCAACTATACAGCAGAATTAATTGCAATTTACAATAGTCTTAATGTTATTAATGATAATAGATATAATAAAATATAAATATTGATAATAGATATAATAAAATATAAATATTGATAATTTAACAAAAATTAAATAAAATATAACAGAAATTTATTGTAGGCGAAGATGACCCAAGTGGTTGCTGCCTACATTAAAAAAAAAAAAAAAAAAAAAAAAAAAAAAAAAGAGGGGACTTTTTTTTTTTTTGCTCTGTACCCCTACCTGGTCATATGTGGCATACGGGGGGTTACCCTAGAGGTATAACCAACCTATTCTAACCATGGTGGGAGGGTTGATATTTATTCCGTGGGGCCTCCACGAAATAAAAGTCAACTCTCCCAGGGCGGATTCGAACCGCCACCGTTCGGCTCGAGCGTCCTACAGCGGGTCGCGCTCCAACAGGCTCGGCTATCCCGGCCCTATTTAGAGGGAACTATAAACATTTCTAACTTTAACGTTTCTATTCATTTATTTAGATTCGTATAGCATTGGCTATAGTTCTTTACGTATGTGTGCATTCAAGCCCGGGCAGTCGTAAACTTTTACTCCTCTTATACATGCATCTGCACCTTGTTGGGTGCTGTTTATAACCTTGCTAAGATCTTTCCTCAATGACAGAGGTATGCTCTGTTCTTTCATGACATTCCCATCTTTAACTCATCGAGAAACGGCCAGAAAGTTCGTAGTTGTTCTGGGAGATTTTTCAACACTTCTGGCCATCGACTTTTTATCACCTTCGTTAAATTCACTAAAATAATTTCTAAAGCAAATTGACATTTAATTTTAAAATTATTTCTACAGGGACATTCAAGTATTTATATGAATAGCACTTCTCAAAACTCTCCAAATCGTCAGTGGAAAAAATTAAAATGTCTTTATCATCCAGGTATTCATATCTAATAACAGGGGCACGAGAAAAGAAATCGACTAATGGAATAGATAGACTAACTTTCGTAGGCAGAGAAGCATGCGCTCGGTGCACCTACAAGCCGTTTTTTTAAATTGTCTCGAGAGCCTTATGATGGGTCAAAGATGCTATAAAATCTTTCAAATTCATAAACTACAGTCAAACAATTCTTATCTGTTTGTGCCTAAGAAATTTCTGCTTGACTTAGGTTTCCAGAAATGAATGCAACTGGCTTCATTTTATGAGCGACATAAAAACGTTGCTCCCAGCCCTTTCTGGCTGGCATCACACTGGAAAGTTGCTAACTTATTAAGGTTGAGGTATTGAAAAATTGGAGCTGAAGTTGCCAACTCTATTAATATTTTAAATGCATTTGTGTGTATTTCGTCCCATGTTTATTCTACATTTTCCTTCAAAAATTCCTGAAGGGAAGATGATGTATCTGATAATCTTGGAAGGAATTTTTCTGGGTAAGTAATGAATCCTAATAATCGTCCTAGTTATTTTTTATTTCTTGGAACTTTCATATCTTTCAGTGCGCTAATGTTACAGTCCATAAGCACTCAGTCTAAGGCCCATATATCAAGGGGAGATAATAACAACTAATGTATAATTATTTTTTTGTTATTTCAAGAAAAAAGTATTTGTTAGTTGTTTGACTCCATAGGAAAGAGAATAAATTGTATCATAAGATGATTTATTAGATTGAAGAAAGGAAATAAAAGTACTAGCAATTAATACCAATATTTAATGCATTAATTCTATTTAATTAATCAACAGGGGTTATAATAAAGTTAGTCGATAATTATAGTTCAATTTATTTTGATAGATACAATTTCTTAAACTTTTTATTCCCTTTCTTCAATCTAATAAGTCATGTTATAATACAATTTCTTCGTTTTACTATGGAGTCATATCATCCATCAAATCATTTTAAAAAATATCCTTTTTCGCTATTTAAATACATTTTTCTCGAGGAATACTCGAATTCTCGACTACATCTGTTCTGTACTACTGTGCATCTGTTCGGGAACACTTGGGTAAACCCGAACTGATATTCCAAGTGGATATTCGGTAGGGTGTGATCGGAATACCTAGTGTTTTATTGACGCCGGCCGCCATCTTGCAACTGCTTAACCGAAGTAATAACGTTTCCATTTTTCGGGAGCATTATTTTTGTCGATTTTATCTAATACTCCAGGTAAAGGTACATTATTCATGTTTTAATGAATTTTAGAAATACCTGAGACCATGCCAAAAGTTTAAAGTAGAAGTTTGACTTTTTGCATCTTGTATTTATTTGAAGGAATACTATAACAACATATTCAAAAGCCTAACATCTATATTTATGACTTATAAACTTCAAAACTTATAATTATTAAATATTAAATAAGAGATAAACAATGATAATACTGATAAGAATTCCCAACAATAACTAATCCAGGAAGAAGATCCCATGTAAGGAGGGCCTGTTTAAATATTCACTGGCTGATGAAGATATAAAACAACTAACATTTATTCATTGTTTCTAAGGAATCATAAATAAGATTTTCTTTACAGAAATCAGGACAACAAATTTTATTATTCATCACTTAAAATTCCGTTCTAAGAAGTTTGATACGGGAAAACCTAAGCTCGAGTGGTTTCTCCTAGAATTTCATTAAATCCATCCTACTCTTCCAAGAACTCCTTAACTTGATTTTTTAAATCTAGGGCTCCTTAAATTTTTTGTCCCCTCCCCCTGTTGAAATAAATAACTTTCACGTCCCACTATTCAAACGAGAGCCTCTCACGCCTACCTTACATAATTAATTTAAAGACATATGATTAAAAAAAAAGTGCTATATTGGAAACATTGTTTTGATTTTCTGAACGTTATGTTTAGAACGATTATGAGATAAGATTTTATAAACGTTATGTATATGTCAACGATATATTTAATTGATAGTTTTTCTCACGCGCGACTTTCAGTGCTACGTACAACTGAGTGTGCGTCAACTTCCAAAATGTTTTCTTTAAGAGGGACAAATGACTCAATGACTATACTAAAGAATAGTTTTCTAGTAGAATTTTCTTTCTACTTTATATTCGAACTTGGAAGATTCAATATAAATTGTATTTCTAATTGAACATTATAATCACTATTGTTAATTAAACTAAATGCTTGTAGTATTAATTTGGCTTTAAGATTATACTTTTTCTTTATGTATTTAATGTTTTTACTCTCTTTAAAAAATGTTAAACAGTAGTTTTGAATGATTATAGTTGTTTTATCCTCTTAATAAAACCCCTTGTAAGTACAGCTTTATTGTTAAAATTTAAACTAACGTATGATATTCATAATGTGATCATAGACCGTTCAATACTAAATATCATAAAATAAACACCTATATCATACTAACGTATGATTAAAATGAAAAAAAAAAAAGTAGTGATTGTTGTGAGAGAAATTCTCACGTGCGACCATCAATGTTAAAGTTGGTCTAGCGTCCAATGCCGGGTTAACGTTACTCTGCCCCCACCTTAGAGATATTCTTGGATATCTTCTTTTCCATGCGGGACTCTGTTGCGACGGAATGTCTCACCCTAAATCCGCTGTGTCTGTTCTTCTTTACCATGGTTCCCAGCATATGGGGCTAAGCGATTATAGTGGACCATCAATGGATTTTCTTTGGGATACTTGAAAACCCAGTAGATTGCATCGTTGATCCGGTTATGTAATTGTTCCAACAAAAAGTCTAAAACTGTTTTCAATGTAACAGGCATTATCATATCATTTTGTTGAAATTACTTTCAATTTGGGTTTCACTATAATTAATCTTCTATAACCTGCTAGTTGAAGAAAATATGGCCCTTTTTTTAATTAGCCATCTTTACACCATATAGTTTACGTCTCGTACTATTTCACCCATCTTTAAAGACCATAAACTATTAAATTTTCACACAAAAATTTGAAAAGTATGGTCTTTGGAGATAGGATTTCGTTTCACTTAACAATAATAACTAGTGAACTAGGTAGCCACACATAAATTCTCGCTCTATTTCATGCACTCTACGATGCTTTCTAAACGTATGAGTTAAGCATGTGAGTTCCGTTATACCATCATATTGCTCCCGTAGAAAATCCTCAAAATCATTAATTTTCCATAAAATTTCATCGATTTAACGCAATCTATACTATCATTATTATTCACCGACACATTAGTTTCCAGAATTTTTTTTGTATCTCCTTTATTCCTTGCTTTATCAGCAAAATTTTAACGGTTTTAATGATGAGAATCTTTAACTAAATGATCATAGTTGATCATGATGAGTTTTCGAGGAGACATTTCGACATTTCGACGAGACATTTCGAGGAGAAAGTTAAACAAATGTTTGGAAAGTGTAAAATTAAAAACCATAAAAGGATGAGTGGGTTACATACATATAAGACGTTTGTTGTGCTAATACAGACTAAAAGTCAGTAGGGTTGAAAACTAGCATTTTTCATCCTTAATTAAAATCTAACCAACGTAACTTAATACTTTATAATACTTAATACGTAACTTAATACTCAATATTTTTTAGTGAGCTAGTTAACAATCATGATTTTTATAGTATTTAAAACATTGGAACTGTTGGCCAAAGTTACTAAATTCATGGGAAAAATACTATAAAAGAGATTTGAAAATTAACTAACTAAGTTTGCCACCAACCAGCATTTTCTACTTAGCTTTTAGCTGAACTCTAAGCTAATTTTAGGACCCTTTTAAAACTTATATTTTAAAAGATTTTACGGATAAAATAATTAATTAATTAGCAGAGTCAAAGATAATTACATTTTATAAGTTTAAGAAAAAAGCTTTAAATACTGTCCTCGAACTTTATTTAGCTAAATCCTTCAAAATGCCTAATTATCGCAATAAATATTAAAACAAATTTTTTTTATAAAACTCTGGTGCGATGCGCGAACACACAACTTTCACTTACCAACTTACTATACACTTAAATTTACGTGTTTTGTTAAATGCCATTTCTCAATGTCACACAATTTTCCACATTCATTTACTTATTTTTGTTTGTATTTGCTCTTTGAAGTACACTAATTTATTTTATTATTATATAAATGTTTATACTTGTGTAATAATGCTCCAAGTCTTTCTGTATGAAAAAAACTATATGAAAAAAAAAAAATCATATAGTTACCATGAAACAAGCTAGCTCTTTTGGGCTAGTCTGTTGACACACACACACACACACACACACACACAGACCATTTTGCGGGACTTGGTTATTTGGACTCACGGGACCCCAAAACATGTATATCCGTTGAAAACCGGAAGTCAAAATTTCTCACGATCGCAATACTTTCCCATCTAGGTAAGTGAAAGAAAACAAAAATTAAACCGACTTTAAAAACTATGAACCAGTAAAAATAAATGCACCTAATAATAATAATAATTGCCTTCTGATTTTTATGAATACAAAGCAAAATTGAAAATGGTATTTTAAGCGGAAAAATGAAGCAAAAGGAATAATTTCATTTTGATTTGTACTAATATACACAAACTGTTAATAACAATTATTAAATTAAAATATTAAATACCAAATGCAACAGGATCTTTTCGGAAGCGGCGGGAAATAGAAAATCTTCCAAATAAAATTTTACTGATTGGGATTCCATTAGAAAACGGTAGACATTGAAATCAACAGATACATTTAGCAGATTTTAAGATTTTCATAATTTCTAGTGTTAATAATGCGTCGCCTCCGAAAAGATTGTGTTGTATTCACTACTTTAAAAAGTGCATAGAGAAAATCGTGACGAATATTCTGCACTAGGGATTAGAAAAATGAAAGTGCAGCTAGATCTCAAGTGGTAAGTGCTCATTTAAAAAGCCACACTGGTCCGGCTTGGTTTTTTTTTTTTTTACGATAAGGAAGGGGAGAGTATGGATCACTTTCACTCAAATGCAAGAGAGGTCGGCTCCTCAACTTGGATAGAAAGTCCCAATACTAGATGCTCATGTATCAGCTTACATTGCTCTCCTACTTTCGATTCAAGGCCGAATGTCAAGAAAAAAGAACTTGAAACCATGAGTCAGCTTCGAAGCACAATTTATTAAAAAAAGTTAAATTTGTGATTATTATTAACGGCAAAAAAAAGCATTAAATAATAAAAATAAGCGTTTGTTTTGCCTCTTAAAACCTCTCACCTCACGATACATTTGGTTCATCGAAAAAAAAGCAGGTTAAAAAAATATATCCTTTTATGGCTTTAATGGATCATACAAAATTAAAACTGATTTGATTCAGTTGCGTTGGCTTACGAGCATTATTTTCATAAATTATACCTACTACCACGATTTTTATTTTCGCTTACCTATATATGAATTTTTTTTTACAAAGGTACATAAATATTGTCGAAGGAATAATGATACATTAAAAAATAACATAGAGCTATAGATAAGATTTCGAATTACTTTTGATTAACTGCATTTTCACAATTCTTTACTAAAAATTATTTGTTTGTTTATTACTACCTAATGAAATAATTACAATTGAAATTGCAACCGTTGACTAATTTACTATTAATAAGATTGTAATAAACTATTGAGCACCAAATAAAATATTACCTACTGTAAACAAGTGCAAAATAAAATATTACCTACTGTAAACAACTGCAAAATCGTTGAATCAATGTGTAAAATTATTAACTATAAAAATATTATTCTTGAATTTTATAAAATTGAAACGTTTATGTTTAGTTTTTAAAAAATAAAAATAAATATATTATCAATTATTATTTTTAAATTTATGTTATTTTCCAGTGTTTTTATTTTATATTATAATTAACTAGCTCTATATCCCGGTTTCCCCCTGGGAGTTTCGACTCGTTTCCAATGTAAGGCGAGATCATAATGAGTTTTATAACAATAAAGAATATACCCAGAGATTGGCTGAAGTTATGCAATTTAAATATGGACAGGTGTCGCACCTGGTATGAAAGAACCAATGAGCGAAATTTGGAGAATTTAGGACAAACGATATGAATTTCTATAAAGAACGAACAAACAGAATTTCATCTTTATTTATATAGATTACTAGCTGTATATCCCGGTTTCACCCAGGGAATTTCGTCTCGTCTTCAATGTAAAGCGAGATCATAACGATTTTTATAACAATAAAAAACATAGCGATTTTCATAAAAATAAAGGATATACCCAGAGATTGGCTGAAGTTATGCAATTTTAATGTGGACACCTTGTATGAAAGAACCAATGAGCGAAATTTGGAGAACTTAAGACAAACGGTATGAATTTCAATATAGAACGAACAAACAGAATTTCATCTTTATTTATGTAGATTACTAGCTGTATATCCCGGTTTCACCCGGGGAATTTCGTCTCGTCTTCAATGTAAAGCGAGATCATAACGATTTTTATAACGATAAAAAACATAGCGATTTTCATAAAAATAAAGGATATACCCAGAGTTTGGCTGAAGTTATGCAATTTTAATGTGGACACCTTGTATGAAAGAACCAATGAGCGAAATTTGGAGAACTTAAGACAAACGGTATGGATTTCTATTAAGAACAAACAAACAAGCAGAATTTTATCTTTATTTATAAAGATTACTATTTTAAATTAATAAAGAAATTATAAGAAAGAAGTTAGTAAGTTGGTAAACAATTTCCCATAATTATGTCAGTTTTGGGAGAGGATGTACAAAATTTAGCAGAAATTCCGCTTTAAAAAAATCGGCCGAAAATCGATTGTCAATCTTAGCATAATCAAATGATTTTTTAGCAACTCCAAAATACACAATATATAGAAAAGTCAATATTACATATGCAATGTTATTTATACAAATAAATTTTAAAATATTATGTTTCTACAAAAGACCCTCTGTATACTATAGTAGGGATAGTATGGGATAGTGAAAAAAAAGAAAACTTAAAAGAATAGTTCGACGAACTCTTTATCAACTAAGTTAGACGTATGCTATATAATATCACTATGATATTCTATTAAGAAAAAAAGAAATAGTCCAACCCCCGATTACTATGAATTGTATCAAAAATGCTTCATAAAATTAAAACAAAACTACTTTTTGCGACTACGAGGTTCGAGTACCATCTACGCTGGCCTAGAACCTTTCAGGCAGTTCTTCCTCAGACTAAATATAAGGAGCGATGGACTGGAGAGTTAGTCTTGTCCTGAAGCTCAATTCATATGGTTATTTTTGCGTTACTGAGTAGTTAAAAAGTGATACTTTTTGTGACCAGTTTAATTATTTGTGTTTTCATAGTTTGTAAAAAATATTATTTCCGTTCAATAAAAATATTTCAACCCACAAATTATAACAATTTAAATTAATGATCTGTACCATTTTTCAGGCCCTTTTTCTTTGCTGGGCGTTATGCCCACTGGTAGTGATTACAAGTGTCATTACCACCACACCTAGTAATTTAGTAGCAAGAAAAAAAGGAAATAAGAACTTCACATTAGCTGATAAAAAGAGGAAACGTTTGGTTGATGCCCAAACTGCAACACTTCTTCAAGCGGGATTAATTCTTGCAGACTACCCTTTGTTGGACTTCGGGGACTCCAATTTTCAGTCTTATAGCCAGTTCAACCATTCTGATTCCTACATCCCACATTATGGAACGGCAGATCTTCACCAAGGTATTATTAAATTATACAGTACTAAATAACTTTAAGATTTTTTCTGTTGGCTCTTTAAATCTATTCCAACGTATATGATATAAAGAGCATTAAAATAAGTAAATATTTTAATTCTAGAGCCATCATTTAACATCCGCAATCGGATTTGACAAACCTGGCTCTAAATTACTACCCATTTGTAAACACTTTTTAAAAAGAATAATCCTTTTTGCATTACTTTATTTATAAACATTCTTTCTGGCTTTGGCTATAATCTTTGAATACCATAATGTTAATGTGTCATAATGCCTAAGATATAATATTATATCTTTAATATAATATTATTCAGACCTTAAAAGAAACATTATGTTAATTATGTCCAAAACTGATTTTGTTGGAGCATATTACTTTTAGACATTACGTCAATACCAACAAACTATCACATGTGAAAATGGGTACTTTTCAGAAGAAAAGTACAAAAAAGAAACGTACATTTGTGAACCTCAAATTGGCTGGTATCGCAGCTGACAGATAATTCACTTCTGGGTGTGATCTGTTTGGTGCCGTTCAGTATGTTTCCGATCTGAATTGAAAGGGACCAGTATGGTGCCTGTTTATCCCTTTTAACCAGCAAAGCTAGGGTAAAGGTACTGAAGAGCGGCTGATGGGCGGGGACTGTTTTGTGAGGTGATGTTATCGAACTCCCATCGCGTTTTTTTTTTTCAGTTAAAAAGTACCTTGATTGGCTTTAATAGATTCTAGCTTTCGACTCCCGCTCGCTTCGCTCGCTCTTCAGAGATAAATAAACCCCCAAAAGGGTCCTTTTCAGTGGAGTTCGGGCCTTACTTTGAAGGGCGCCTTAGTGAACGGTGCATAAGCCGTACTTCAGTACTTGTACCAAAGCTAGCATGAGTCGAAAGTTAAAATATAATCCTTCTTAGCTGAAAATGACGCGATAGAAATTCGCTTATATCACGGGCAAAGTAGGCAACATCTATAAGAGACAGCCGTTTCGCGTAGTGCTCAGTGAAATAAAAGTATCGAATCTAAGAAAGAAAAATAAAGCCGGTATTTTTCACATTCGACTGTGTGACATGATATTTACTTTGAATATTACGTGAATATATATAGATAATAAATAATATGAATAAACGAATTAAAAATCTATTTACTTTTTTCTTTAAATTTCTTACATGGGAAGTGTCTATCGCAATTCTTATCCCGTTTTATCCGGAAAGTTCGAGATAGATTTCCGATTTGAGCCGAGGGAGTTGGGAGATAATCAATGACTCAGCCAGCCGGTAAACAATCGGTGTTGTCGACGTCAATTATCTTATGTTTCACTTGAGCGCTCCAACAACCCGAACTCCTACAAGCCGTCTCGTCTCTATCACACCTTCCGAGAAACTATCCAATCTCAGTTCATTTACTCTTAAGATACTATTAAGTGCTTTAATTCACATAGTTTGGAAGGTGATTAAAAATACCTTTTAAATAAATAAAAAATAGGTGATAGCTTATTTCATACTTCAATACAGCGCTAATATTTTGTCATATCTTCAGTAAGTCTACGGATATCTGCATAGACATATTTTTAACCTCCAAATCTTGTGATATGGTTTTGTTTAATTTTATTTTAAGACGATCAATATTTTTAACTTTTATGACGTTATGGTAATAAATTTTATAGTACCCTAAACTGGTACAATTTTTCCACTTTTTTTCCCTCGGTTGATTTTTTAACTGACAGCGCATGGAATTCTTAGAAGCCGCAACAATACATCAGTCTTTATCTCTAGTTTCAAAATCTTTAAAAAAAAAAAAAAATAGAATTGAGACAAATATTTATATGTTGAAAAAATTAAGTACTGCATAGGGAAAGTTACTCTGGAAAAGGGCAACGGGGCTTTTCCGACCTGTTAAAGCGAGTTTAAATCACAATGTAATAACCAGAAAAAAAATTTACTCAGCAAAGGTAAATTGTTTTGTTGTTTTCATGGTAAGGACAGTCGCTTATGTAAACAAACATCTTTATTTATTCCTCGCTTAGCAAAGCTTCATCAGCCATCAGCCACGGTTGGTAAATGAATGTTCTTCCATTGACTAGTTGTGCCAAGATACAATTCTGGAAATTACTATCCTTTTATAATTTTACCTGTGAAGATTCGGTTACTTTTTTTTTTTTTTCCATGAACTTTACAAGGACGAATTCAGTTTGATTAATAAGGTAAATAAGTTCCTATACAGTTGAAAACTGCCTATCTTTAGATACTGAACCTGCTTGAGCAACTATTTCCTATTCGACCTCTACATTTGGTTCTGTGTCTTGCTTGGCTTTAATAACAAAAACATCCATTTTCAAAAATACCGAGTGCGATGCGCGCAAAACGCAATTGTCATTTACCATAGTTATGAATATTTCATTTAGTTACCATGGAACCAATTTGTTCATTACTGGGGGTCTGGTACATGTCTTATAACCAGGAACCCTTTTCTTGAAATTATAAATAAATTATAAATGTTTTAATAAAAAGAAAACTTTTTAATGCATTGAATCCCTTTATTTGTAGTATACCTTATGGTATAGTATATAGTATATTAGTATATACTTTGATATAGTTATTCCTTAAGGGGAAATAATCAATAATCTGGGATATATGATACAGGCCTTCGCTCACTTTCTTGGTCCTGCGCCGGAAGGAGGGGCGGGCGAGGAAAAAAATCCAAAATCCAACGTTCATTTCTGGAGTTAATTTTTATTATTTTTATTTTTTAACAGTCAACAAATAAAAAACGATTAGTTTTTTCCATACCAAAAATTTAGTTTAAGTTGGAATTATAATTTTGATTGAAAGATTGTTATTTTTTTTTTTTTTTTACAGAAATATTTTGAGCTTGTTACGGCACATTTTATTGATCGATCTTTTACAGCCATTATGTGAATATATCGACTAGGCGAAATAGGATTTGCTAACAAATCTTGGGGCCAAAAAAAAAAAAAAAAAAAAAAAAAAAAAAAAAAAAAAAAAAAAAAAAAAAAAAAAAAAAAAAAAAAAAATATTTCGACTAACCACTTTGTAACAGTAAACCATTATTTAAGCGAAAATCTTTCACACAAAATAAATAATTTTAGCATGATTATAGATGAGGGCTTATCCTACTTAAGATGGCAGCGATTGATCTAGGACCGGGATGTATCAGAGAATATATTCATCTGATTTAATTTGCCTTTTTTTGCCTGTTGGGTAGTTATTGTCATTTATGTGAAAATTTTCGCGGCTCACAGGGAGGGGGGGGGTTGAGAAGAAAAATACCGTAAAGTGTCTCCATTTTATTCAAAAATCATTTAATCACATTCCCGAATACCTACAATATCATGTTTTAAATTATTTTAAATTTAAAATATAATAGTCAAGTATTTTTTTTTTATCCTTATATCAACCTCAACTTTTACAATGTTTTGTCCAACGTTTCGGCACTTACGCCGATTAAGATAAACATCTGTGACAAAATATTTTCAATAAAATAGGCTGAATGACCTTGTCATAAAAATTAAAAGTTGTTATTAGTTAAAAACCACAGTCATTTTCTTCTCAACCTTTAAAGTTTAGAAGAAAAGGACTGAAAGAATTATCATTAAAATATAATAGTTGGTTAGTGTTTTTTAGTGTCCAGTATATATGTAATACTCTATGAAACATGACAGCTGCTTAAGCCTCCTCCCAAACAAAAATAGTTCAAAATGCATTTCTCCACACTAGTTCAGCTCTAGCTGTTTTTATCTTGTCAAAACTGTTTAAATATAAGTATGAGGTGATTAGAAAGGCGATTAAAGCCAGGGGTTTCAATTTTTTATTTTTATTTTTTCAATTGGCGCAGAACAGACGTGGTTATTTGGACGCGGGGACCCCAAAACGTTTATTTCCTTTAAAATCCGGAAGTCGAAAATTTTCGATCGCAATACTTTTCCTTACTATATATTTTATATATTGGTAAGTGAAAGTAAAAAATTCACCTTCACTCAAAGAAAAGGACAAGATTAAAGGTTGACGAAGTTGTCCCGTTCGGATCTACTAGCTTCCTGGTGTCACTTCACTAACACCATATTAAAACAAAACTAAGTGTATCAATGTGTGAAATTCTTGTTTTAATATAAAATGGTTAATTAAATAAATGAAATACAATTTTTTTAGAGCTTCCTATGTTAATTTGTTCAAAATGAAACTTACTATATTATTTTTCCCCTGATTCCTTACTTCCCTCCATTAGAAGCTCAGCAAAGAAAATATTTTAGCTCACATGGAAGGAAAAAGTAGAGGATGGAATCACAACATTTATCCGATCATTTTTTTATAAATTCACATCTAAACCAATTAGCTTCAATCAAGAAAGTGGAATTTTTACTTTCTGATTATATGAAATCTGATAAGCTTCTGTGTGACAAGCTTTGTGAGTGTCAACAAGCATTCTTTGACCTCTTTTTTTTTTTTTTTTGGCTTTAAGACTACTAAGTAATATTGTTTTCCTTAAAGATATATCTTAAAGAAATATCTTAATCTATATATAGAGGCTTAACCTGTAATTTATCTATATATCTTAATCTGTAATTTTCTTCTCCAATAGGGTTTTAGAAAATTTATTTAGTTTAAATATATATAGAAATTATTTAATGTGAATTACCTTAATCAGCAAACTTATGCAAAACTTCAAATGATATAGGATTATTTTCAAAATCTATGAATGACCTACGTGATTCTAACTTAAACTGCACTTTTTCTACCGTATTTTAAAATTCAGAATAAATAAAAAATGTACAATCGTAACGGACAGCTCGATTGTAGTTCGATCAGAAAGATCGATGACTGATATAGCGAGAGCGAGAGAAAAAAAATCGACATTATCTGTTGAAAATTCTTAGAGCGATTTTGCAAATCCTTAGGGGATTGACATTAAAATAACAAGAGTCTGCTCGTACCAATAACTGTTTCCTAAAATGGGAACTTTTAGTCCTTTTTTCAGTTTTTGCTCATAAATCGAAAACAATTATAATATAAACAATTAAAATGTTATGATAAGGAGAAAGAAAAACTCCGCTTTTCTTTAATAATTTTTTAGTAAAGCTAGGATAATCTAATAAAGCTAATCAAGGCCTTATTAACTGAAAAATATTCTGTGGGAATTCGATATCACGGTCACATAACCTCTCAGAATAAGCAGGAGCCACTCTTCAGAAGCAGTACCAGAAGTTCTATCAATTTTTCGTATCTATTTTCCCCTCTAAAAATATCGAAATAATTATTTCTGACAAATTATATTAATAAAAAAAACATTAATTGACTACTTTACTCGAAACGTCATTTGGCTTTTATAGCTTTTTGTGCACTCCAATTAACTTCAGGAGTATTATTCTATCATTTAGGCTAATAAAACTAATGTATTGACATATGATAGCCTTGCTATCCTCTTACAGCAAAGGTAGAAGAAATAATGTTAAAAATTGATGAAAGTATGGATATATTTTTTTTCTGGGCTCCCTGTACTTAGACAAGAACCCTCTGTTGACCTTGGTTGATAAAAAATGTGATTGGATTTGACGAAATGGATTAAGTTTAAGTAACTCGAATTAATTTTAAGTTTTAGTAACTCATTTGAAGCAAAATTTTGTGCTATTTTATGCAATAAATTGTTTTTGAGTCATTAGCTAGAAATCTGTAAAAAGGCCATATTCGCTATTTTGGGTGGCCTTGATTTACAGGGCCGACTGGCAGATTACTCTTATTTTAACGTGAATTCTATAAGAATACCAAAAACCCCTATCAGAATTTTCATTATATAATGTTGATTTTTTTTTTTTTTCTGTGGGCGCTGTTGTTTACATAAGATGTAAACAATCTGTGACTTGACATTTTTTTTTTGTGATAACACATCTACTTTATGAAGTTTCAAAGATAACATATAACTTATTCATCTACCTACATATTAAACTATTTAAATTCAAGAGACTCAATGAATCTCTTTCATCTGAACACCACAGATATCCAATCTATAAAGAATAGCTGAAACTCATCGAGTGATGATGAAAATTAAAAACAAATAATAATATTTAATCCATTCATTTTCAATTTACCTGTCACAATTAAAATTCCAAATTTAAGTTTGTCTTTTGAAAGCAGCCTAAATTAATTGTTTACTTAAGAAGAGATAGGGTAGACCCATGCTCTAGTTAATCAACGCTGGATGGTGCAAACAAACCACTAAGGTAGGTGGTTCTAGAAGATAAGGTCAACAAGCCACAGAGTCTTGTTTTCTTGTCCCAAACACGAAGTATGCACAGCTTATCAGCTGGGTCTGAGAAAATTTATTGGGATATATGCTAGCTCATCTAAGACGTAGGTGCTAATATTGATTACATGGAAAATATAACCTTGGTTAACTTAATAAATATGTTCTTAAATAAATAGTCAGGTACAAAAATAATAATGGAGTTGTATTTTTTTTCTAATTATTTATTTGAACAAAAAAATTATGAATTAGAAGTATCAAATAAACATCTTTGTGATTTTCTGCAGTATATCAGTCTGATTCGAAAGTATCTTATCATTTTTTTAAGTGAGGAACGTTTCAATAATGATTATGCTCTTATTACATTACATTAAAGAATGATCACACACAGGAAAGAAAACTTTTATACAAAATTCGGTACCCATTTTTCTGGGAAATGCTGCATCATTTGTATAGTGGCCGACTTCTGAGTAGAAAAAAAAAAAAAACATTCTGTCCTTCATTGAACCTTATACATTTTCTTTTAATTTTTTGGTTGCTTTTTAAAATTCATTTTGTCCACACTCTTCTTCACAATTGCTTGACATCCATTTTATTGCCACTATTTAATACTTACAACAATGACTCAGAACATTGGTCCTACTAGTTTTATACAATTACCTGTTAGAATAACAATGATTTGTAAATATTTACATATTGTTTATGTGCAAAAGATTTTGGTGGTACAGCACTGTATGATATAGTGGTTGTAACTACCAGGTATTTGTAGGTCCTATGATTTTATAGATCAGGTAATGTGAGTACTATGTGTTATGTGTGTCCTATGAAGATTAAGAAGTGTGTCCTTATTATACTTAACAGGGTATTAGGCCCAGAGGCGTAATATGATATAGATAAAAGAAGAGTTATTGTGAAATGTCAAGAGACAAATATCCGATTGTCCCTTTTTGGGGGATAATTTTAGTGCCTGGGATTTTGAATCAGGATTATCCTGTGGGATATTGGAGTGCTGGAGCAATCGAGGATGATGGATTCTACAAATCTGAAGAGAAGAAACAACTGGAGACCAAAGCTCAGGCAATTATTATTGCAGCAACTGCCGATAGTCCCTGAAAGACAACTTCGAGAAAAAAATCCTAGATCAAAATTATTTTTGAAAAAAAGAATTAGGTGAAATTTAATATGCTGAAAATATTTTTTATTGAATTTAAAATGGAAATATCAAAAGATATTCGGGCTTTAATAATTAATTTAAGAGAAAAAGATCAGTCATTAAGAAAAATTGGAAAAACAGTAAACAAGCCACTATTCAGTACATAATCAATCGCTATAAAGAAATTAAAAGTTTGGAGAATAGACCTTGTTCGACCGCCCAAGAAAAATACTTGGAATCCATAGGAGAGCGATTTTGAAAGAAATAAGGAAAAAACCAATTTTCAGTGCTCTTAAATTAGCAGGTATGCTTTCAAACCATTATAATGTAAATTTTGTGCCTGAAACAGTAAGAAAAATACTAAGATCAAATGGTTATAATGGTCGTGTGCCAAGAAAAAAACTATTGATTAGCAAGGTTAACCCTTTAACTGCGAAGGTAGCAGGGCATGAGGGGGGGACCAGCACGCAGCTGGCTAATATACTAGCCACTAGCAGTTAAAGGGTTAACAAGAAGAAAAGTTTAGAATATGCAAAAACCTATTTAGATAAGCTACAAAAATTTTGGGAATCAGCTATTTTCACTTACGAATCAAAATTTAATGTTTTCTCATCAGATGGGAGGATTTGTATGTGGAGAAAAAGTGGTTTAAATTTAAATTCAAAAAATGTTATAAAAACCCTTAAACATGGGAGAGGCAGCATACTAGTGTGGGGGTGCATGAGTGCTTCAGGTGTAAGAAGCCTAGTATTTATAGAAGGTAAGATGGACTAACATCTCTATTTAGACATTTTAAAAACTAATTTGAAATCCCGTGCCCTTAATTTGGGATTTAGAGGCTTATTTATCTTTCAACAGGATAATGATCCAAAACATACAGCGAAGATTGTCAAGGAATGGCTTCTTTTAAACATTCCGAAACAACTTCATACACCCCCTCAGAATCCTGATCTCAACCCAATTGAGTACCTGTTGGATGAAATTGGAAGGAGAATTAGAAAACATGTCATTAATAATAAAAATGTACTTAAAAATGCCTTCCTCTCAGAATGGAATCCAATGGACCCAGAATTAACTAAGAAATTGGTAAGTTTGATGAAATGTCATTTAATGGAGGTTATTCGAGAAAAGGTTGAAATACTAATTATTAAAACCATTAACTAGTTTTTAGAATGCAAATATTACAAGTGTATGGATATTTTTTTGACATTTTAATTTATTTTTTAGATATGTTGTGCCTACCATCTTTGTTATATAAATTTAAAATTTACAAATTGCTATAATATATAAATATTTACTTTAAATATAAGTTGTCAGTAATCAAGTGGTTTTGGTATCTGAAATTCCTGGAAAATTAAAAAAAAAATTAAAACAGGGATGGTGTATGGAGACTTTTTTGACCCAGTATGTACCTCAATTTATTGTCACAAGAATTTATTGTCAGTTTCATGGGAAAAAATGGTTTAAGGGTTCTCTTTAGCAAAGGAGAAGTTAAAATTTTCTCTCAAATTGATGAATTAATAATGGTTGGTTATCGATCGAGGTCTCTTTATTCTATAGGCTTTAAAATAATTTTTAAGGAGTGTAATTACAAAGCTAAAGCTTAATAGTTAAAATTCTGTTGAAGTCTGGCACAAACGCTTTTCACATTTGAGTTATATTAGTTTGAAAACATTAACACTAAGAAATATGGTAATGGTTTATGTGATTTAAAAGTGAAAGATTTGGAAAATAGACATTGTGAAACGTGTATTCTTGATAAGATAACACCCCTTCCTTTTATTGGTAAAACTCACAAAGCCAGAAAACAGGATGGGCATAAGTATTTTGTAACTTTTATAGATGATTTTTCACTCTTTCGGCGGTATATTTATTTGGAGGTAAGTCCGGAGGTTTTTGCCATTTAAATATTATAATTATGCCTGTAATCATTTCGGACAAGGGATATGAAAGTTAAATCTGAATAAGGCAGTGAATATACATATAGTAATTTCAGAATATACAGCTCCTGAGATGAATGGAATTGTGAAAATAATGAAACTTGATCTCACAGAGAAATTCCGAACCTTGTTGTTCGATTCACAACTTCCAAAAGTGTTGTGGGATGAAGCCCTTCATTATGGTGTTTATCCGACCAATCAAAGTTCCACGGCATCACATAATGTTACTCCATTCAAAATGTGGGAGGGAAGACGCCTAAACGTGGCAAATTTTAGATACATATTTTTGTCACCTGAATATGCCCATATTCCCCATAAACTCCGAATGAAGTTAGACCCTCATTGAATGAAGTTAAAATTGGTCGAGTAAGCCACAGGAGAATATAGGTTATGGAATGTGGAGGAGAATAATTATAGAAAGAAATGTATTATTTAGAGAGGAAGCATTTAACAACTTGGAGTCTCCTAGGGTAGTTGATATTGACATAGAACCAGTCTCGTATCAGAAAGAAAGGGATAACATACCTTTAGTTTCTGATAGTAATTTGGAATTTATCTAGAAAGAAGGGAAACAGATAGTAAAGGGGATAATAATTTAAAGGAAGCATGAAGAACAGTAAACCCAAATATTAACAAGTTTAGGTTACTGAAGACTCAGATTTAGATTAATATACTGATAGCATCATTCTTATCTTGTTCAATTAATATTGTCCCAGAAAATTGTAGAAATATAAAATTTTACCATGTTAAAAATTAGTTGTATGAAGTTGTTAGTGAGAAAAATTAAATCTAGAGGATAACAAGACTTGGGAAGTTGTAAAACCAGAGGGTATAAAATTAATTGATTGTAGATTGTAGATTAAAAGATTTTTAAAAAGAAGGCCGAAGATGTATATAAAGCTAGACTGGTTACTAGATAGTTTAAACAAGAAGGTGGCTTTTTAAATATATATTCTCCTATTTGAAACTACAAAATCTCCATATTCTTCTTTGAATTGCTATTCAAAGGAACTATTTAACTAACAAAATTTTGGTTAAAGGCGCTTTCCTTCAAGGTGAAATTGAGAATACTGTATACATGAAATCCCCCCCCCCCCCAGTGTTTGAATAAATGTAAATAAAAGTTGTGCTTAAAATAAAAAAAAATAGCTTTATTGACTTATGGGCTTTAAAAAATCATCTAAAACTTGTTGCAATAGTGGGATTAATTTTATGACTTTATGAAAAGTAAAAGGTTTCAAAGAGCAGAATGTGATTATTGTTTATATTATAAGAATGGTTCTTACATATTGTTATACGTTGATGATTTATTGAATTTGAGAGAGGTTTAAAAAATAAAGAGATTTAAAAATAAAGAGTGAGAGATTTAAAAAATAAACTATGTTAAAAAAATTTTAAATTGTGAATTAAAAATGAAAGATTTAAAATAAAGAAGTCAAGAGTATCGGGGTATAAATATTATTTAAGATAATGAATGTGTATATACTGACCAGATAACCAGAAAGAGTATTTAGACTCTGTATTAATTAATTTTGGTATTGCAGAAGCAAATGCAATGCAAGTTGCAAATGTAAATGCAAAGCTTGTAAAACACCTATGGATGTTAATGTTAGGCTTGATAATCGTCTGGTCGACATTCATTAGAGCATGATACAGAGCTTGTATAGGCTCCTTAATGTATGCCCTTTTTGGTTCAAGGCCATATCTCTGTAATGATGTTTCTAATTTAGGTAGATATCAATCCACTCGATAAGAAAAGTTATGGCAGTGATTGAAAAGGATTTTAAGGGTACTATTGATTATAATTTGATATAGAAAAAGGAATTTATTCCAAACCATTAATCGGATACGCAGATGCTAATTTTGCCTACAGCAAAGATAGTAAATTGATCACAGGATATATATTAAAGGTTTTTGGTAACTCAGCTATTTGGAGATGGAAGAAGCAGAGTTCTCTAACGTTAAGTACAACAGTGATATAATTGTATTCTCTTAACGTGTTATAGAGGGGTATCGGGTAAAGTGGGGAACCGATCTAATTATGGTGTCTTTTGGTGCTACTTATCATCTAAATGGTATATTTGTTTCCTTTGGTTGTGCTGTTATTTTAGCAAGGAGTTCTAAAGTGAAAAGTTGTTCTGTTAGAATTTGGAAGTTAAATATATATTTTGAGTGCATTTTCTCCCATTTTAGAACTAACTTCAAAATGGCATAACTCAACCACATAGTCTTTGATTGCTACGTTTATTATTTCATTGGGTTGGTCATTCTATTTACCATATTTATTACCGTTTCACGGTTTTCATTTTCATTAAACTTCCTGTCGGCTAAAGTGGGGACGTCCCCACTTTAGTCTACCATGACTTATTTAACCTAACTTTTACATTTACTAACTCATTTACCACATTGTTAATAAGCTGTATGCCTAATCTATTTTCCTATTTTATTTTAATAATGTCAGTGTTTGAAAATAGAAACACAATAACCGCCTACAAGACGGAGCATGCCATGTCTTCCAGTTTCAATAGCAAAACGCACGATCTGTTTCCTTTCTCACTATCCACCATTCCATCAAATTTTCTTGTTTCATCTGTCGTTAAATTGCAAGTTACCTATAATCAAGGAAAATTAAATGATAGAAAACCTGGGTGATAGAAAACAATGGGCATTTTAACTTATTCAGCTTGCACACAAGAACTCAAAAAAAAAAAGAAGGACGTTAAAGAAAGAAACTTGCATGAAAATGAAATCTACATAAAAAATAATCAAGAAAAACAGCATGAATGTAAAATCTTTAGCAAATGTATAATGGAAAATAGATATTTCACAAAGAAGAAAAAAAGAACAAGAAAAAGTGCTAAGAAAAGCCTTTGAAGAAAATGATTTTTGCATGGTGTACTTGTGTGCACAGTGATTGTGTTGAGATGGAGTTTTTCACGACAAGTGTTCTGAATTGTGCGAATTTAAACTTGATGATAACTTGAACAGCTCTGTATAATCCATAAGGATCACCCTGAGTTACGTTTTAAAACATATTTAATTGTAAATAATTAATTATCATTCGATTAACTAATTTTGCTCATTGTGGTAATAATTAGAGTTCAGATATGGACATTTTTGATTTTGTTTGTAATAAATGACTTAAAAATTTTGTATTAACCCTATGCTTAAGTATAGTTGCAATACCAGATTCTATACAAATTTAAACAATTTTGATACATAGATGTATGCTTTAGATAATACTCATGGCAATAATAAAGTATTTTTATAAAATTCAAAAAAGGTACCCCGCATTACCCGAAGGGGTACCCCACTTTATCCGCACCTTCGGGTAAAGTGGGGATATTTTTTATTTTGTATTTTTATTAATTACAGCTGAACCATTCAGATTTAATCCAAAACACTTAACAAACATTAAGATAAGTAGAAGAAGTTTCAAACTTATAATTCATATTAGATTTTTACTGAAAAATGAAGGATTCACAAGACGACAAAAAAAAATGTCCCCACTTTACCCAACTCTCCCCTACAATATTTTCTGTATGTAATCATGATCTGAAAAGGATGAAACATGTTAATGTAAAGTATTATTTTATTAAGCACAAAGTGGAATCAAAAGAAATTAGCATTTAGTATATCCCAACTAGTGAATAATTGGCAGTTACATTTACAAATCCTTTAAGCAAGAATTCACATAAATATATTGTACCATTATTAGGCTTAGAATGATGTTTATGATATTGTTTGTTGTTTTTGAATTAGTGGTATTGGTATAAATCATTGGGGGGGGGGGAGGAGGAGGTGTTATAATAACATTGATTTTAATATAATTATATTTTGTTTGTATGCAAAAGATATTTTGCTGGCAACAATGCATGCCACCCTGACATGTAACTATTAGAGCCCTTTTAATCATCACAAGTTGAAAAATATTAAGACAAGATTGGAACAAAGATAATCATGAATTCAAGGGTATTTGAAATGAGCTAGCTGCTCTTCTCTGCTTTGACTAGAAGTGTTTCTAGATCTCATTTTTTTATATTTCCCTGGGATTGATCAATCTAAGCTTTGGATTTATGAGAAAAAATTAATTCAGAATATGCTACAGCACACTTTATAAGACTCTATCACTGGTTAACTATCATGTTTTAAGAATAATATTTTCTTTGGGATGAATTGTTTTTGAGTTATATGCAAAAAAATGCTGAAACTTTCTACTTTAGTGGTTCACCATTTGTACAGACAGTGACGGACTATTTGTACAGACAGACCTGACTGCACTGAATTGAACTAATTATGGTTTGGTGATAATGTTAGTTACTCTAAGCCATGATGACTATAATGTAAGTCCATTTCCTATTTTACAAATTTATTTTTTTCTTTTACAAATTAAAATATTCTAAAGTTTTATGGTTAACTGTGCCAATTTTACAATTAATACAGTTATGAGGAACAAGTTTAATAGTTTGGATATATTATTCCATCTAAAGAAATAAAAAGGTATAAAGATGTCAGATGTCATGTTATTGCTCATGCTCTACTTAATGATTTTTTGGCCCCACCTCTGGTGACAAATCTTATGAATTTTTGTTTCTTATGAATAAAAATTATTATGTTTAATTAATTTGGGAGAGGTGAGTGAAATAAGATTTGATTAAAGTAACATAACATAATAATATTTATTTGCAAAATTTTACAAATGCCTTTTAGCATATACTGTAAATTGGATCTTTATTTGGTAACTTCCCTTAGGGGATTGTCTTGAATTCATGATTGTAGAAACCTCCCAGTGAAATCACTCCTAGCATGATATAGTTCCACAGTAATAGATCCCTGCTCCATAGGTGTTTGAGTCTCCTTGTTGGGTTCTGTGACAGTGTGTCAGTGATGTTTATACCAAAGGGTTGGGATGTCCAACAACTGAGTTATGAAAAGTCTTGTAATGTTTCTTAGTTATATCAGTTACGAGCGGTAACTTTAGGTCTTTGTGTAAAGATTTGTTGGTAATATAGAAGGGGCAGTGAGTGATATAACGGATAAATTAGATTGGAAGATAAGGAAAGTCTTTAGGTGTGATTTTTTACATGATCCCCATACTTAAGTGGCGTACTTCCATATTGGTCTCAGTAATATGTTATAAATTATACTTTTGTTAGTAATTGATAGTTTGTTTTTATGATGTAACATTCGTCTTATTAGTGAGAGTCGGTGATTTAATCTTTTTATTAATGTTGTGACATCATGGTCCAGGTCAGTCGTCTGTCCATTATTAGTCCCAAGTATTTTGTCTCTGTTTGGTTTTATAATGGAATGTTATATAGAGCCAGTGAAGGGCTGTATGATCGTCTTAACGTGAATGTAACATGATTTGATGTTTGAATGTTAGCCAATTCTGTAATAAATTTAAAAGATTCTGTAAGTTGTGGGAGGAAGTTATCATGTCAGAGTTAGATGGGAGTATTACAGTGTCGTCTGGGTAAGTAGCGCATTGTGTGTCTGGTGTCATTGGGATGTCAGAAGTGTAAATAGTGTTCAGAACTGGACCCAAAATGCTTCCCTGCAGCACTCCTGTGCTGATTTGACAATAGTCGGAGTGTTTGGCATCCGGATTAACAACAAAAACCTTTCTTCAAGATAAGAACGGATGATCAAATAATAGGTATGCAGTATGAGCGATTGAATTTTACAAAGGAGACCATCCTGCCTCACCTTATTGAAGGCCTCTGCAACGTGTAAGAATGCTGCTGTGCAATATACCTTCTTTACCAATGCCACCACAATTGTATCAACCACTCTATGGCATTGTTGTATTGTAGATTATGCAGGCCTAAATCCGAATTGGTGATTAGGTATAATACTTTTTGAGTCAAGAAAGTGTCGCTTTAATAGCAATTTTTCAAATATTTTAAAGAATAACGGTAACAAATTATTAGGTCTGTAAGATGTAACTTAGTCTCAAGGTTTGCTTGGTTTTGAAATCATCTTAACCATAGAAAATTTCCATGGGAGGGGGAATTAAATAAGTCGAAGCATAGAATTATAAATTTTTGTCAAAAATATAATGGCTTTTTTAGGAAGCAGTCGTACAATTTTTGGTGTGATTAGGTCGTAACCTGGGGCAAGGTTTGATTAAAAGAAAAATTTATTCATTTATTATTAGGTCATTTAAAATTTTGATACATAAATAGCATTGAATTGAAGCAAAGTGAATAAATTTAATGTTTTTATAATCAATAGTTATTGAAACTCAAAATATTAACATTTTTAAATTGATAATTTACTTATAAAAGCAAAAAATTACTTTTACAAATTAAATTACATTAAAATGATTATTTTAGTTCCAAACAATGAGATAAATATAATAAATAAATAAAAAATTACATTTCGTATGTATTATCTAGTAATGTATAAATTGACTTGGAGTTATTCAGATTAGTACCTGAAGAAATATTCATTAAAATAATCTAAATAAAATATCACGAAAATATATATTTTCTAGATCTAAGCACTAGATTTAATTTCATGAATATATAGAAATATAATTTAAATTTATAATGGTTCAATCCAGGTGAAATCCAAAAAGAATTTGACTATACTAATTATTTTTTAATGAAACACTTAATAAATGTTACTTGTATCAGTTTCAGAGATCGATTCAAATTTCTGGACCTCTTTTATACAGAGCCTTCTAAGTTCTAATTTATATATTTATCTCATGCATTATTATTTAAAAACCAGACTTTACAATCATTTTCCATCTTAAAATTGATTATCATTAAAATTTTTTATATTTACTGCTTTCAGGAGAAGCACCGCTTGTAGCATCGCGACATCCGACAAAGCCTGTTTACCATTACACACCCTTACCACAAGGAACATTTCCAGCAAAGACAATTCCTGATGAAAAAGTAAGTCATCGAGTTTATTTATTTTATTTTATGAAGTGAACGATAACACAAATCAACTCTTCATTTGCAAGGTTTCTGAGAATGA
Source organism: Aelia acuminata (assembly GCA_911387785.2). NCBI lineage: Eukaryota > Metazoa > Arthropoda > Insecta > Hemiptera > Pentatomidae > Aelia > Aelia acuminata. Next base: position 86,776,666 of record OU426979.1, on the reverse strand, counting down.
GATTTCAATGTTTTTATATTACAAATGTATATTTATATTACTAATGTATGTATTAGATACATACATTATAACAAAATCTATTCCAAATTATGATTAATTGTTAGGAATAATAATTGCACCAGGTTTGATTAGCACACAAGCACATGTAAACACATCGGTGGCGGCATCAGCCGAGAACAAGCCCGCCAAGTGACCTCACACAAAAGTGAAACAGTGTTGCACAATTAACAAACAAATATTATTATTTTTCTAATTGCTAGATTATAGGCGAGCGCAAGCGACGGTGCTGCTTCTTTGAGGAACTAGAAGGAACTAGAGAAACGGGGATAGAAGCCGTGCGATTACCTGGGATTCATAGGGTTTTTTGCCGTTTTTAATTTATTTTTCCATAATTAAAACCCGATCGAGCAAAAAATTATTAGAAAAATGTCTAAGAGGTATTGCTCGGTCCCTCAGTGTTCTTCAAAAAAATCTAAAGATGTGTCATTCCATTTGTTTCCAAAAAATAAAAAGCTTCTTAAAGAGTGGATTGTAAAATTAATAATAGATAAGCCTGTTTCGAAACATATGACGATACTTAGTCTTCATTTTAAAGAAAGTGACTATGATTATCCAGGTAAATATTAGTATTTGACATTTTATTATTCCAAAATGTTGGTTTTATGCAAATAACATTGGGACCATGGTGTCATATTTGTTTTTCTTTTTTAATTTTCCCCATTTTTGTCTTACATCCGTTGTGCTTAATTGTTCCAAGTTTTCAATGCGAAGCCTGAAAGTTTTAACAAATAAATAAATAATATGACAAAGAATCTAAGCTGTCATAACAATGATTGTATGAATAGGTACCTAATTAATGTTATTACTAACCGAAAAACGTAGAGTAAAGTTACAATGATGTGTTTGCATTTACCAGAACTACCAGCTTTACACTCACAATGACAAGAAAATTGCTTATTATTATTAATAAATTTGATATCCACTTTTATTTGATGGGGCAGTCCTTTAAAATTGCTAGTTTGAAGGCACAAGGCTTGTAAAATAACTGTTTTTTTACTTCTAGATATTATTCCACATGTTATTATGTGGTTTGCATCAAGAATAGCCTGCCCTTCAATTAATGGTCTCTTAAAATTACCAACTATCTCTATTACATCAACTAAGTCTATCCCCGTTCTTTCCGACATTTTGAAAATGCTACTAGCGCACCCTATAGTCGATTGCGCCCGCCTATATCTCTAGCATTAATCAATGATATATAACTACTTTAGTGGTATTTTCATCATAAATTCATGCACTTGCTGAATCCTAGAATAAAGGGATATGTGGTAAGGAGTCAAAATGATGAGTGATACTCCATATTTCTTCTCCCTTGCTAAACTTAATGCAGAATCAAGTTTAAATCAAGTGTTCCAGTGGATGATCCCCTGTTGTCTTTTTTTACATTACATGAAACATTTGCAGGTGTGCCATCTGTCATGTATTTTCTGTCAAACCTACTTTTTTGGTTTGCTTAATGCTTAGTAATAGTAGTTAGTAGGGTGAATGTTTAGTATTTAATTGTATAAGCTTCTTCATTCATGAAACACAATTACAGGAATTTTTTAGGATGTGTAAAAAATGTATGTTGACTTAACTAGTTATGATGCAACGAGAATTTGATTGCATTTTTTTTTTTGCAGTCCAATTTTCTTATTCGAATAATGCTCATTATTTTTATAAACTTACTACTATCATTTTTTACTAACTGGACAGCCAGTCTACATGAAAATGTAGTGCTCTTTCGGGTGGTAAAAAAGGAAAATTTCTACCGATTTATTTAAACTTAAAGAAAAAACAAAAGAAAAAACAACTACTTGAAAAAAATACAAAAACTGCAATTAATTGAAAAGAGTGGGAGCCAGGCTTTTTTTAAAAGAAACTTTTTTGAAGAAAATCAGATGTAGAATTGCTGGCATTTCTTTCTCTCTGGTTATCTAAAACATTATTTAGATATTCAAATCTATAAATATAAAAATAAATACTGCAAACTATTCTTTACAGGGGAGCAATAAAATACGTTAGCTCACTCAAATCACTTTTATTCTGACTGTTGGGCTGTATTTCATAAGGAATTAAAATTAGTAAATTGATCACAAAAAAATAAAAAACAAAAAATGCCATGGACCAAGGATATTGTGGTATTTATCAGTGTGGTGTTTGCTACAGAGGTGCGGTTACTTGGGCTAGGGAGAAGGTATAAGTTGAAGGATTATGTGTGGCCATTGAAAAAAAAAATAACCAGAGGAAGTTCAATTTACCAAAAGATGCACTAGTAATAATTGATACTACTAGCAGATCCATACAGACTATTGCTAGTGACCCATTACTTACTTGTTAAGACCTAAGCTCACGTAGACAAGATACAATATATTTGGCCAAATCAATAAGGCGACCTTTTTTTCTGCGATTATGGAAAGAATTTCTCACCAGAGTCTCCTAACTCTAACCACTGTTAAGATGAAAGAAGTGTGTGATTTAATTAATAAAATTTCCAGGGTTTTGCATCAGCAGAAATATTTAAAATGTATTCTATACAGGCCAGTTTAACTTAAAGTTTAGTATTTAAGTCATGGAGTTATATTGATAGTATTTATGCATCAATAATAATTTTAAATTATTTTATTAGAAGATAAAAGAACCCAGGTCCTCCGCATCTACGTTGCGGCGCTCTTACCACTGAGCTAACCGTGGGGCCGTCCTAGACGTGATCGAATCTTTTACTTCTGCGATCCCTCTGCGATGTTCAGCCCCCCGGTACTTCGCTACATTGTGGCGAGACCTGGTGGGAGGGATCGCAGAAGTAAAAGATTCGATCACGTCTAGGACGGCCCCACGGTTAGCTCAGTGGTAAGAGCGCCGCAACGTAGATGCGGAGGACCTGGGTTCGATTCCCGGCCGTGGTCGAATCTTTTATCTTCTAATAAAATAATTTAAATATTATTCAACCAAAGACTATAAATAAATAACATCATTAAATAATAATTTTAATTGTAATGACAACTTTAATCGGATAATTACCAATACCAAAAGTTTGTAAGCATATTTCTTTATTGATTTTTTTTTTTTTTTTGTACATAATTGATTCAACCCATTTGTTCCCAGAACTATTTCGGTTTAAGAAATTGATGAAAATCAATTTTTAAATTTAAATAGACACTCTGAAATGTGATATATAATAAAAAATAACATAATCAATACAGGGACTAAGATAAGCCCTATTGCGAAAATGCAACACTGGGAACTAATGTAATTATTTAAATAAAGGACTCGGGATTCATAAAAAAATCTGTTTTAATTATTGTTATGAATGAAAACTTGAAAAACATTTTTCATTAAGTGCTACATTGCACTTAGTGCATTTTTTAATAGTTGTTGAATGACACATGAGACATCTGTCTGCTTTTCCTTGGAAGAGATGAGATGACCTATGTTTTCGTATCTTGAATCAACAGGATGGTTGATGACGAAGAAGCTACTGGACCTATTGCAATGACAAATATATGTAAACATTAATACAGAGAACAGATTAGAAGCATTATCTGACATTTTCCTGGAGTTTCCATTCGTATTCAGAAGGGATTTAGCCAAACATTTTCTTAAAGAAAGCAGGTCATGTTCTGGTTCATCTGAAAAATCTTTCCTCATTTTTCTATATACTAGCCATGAGTTATTGACAGTAGCTCCTAAAGATTCAATTACACCAATATTGTGTTCGTCAATTCTTATATCCATTGATTCATTGTAAAGCACAAGTTCCGCCTGTCGAAAATTTAAGTTATTAAATTCTCCTCCTACATCCTTATCACCACTTTCTTCATCTGAAATTACTCATTGATCAGGGGGAGGTGTTACATATCAATCCAGCTAAACAGCATTTTTGATATATTTGTCTCTTCTAACATAGACATAATCTATGTCCTCGGGATTTGCGTGAGGAGTACAATGTTTTGGCTTTTAGATCTTCGCTGAGAAAACATTTTTCCTCTTGAAATAAATGGTTGTTCTTGATCATGATTTCCACCCATTTCACTAAAAATAAAAAATGGAATAATACTACGGTATAATCAATTGAAAACCTTTCTTCCCAGTGTTGCGTTATCGCAGTAGGAGAATTTATATTCGAATAACTCATGCTCTGTTATAAATTTTCATACTTAGCTTTTATTATTCTGATTCTGAAGGCCTGTAGTGAACTAATCCCAAATTTGAAACTTCTGCCAATGTTACAAAGGAAGCAATAAATAAAAATGTTCACCAAAATCAAATCTCCGGATTGCGAAAAATTTGGTGTCAAACTAAACTGATCATAGATGACACTACAGTGTTTTGGGCAAAATAAATGGGAGTAGATTCTTCCTAGAGTGGGGAACTGTTCATGTGAATTACAGTCCCCTCGGCAGTAAAGCTTGGTCAGGAATTATGTTTATTTCCGGAAAAGTAGACTGTAGTGTTTTCGCAACACTGGGTATAAATGTGTTAATAAAACTAACCTAAATGAGCCTGAATATACCTAATGTTCAAGTAGATAACAAAGTTATCCGGTTTAGAGAGAATTTTGTAAAATCAATTATGGCATGCATGCATTTGTTTACCACTAACTATAGCTGTATATGTTTCGTATAGTTAAAAAAAGTTTAGAAAAACTATGAAGTGATCCATTCATTCCTTAATAAACTGAAATAGGGAGATATATGAGTTTATTTCAAATGGAAAAGAATTTAGTGACAACTTTTATATCAATCAAACTTTTCAGATTCACTCTTATTTTGGGGTTTGACTCTAGTTATAAACAAAACTATATAAGATTCCACTTTCAAAAATGAAATGTATTAATAAGTTTTTTATTTTGCAAAAGGCATGGAAAGAGGCTTTCTTTATGAATGTGCTGATATCTGTTTTATTTTCCTAAAATTAACAACAAAAATTTAACGAAATTAAATGAAGAAATATAAAACATTTTATAAATCTGCCATTGTGTTTATTTATTACTTTTACTTATCGGTGTATGAAATATACATTAATGGAAAGTATTGCGATTGTGAAAAATTTTAACTTCCAGTTTTCAACAGAAATATATGTTTTGGGGACCTCCGAGTCCAAATAACCAGGTTCCATGAAATGGTCTGTGAATGTGTGTGTGTGTGTGTGTGTGAACAGACTAGCTCAAAAAATATAAACCATACGAACCTGAAATTTGGTATTTAGAATGCCCTTGATGTGACAGCGACATTTTGATCAAAATTGGTCATATGTAGGGAGGACTTTATTAAATAAATTTCTTGTACATCAATAAGAAAATGAGAATCTAGAGGTTTTTGGTTCATGGAAATCTAGGTCAAGATTTATAGATGAAATTCAATGATATTAATGATACCAAGAAAATAATGGAAATGTTAGACATTGAACTCTAATAAGCGCTTGTTTTATAAAAGTTAAATTTGGCTTATCAAGGAAATATTGATAAAGAATGGTCTCCAGATGGAAAGTCATTGCTTTTCAGGAATGCTAAGAGGCATATAAGTCTGATTTATTCTTTGAGAATAATAGTTTGGCTTATGAAGATTCTCAATAGTGGCTTATGAAATAAATAATTAATATCCTGGATGAAGCTACAATGGCCTTGTTTTAGCTTAAATTTAATTAAATTATTATTACAAAATTGCTTTATCTTCATCATATATCATAGACTTCGAAAAATAGAAATTCGACTTCAAACTTCTAACAAGTCAAATATTTCAAATATAACCCTAGTTTAAGAATCAAAATTACAATTCTATCTCCATCCATATCCTATCTTATATCCCTTTTATTTGATAACTCATTCATTTACACCCATTGTTCCTGAAAGCCGGAAAGAAAGATGTATTCTTCTTTAATATATTATATATAGTATAACATTATTATATTTTATCTACTAGTTATAGGATAAGTAGCAGTTTTTTAAATGACCAAACTTAATGTAATAATTGATAAAAATCATATGTACATATATTTTTTACAGACAGATGGAATAGATAAGCACAGATCTGGTAACGAGTATTGGTACGACTACTTGGTGAGGGCTGGAGGCCATGGATTGGACCTCGGGCAGAGGGAAGCGAAGCAGGGTGACTTTGTGAGGGGGGTGTACCATGTTCTACTTCCTGACCACAGGACCCAAGTGGTCCAATACTGGTCCGATTGGTCTGGCTACCATCCCACCATCACCTATTCCTATCCCTAACAGCTAAAAAAACAATCAATTATTCAGTATTATAATCAAAGCAACATATGTACATAACTGTTTGTAAATGTAATGATTGTATATTATGTATGTGCCATTGTTAGGGGAAATGTATATGTGATATTATCTATATATCTTTAATTTTTTATCATTTACAGCTATTGAGCAATGTAGAAAGTAATGGAAGAATCAAATTATTCTGTAACTTTTATTTTTAAAAAACTATTAGGTAGCTATCATTTTATATTGTATAGTATTTTTTTTTTTTTTTTAATGTATAAAGATCAGTTATATTAAGTTCTGAATTTGTAAAATGCTGTGAGTTAAAATTAATTTGTTGTAATTTTATTTGAATAAAAATCATAAGTTTTTTAGTTTCACTTACCTTTGTATGAAATATATAGTAACGATGCGGATCATGGAAAATTTCGACTTTTCCAGTTTTCAACAGAAATACACTTTTTGGGATCCCTGAGACCCAGGAAAAGGTCTGTGTGCACAGACTAGCTCAAAAACTATAAACCATACGAACCTGAAATTGGGTATTTGGTTTATATATATGCCCCCTGATGCAAAAATTTCATCAAAATTGTTCAAATGAGAGAGGCACTTTATTTAATAAATTTAGTCACATTTTTAAGTTTTTATCGATTTTCTCAAAAGCTGCTCTAATAATTTTGATCAAAGTAGTCATCAAGTATTGATGGGACATTATAAATTTAATCAAAATTGATTAAACCGAGGGGGCACTTTATTTAATAAATTTTGTCTCCTTCTTAGTTTTTTTTTTTTTTTTCGATTTTCTCAAAAACAGCTTTAAAAATTTTGATCAAACTCATCATATTTATTGAGAATCAAGTAGGGCCATTCCAGGTCAAATCATTCAGCCAAAGTTCAAAATTTTACCTCCCCACCTCAGATTTTGATAAAAATTTATAGGTATTAAGTACATACAGAAATAAAAAAAAATGCCAAATTTTACCTAATTCCAACAAGTAGTTTCAGAGTTATGGTCATTTGAACTTTTGAGATATTTGAAGTTCCGATGACGACTTGAGCTCAAAACCAACTTGTAGGTGTTAATTCTTTCCTCTGTAGAATGGGCATTAATTGAACTGGAGCTTTCAAAATTTATTCATTAATTCTGCATTTCATACAAAATCGGGTGATACCATAAATATTAGAGAGATCATTTTCCATCATGGAAAAAAAAATTCTTAAACAAAAAAATTTAGATTTTTCCCAAGTTGTAAAACAGTCATCAAAAAATGCCATGGGCAATAAAAGACAGACTCTGTTTCTAGCTTGCTTGCGAAACTGTAGTAGCCCTGAAGATGCCTGAATAGGCGAAAATTTGGCATGTAACCTGCATGATTAAGTGCATTATTGAAATAATACGAGACTTTGAGGCCTTGCATTCTATATCTATAAACTATTATATATTGCTAAAAAGTAGATGAAATTCTCTATCTAATGATGAAATAATATGAGTGGCTCTTTGACTTATAAGGATTTTATGTCGATTTGAATCAAATATAGTAAAATTTAATTTAAAAGTGGCGCATACAAATTAATACAGCTGAAATCTATCTCCAAATATCCTCGTACAAAGATACAATATTGAAAAGGGCATCTAATTCCCTTTTAAATGTATAATGATATAGGTGGGCTTTTGAGTTGGAAGTGTTTTATTACCATTTAAATCTAATAAATTTAATTCAACCCAGTGTGATATGTACATTTCTATTTGGCTAAAATCTCTCTCCAAGACTAATAAACTATTATATATCGCTGAAATTGGATGAAATTTTCTATCAAATGATGAAATAATATTAGTGGGTTATTGAGTCATAAGAGTTACATTTCGATTAAATTTAATATAGTGAAATTAGCTTTAAAAGTGGCGCATTCAAATTATTACAAATTTAAGAATTTTTGCGGGCTTTTAAGTTTAAAGAGTTGTTTTATAAGAAAATTTAATAATATGAAATCAACTAACAACAATGATAGGAACAGATTGATTTTGTCGCACCAACTATTGTTTCTACGCTATAAGTCAAAGAGCCACTCATATTATTTCATCATTAGATAGAGAATTTTATTCTCTTTCTATTGATATATAGTTTGTTAGGTTGGTTGGAGAGAGATTATTGCCCATGGCATTTTTTGATGACAGTTTTACAACTTGGGAAAAATCTAAATTTTTTTGTTTAAGAATTTTTTTTTTCCATGATGGAAAATGATCTCTCTAATATTTATGGTATCACCCGATTTTGTATGAAATGCAGAATTAATGAATAAATTTTGAAAGCTCCAGTTCAATTAATGCCCATTCTACAGAGGAAAGTATTAACACCTACAAGTTGGTTTTGAGCTCAGTCGTCATCGGAACTTCAAATATCTCAAAAGTTCAAATGACCATAATTCTGAAACTACTTGTTGGAATTGGGTAAAATTTGGCATTTTTTCCTATTTCTGTATGTACTTAATACCTATAAATTTTTATCAAAATCTGAGGTGGGGAGGTAAAATTTTGAACTTTGGCTGAATGATTTGACGTGGAATGGCCCAGTATTCTTTAATATCATGAAGCATTATCATCATTAAAATATTTTGAGGTTGCTAACATGGGGGAAGGGACTTTTTTGTTTTCCTATAAAGTACCTTTGTTTTTATTTATATGGAGAAATTAACTGTCTCTCGTTATGCATAAAAATAAGATATGGCTAAATATGAAACATGAAAAAATCAAGTAAACATATACAGGAGAAAACAGAAAAATATTCCGACAAAAAAACTTTTATTTAACAATAAAAAAATTTAGTGTACTCTAGAGAGCAAAAATAAACAAAAATAAGTAAATGAATGTGGAAAAATTTGTGAATATGAGGAATGGCGTTTACATATTTTCTAAGTAAGTTGGCAAGTGAAAGTTGTGTGTTGCGCGCATCGCACCAGATTTTTTCTTTTAAGATAAAAATAAAACTAAACACTTTTTAGGCCGAGCGCAAATTGAGACACTCGCGACGCAGAGCAGGCAAATTGGCACTCCTGGATGGGCCACAGAAAACTGTGCCGATGCGACGCAGTTTTCGATATCTGATTATTTTAATTCCTATGATTAACATTTAATATTATTGTTTGTGAAGTTCTACTTTTCTCTTAAGTAGGTTAATGAAACTAAGTAGGTCTTCTGTATATATAGGGTTTTCTAGATAAGTACTAGGGAAAAAAACAGTTTTAAAAATGCAATCATTTTAAAAATATATATATTCTGTTATTTTAGATTCCCAACTCATTATTTAATTTTGAAATTTCTCGCTATTCCAAAATTGCATGATGGGACTGTTTTGAATTTCTAAAACTAAACAATTTCAGGATGAAAAATGTTCCTTGTAAAATTATTTATAAAAAAGTATATACATATATTAAAATTCAGATGAGGGCCTTTCTGAAGTTCTAAAAGTAGATACTTTTGGTAAATATTTTTAATATTGTTATTTTATTTGTAATTCCTTTTCCGATTTTTATTAGTTTTTAATCGTCTTACTGTGACACGTTAAACAAATTAGAAAAACAAGTTTTCTTCTCATAGATACTAGAAGTTAATTAAACGATTTAATAAGTTATGATCTTAGGAAAATTTGACTGATATTATCCCACCAAAAACAAATAGGCTTTGTGGAAATGTTGATTAAAAACAAATAATGTATATTTCTTCTTTTATTGAATATATTTGAGTAAAAAGAAAACTGCTATTTAAAAATCGACCATGTCTTGATTGGAACATTTTTAACAAGAAATTTGATGTGAATATAACTTCTCTTTGATAATCACTACTTAATTTATTTATATACTTATACAGAATGCAGTAGAAGAAAAAATTCTGGACTTCATTCTGGGACGAGATCCTTTGGAATTAACTGACTAGAACAAAAAATAAAATTAGAACTGGTCAAATAATTAATGTATTGGTGGATAATAAAAGATAAGATTTGCATAAAAAACAAAAGTAAATATTTATAAAAAATTAAAAGTATACAAAATAGTGAATAATATATTCAATTATCAAATTAATAAAATCGGAAATAAATTTCTAGTGAAAATACTGAAGTATTAAAAAAAAATATTACATAATGATATTATGTTGTTAAAATCGTGTAAGAGGATTTTAAGAGGCATTGTACACGCAAATATTTCGAGCCTAATATGATAAAAGGAACAAGCTTCTACAAACTTAGAGGTTAGTCAGACCTCTCATTTCATGATTTTAAACATCACGATAGGTTATTATTTTAAGCATTGTATCTCTCAGATTAAATAGTAAATTTAATGTAATTATGAGCTTCACCAGACTCAGACGGAAATAGTTGTTTTAAGAAATTTCTGTGTACAAATTCTTTCGTGACCTGGTCTTTTCTCCATATACGCATTTTACCACGATATTTTTTAACAAGGTTTTTTGATATAGCAACTTTTTTTGTTTCCAACTCTATTTCCGAATCAGGTTCCGAGCTTGAATTGAAGCCCCTGCCTTCGGAAGACTGCGGCACAGAAACTGCCCTCCAAAGTGCGCGGTCACCTATGCGACGAATTTTTTTTTTCGTGCTGCCTGCTCTGCTCTGCGTCACCTGCGTGGCACAGTTCAATGTGCGCCTTACCATATGCTTCTGTTAAATTTTTATGATTCCAGCTGAGAAATACCATTGAGGTGCGGGATGGCCGAATGGGCAAACACGTTAGGAAATAACGTTTGTACCTGACAACGTATGATTGGAGACACGAAGATAGCCGGTTCAAAACCCGTAACCAGGGGACAATGAGTAATAATCGGCATTAATCCCTCACCCTTTCCCCTGTTCCAGGAAACCTAAAGGAATATCCTAAATGATGAAGAAGGCAAGGAACAAAAAAAAATCTTATGTAAGATGTGCTTTATTAGGACAAAGGACAAAAGAAGCTGTCAGCTTTTAATTTATCTTATTTTTTCTGTAATTTTAAAAATTGGTATTAGAACAGTTAATAAATTGAAAAATGAATAGTTAGGATGCTCGAAGCAACTATTGAAGTTTCATCCAGCTGATTCTACCGAACATGGATGACTTGAGACCTACCGAAGTTTTCAGCTGTGGTTTCGGTTTCGGCTAAAAATCGGCCGAACCTTCGGTCAAGCCTTGATTATTTTTGGTAATTATTCATCTATGCATTTTTTTATTACGAGAGGCTTTTCTATGGCTTATTTTCATTTGTAAGTCTGTTATTTTGTTTATATATATTCCAATATTCCACTAATGTTTTTTGATAGTATGCTAGGCCCAAAGTTGATAATATTAGTTTTTATACTTGAAATAATTGTTAATGTGCAAAGTTTGATTGATTGAATATTTGTTTGTCTTTAATTGTGTTATTTGATGTTGTCTCGGTTTTCATCTTTTTTTCTTTCAATTTGCAATTTTTTTAAGCATTCATCTATGAGTATCTTAGTGAAAAGATGTGTGAACATTGCATGTGCAAACTAATAATTTATAGTTCATTTGTGTATATTGATTTATTTCATGTCTATTTTTTAAACTGTAATTATTTTTGTTGTTTAGAGAGCTTTGCTGGATTTAGGATTCTAATTGGGCTTCAGTTGGTATATATACTCTCTCCTGTAGAGCACCTCCAGGTTACTTCCGCCCTGGATTCAACCATCAGTGCTTGGCCAAGGAATGCCCAGGGAAAGTGACCTATCTTGCTAACAATGCATTCAATGTTCGGCCAATACTTGAAACCTGTATCAAAGTCATGTTGAAAGTATACATTCCTCTTGTGATAGGGGAAGTAGCCAATCTCTTGTGGAGGAGGAGGTCATTTCGCTGAATCATTCGTGTTCAACTTCTCGCACAGAGGGTAGAAGACAGCGAAATTTAATTGAAGTTCATTCTTTAATAGAATTCATCAGGTTACATAGCTGTTCTTCTCTAATAAAGTTGCCACCTGTTTTACATTTATATAAAATAGTAGGGGATGATTTTTAATTTTTCGTCACCACCGTGAATGGATTAACTATTATTAATTTAAGAATTAACTTTTCAATGTTTCAACTCATACTATCGGTTTTTTTAATCGGCTCTTTCGTCTCTAAGAGGATGTAACGTATGTTTTCCCCAAAATTATTATTTTTTGTAATCACACCTTGCAGTTTTGCTTGTTTGCCATTCGGTAGCTTTTGACTTTATTATAGAATATTTTCGTTTTATTTCCTTCTTTCTTGTTTCTTTATAAAATATCTTATTGCCAATTAGAGCTCGAACGCGCGGTGTTAGCATTAGTGAAGGACGTCATCCTTGAAGACCTGTTCGAATCTTTCGTTTAAGTGTACTCTTTCAAGCCATTATGCTTAGAACACTTAAAATGATTCATAATATTTTTAATATTTGTCAAAATAGAATTAAAATCTCCATTCGATGTCTGTCTTCCATATGATTGAGTGTCGATTTTCGTAGATGACTTAAAGTAGAGCAATCCGTCAGTTCGATAAGAATTGAAAATTGAAATACAAAACGAGATAGTGGTCCTTACAAAATAAACCGATTACACTTAACTCTAGAAACGTATTCCAGACAGCTCGTTTGTGGAACCAGTTTCGGTAATGACAGTATTATCATTTTCAATTTCCTAGGTCCTCATTCCGGCTGCCAGGTGTGTCCCACTACTTCCTGTTTTCTTGAGATAGATTCTTGTTCTATTTAGGGCAAACTGAATTATCCTTAGAAAGAAAAAAATAATTGACTAATGACTTTGAGATTTTGAATATAGAAAAAGGTAATAAAGATAAAAGTGCTTAAGAGTTGTCTCTAATTTGCCCAGTAAAAGTCCAGATCACTTAAAAAAAAAAAAAAAAAAAAAAAAAAAAATGTTAGAATCCGTTTCGGTCTGAAACAACGAATCCTAAAAGAAAAGTAGCCTTTGTTTTTTTTTCAATAGTTTCACAACGAAGAAAATTAACATGGAAATTAATATATTATATGCATTGCTTTTAGATTCCAAAATTGAGGAATGCATTTTTTTTTCTCGAAATTAAAATCTACTTATTCTGTATAAGTACCCAAAAACCAACGAATCCTATAAAAGTAGATCTTTAATAATCGTTATAATAACTTCGGATAGTATCACCCAGTGCCATGGGTGTTAGTAGGGGCAGTATAGGGCTTCAGTAGAAGCCTTGAAGTCCCCAAAAAAAAAAAAAAAAAAAAAAAAAAAAAAAAAAAAAAAAAAAAAAAAAACTTCGGATGAATTCGTAGTTCTAAGTAAGACATTTTTTTTATATTTGTACAAAAAGCTAAATAAAATAAATAAGTAATTAATTATATCTAAGCGTGAAATTTTTAAAATTTAATCAGATGTTATGTATGAAATGTTTTTATTTTTTCATATCTACTGAAATTTACAGCTGTATGTGTAAAATTGTTTTTATCTGATTAAAGGTCTGGCCACACATGTCCGCACCGGATCCGCACCGTAGCATTAATATAGGTTATGTTCAGAATATTTTTAATTTAACTTACATATTACCTTTAGTTATGCCTAGAGGTCAGGCCACACATGTCAGACAAAGGCCACTTTAGGCATAACTAAAGGTAATATGTAAGTTAAATTAAAAATATTCTGAACATAACCTATATTAATGCTATGGTGCGGATCCGGTGCGGACATGTGTGGCCAGACCCTTATTCTTTGTCTGTAAAAAAGTATAAAATACAAGTTATTACAATAAAACATTAAGAACATGAAATAGAAAAATAAAACATAGGTATTATAAGATTACCTGTACAAAATAATTAAATTCTACGTCCTTAAACTAGTGAGAAACTATAACGTTATAATAAGTCTGAGCACTGTAAACACTCGACTAACCCAACATTAAGCACTCTCCAACGCATGTGTTCTATCGAATGGTTATACAAATATAATGAAGGTTGCAACAGTGTTATATGTCGTCACACTGTAGTAAACTTACATATGTACTACAAACAAAAATGAAACAAGTAAATGCGAGCAAAAAACTAATAGATGGCATGAGAATGGTTGAAGAAGAATTACGTGTCAGTAGCTTTCCAATGAAATTTTGAAGTCAAAAGATTACGAGGGCTTCTAGTCAGGCACCTGTGAGGATTATCAGGAATAGAAGAAGAACCTAGTGTACTCGGAATAGAATTGAATATTAAGTTATGGATAAAAGAAGAACTTGTACACAATCCCCCACCCTTTAACATGGCCCGGTAAAACCCCGAATAGCCTAAAAGGCAAGGAAGGAGGGTAACCAAAAAAAAAGAAATGGCAAGGATGATAGATTTTCAGAATCTCTGTGACCGACCAATGCCACTAATAAATAATATGAAAGGTATAATAAAGTCTTATAGGAAAAATCAAATTAATATGATCCAATTCTGATCATTAATTTTAATAAAAGATTTGAAATGGAAACATATCTGCTTAAAGATTGCGGATTAAATAGATCAGATCCGTCAGCATAACGCAATCACCGACAGACGTGCACTCATAAGATACTTATCAGTACTGGAAAGATGCTGGCCTAACCTCACGTTTCCCTTACGGTAATTAATCTCCAAGCCATGCGATTACTTCCCTACCACACTTGAGGGATCCAATAGGAAGTCCAATTCAAACTGACCGTTCCCTTCTTACGTGGAGGAGCAACCACTGCAACACGTCTTCTGTTCTTTCTGCTAGGTTCTGTTTAACACAAAAAATATGGAGGCAAGATGAAACACGCCCAATTTTTCCACTAATGACTATCTCCAAATAAATTAAGTCAGATGAAATTGAAAGTAAACTTTGTATCGCTTTGTTTGTTTCATATAAATCTATTTTTAAGATCGAGGTAAGACAGATTTTCATAAATTTTCAATTCAACCATCAAAGATATATTACGATAATTGAAATTCCTTATCCTAATCTCACAGAAGCTAGGGATGTTACATCAATATTTTATGTGTCAATGGTTTTTTGACATCGATGTTTTTGGTTGACCTGTTTATTTTTTTATTTATTGAAAAAGTGCAAGAGTATAAAACAAAATGTAACCATAGGGTCGGTCACCTGTGATGTAGTGGTTAGCATGGAAACCTACAATACTAAAGGTCGCGAGTTCGCGTCCAGCGGTGGCCCTATGATTTATTAATGGGAGTAAAAAATCCTAAGCTATGCCGTCCCTCGGATAGGACGTAAAATGGAGGTCCCGAGCCTGTACTATGATAAAGATCCCTTTTCTAATTACATCTGGATATGCAAAATTTAGGACTCCCAATGTAGTATCGTCCGATTAGCCTTAGTAGCATAAATGGACGTTAATACAAAAAAACAAACAAATGTAACCATGTTGCCTAGTTTTTAAATTTAGTAAAGTAAGGGTACAGCAAAAAAGACACAGTTACAGAGACTTCTAACTTTTCATTAAAAAAATTGAGGAATCATTACTAACCATATGATTGACAAAACCATATAAACTGACATACACATCTTAACAGTTGACCATCATATACTTAAGACCCTTTACAAAAGTTTTTATACTAACTTACATGGGCAATTCGACTAACTAATAAGAGACCTGAAAACAGCTGCCATACTCATGTATAGAAGATTAAAAAGAAGTTGGATGAGAGATCTCTATCTTTAGCAGACCACGGTAACTGAGACAAGCCAGATAAGAGCTACTGCTGAGTGCCTGACAAGTCATTATAACATTGGAATACAATCCAAATCGTTTACTGATTGTCGGGAGTTCGTTACAGACGCAAATTAAAATATAAAGACAATCAAAAAATGGTATCACAGTTTTTCATTCAGTAAATGTGTACGGAAGGGGAACGAGACAAAAGGCGACAGCTAAAAATCAATCACTGTATACGTGTCTCTTTCTTGGGTTTTCATTTATGAAGTAAAAAGGGTACAAAAGTGAGCCACACGGGATTATTAGTTTTTGTTCTGTTTTAATTCTTACACTAAGGTTAAATTTATTATTAAGATGTCTCCAAAAAGGAATTATGTATATTTCCATTTTTTTCTAGCAAATATATCAAAAGTGAAGGGGAGGGAAGGGTTTGAAGGCTTTAATTTAAGAAAACGCAACTTTAATTCTTACAATAAGGTTAAATTTATTATTAAGACGCCTCCAAAAAGGAAATATGTATATTTCCATTTTTTTTTGTAGCAAATATATCCAAAGTGAGCGAGTGGTTGGAAGGCTTTAATTTAAGGAAACTCTGTTTTATAACAACATTTGTTTAGTTAATGCTGCTAAATAAAATCATTTAAAATTATTCACGAGAATTAGGGGGCTAGGAGATCAATGATTAAAAATGGATATTAAAAAACTTCGATGTTTGAATATTGAACATGATGTTTTGCTTTCCTCTAATTCAAACATCACGTTTTCGACTTAATATACTACACAGTATAGAATAACTTCAGAATATTTTATTCTATACTCTATACTCAAACCTCGCGGTGCCATTTTTTTAGGCTTGTATTTATTAGCTAACATCTTCTTCTTACTTTCAGCTTAAGAAATAGCAATCTCGAAACTTCACATGACCTGGTTTTATATATCTTAAAAGTAATTCCTTAGGACTTATTAATTCTATATTTAGTACTTTATTATTAAACAATTTCTTTTCTTTTTTTAACTTTATTAGGTAGTACTTATCCAGGAAAGATTAGTTTTATATATATATAGGATATATTTATATATATGTACTTAACTAGTATATATTCTCCAGAAAGACGAACTTCAACATTGACCCGAAATTTTTAGGTTACGTCCCCGCTTGTGCACAACTCCTATGCTGTAATGCTCGTGGTTGAAGCATTATCTTTTAAAACCATCTTGTTCCCGGTTTTAGTGTTCTTTCCGAGTGAGCCTTTGAGCAACATGAAATATTCATGTAGACTAAATGTGGATCCATGAAACTTGAGTATTCTAGTCTTCAAAAACCGCATATTTATCATGATGCTAGAAAAAAATTCCCTACCAACTCATTGTAGATGAATTTATGTGTTAGAAAAAAAAAATCCAATTTATATAAGGTTTTCAATATAATATGAATTCCCAGAACTGATATAAATTTTCAAAATGGAATTTTTTTTAGTGAATTTATAAATGTTTAGTTAATACAAGAAGAAAACATTGCTATTGAATCATTAATTTTTGAGATGATGCTTCATGGTAATATTTTGTCTTTAATAATTATGTAATCTTCTTTATTAAAGAATGCAGCATTGATACAGCTTTTTTACTTTCACTTATCTATACATTAAATATATAGTAAAGAAAAGTATAGCAATTGTGAAAAATTTTGGCTTACAGTTTTCAACAGAAATATATGTTATGGGGAGGTCTTCGTGGAAGGTTCCAGGCCCCCGCCAAAAAAAAATCTATACCCATCCACGAGCTCCACCGGTTTGTTCTGACCGCTACTTCCTTCCAACAAAAGGTTTAGGATTTTGAACCATATGTTTTCATTTTACCACCTAACGTTAAATATGTATATTCCCGCGATGTGACACCAAGAATTCCATTAAAATTGGTCAAACGGATTTTTGGTCAAAAATTTTACATTGTTTTCGATTTTCTCAAAAACGGCTCTAACAATTTTGATAAAACTGGATATTTGATGTATGTATATGACCGCGATATGACAGCGAAAATGTCATCAAAATTGATCAAACGGAGAGGGCACTTAATTTTATAACTGTTTTCCCATTTCATCATTTTGTCGATTTCCTCAACAATAGCTTTAAAGATTTTGATTAATCTCGTCATGTTTAATGAGTACTCAAGTATTCTTTAATCCCAGGTAAGCTTCATCATTATTAAAATGTTCTGAGGGTAAGGAGGACTATTTTACTATAAAGTACCTTTGTTTTTGTTTATATGGAGAAATTATACTCGTTTCGCCTCAAAATAAGAAATGGCTAAATATGAATTATGAAAACATATACATGGGAAAAAATATTCCGTCAACTCATAAGGGCCATTATCTGAAAATGTGTAAATCGTTAGTCCGGTCCATTTTCGACCACTAAAATGAGAGCTAGTTACTAGAAAAAGATAGGAACTATTTCACTCCTAAAAATATGCGGTGTCATTTATTGTTACCAATAACAATTAATAAAATAAAAAAAGGTATGTCCAGACGTTTCTCCTTTACTCCATCACATAAAGTTTTGGATGGTCTGAGCGTTGAGGGGGACATGGCCCAAAGCCAGTGGAATGAATCGGTTCAGGGAAGACCCTAGGATCATTTTGACTGCCGACCTGCGATGGCTTGCCTCCGCCGGGCCGGGATAGCCGAGCGTGTTTGAGCGCGACCCGCTTTAGCACGCTCGAGCCGAACGGTGGCGGTTCGAATCCGCCCTGGGATGGTTGACTTTTATTTCGTAGAGGCCCCACGGAAGAAATCTCAAACTAGCCACAATGGTTAGAATAGGTTGGTTACACATGTAGAGTAACCCCCCGTATGCCACACATGGCCAGGTAAGGGTACCGAACAAAAAAAAAAAAAAAAAAAAAGGCTTGCCTCCGCTGTCAGATTCAGGTTATTACGAGAAATCTACGTTGTGGTCAATAGCTACTTCACTCCCTCACTTCAAAGAAACTGGTGAGTTTCCAAGTAATTTTTTCACTCAACAATTGTTTTTCGATGGAAAATGGTCATAGTTTTCGATTTCGCAGTTTTTTTTTTTCAATTTTAACCTACTTACAGTGATTAAAAAATAATAAAGAGTTTGAAAATTTCACTCCCTCATTCTTCACTCCCTCACTTTTTCCAAAAAAATCTTAAATGAGGGAGCGAATAACTATATTCTTTGTATTCCAAAAAAAATTTGAGAATGCTTTTGAATGTGAATGTGACGATTCCTAAACTATGACCAAAAGTATGTGACTGTAGCCTAACCTAACTCTACAACCAAGCTTACTTTTGGCTATACGCGTTTTGAATTTCCTATTTTTGAATTTTAAATTGTTTTTATTCTATTTCTATTGTTATTTAAGATTGTATTTCTTTAAAATGTACCCGTTTTTACTTTCACTTCTCAAAGTTTACTACTACCTCAACACATTTTTCACTACCTCACTCACCCTTCACTCCCTCACTTTGAAATTGTTTTTTTAGTTTTTTAAAAGAACTATTAAAGGTTCTCCTGTTTGGCTACTATTTAAAAAGTGAAGGTAATGAAGGTAATTTGCCACTGAGTTTTTCGGCCCGAAATTATGACATTTCAATAATGAAATTTTAGGAAGTGAAATCTATGCATTTCCAGATAATGACCCATAAATGATGTTGAGCTCACGCATGCGCAGATCGCCTTTTTATGACAAACCATTGTTTATAATTAAAGATGTTCTGTTCATATAATGGAAATTATTTTGTTTCTTGGTAACTATATGAAGTATTCAAGAATTACATAGAGCATTATGAAATCAGATTACTTGGAGTATTATGTTTGCATCATTGGCGGATCCAGGGTGGGGGGTGGGAGGCTGTGGGGGCTGCAGCCCATCCCTTTGGAAAATTTTTCGTCATTTAAAGATAGAATTTGATTTTCCTTAATGTAAGGAAGCATGTTAAAGAACAAATAATTTGCAGAACAACTAGAATTTTAGTTGTGGGAAAGGAACATAAAGGTAAAAATCTGGTGCGTGCTCGCAACACACAACTTTCACTTACCAACTTACTTAGATTAGAAATTTTGAAGTTTTGTTAATTGCTACTTTTTAAGTAAACAGAACGGCTTTAATTACGAACAATGATCTGTCATTAAAGGCGTACTCCGCATTCTTTTTTTTATCCTCTATATGTTTTCTTTATTTTTATCATATCTCATATTTAGCCATTTCTTATTTTTAGGCGTAACGAGAGACAGTTAATTTCTCCAAATAAAAAAAAATTAGGTACTTTATAGGAAACAAAAAAAAACAAACAAACAAAAAAGGCCCCTACCCCATTTAAGCCCCCTCAAGGGCTTTCGAGATAAAATCGTCATATGAAGATCTTTAAAATGAGTCCAAATTATATATTTTTTCTCGAAGTGCAAAAATAGGTGTCCGTTAGAGTTAAACGACAATTCCGCCATTTAAACCCCTTAGGGGTTACATTTTTGAAATTCCTTTCTTAGTGGTTACCTACATCGCGTTTAAAATCTAAATTCCGAACTTCAAGTTTCTATCATTAGTAGTTTTTGCTCTGAGCTGATTCTGCTAGTCAGGACAAAGCCTCTTATATATATAGAGATAAGAAAAAAAATAAAGCATAAAGATATTTATATTTTAAGTAAAATCAGTTTTATAACCGAACAAACAAACTATATATTTTACGAACAAACAAACTCAAACTGAGTTAGGCAGGATGTGAGTTCGATGTTTACAGGAGCGGAAACCTAAGTCAGAAAATTACTCTCGTTACATTTTCATTTTTTTCTTGTTGCTCCATCAATCTATCTATAGAAAGGAAGCACATTCAACAGCTGGAACGGGTTCAGTGCATTACAACGTTTCCGGAAATAGGTAGATGATCCGCCCAGTGGGCCAAAAAAATTGTGGAAACATAATGTTAAATAAAAGTTTAATGAAAAATCAATAAATAAACCAAAATTTGATAATTGTTACTGATGGTCAAAGTGGAATTTTGAGAAAAATAAAAATAAAAATACAGATTTAGAAATAACTCATATAGTACACATAAACACTTGCTATTTTGGATAATTAAAAAGGGATGTGGAATAAGCTATTTTATGTTAAGTTGCTTAATGACGTTTACACATTAATCAAAACACGTTTATTTCTACTCTAGTAGGTTGGTAAGTGACACCGCACTAGATTTTTATTGCAGATTAGAGGGACATAAATTCAGAAAAAAGAACTCAGGACATAATTTAATAATCTATAATATTATAATAATCAATTTAAAATATGCTTTAATAAAGATCGATCGGGCTGTTCGATTGAAAATCCGGCTTTCAATCTTGAGAAAAGAGAAAAAAAGTAATACAGAAATCGTTATTAGCGAATTTACTGCCAGGGAACTATGTTGTGCTTAATCATTTTTCTACGAAATTACTATTTATTTCCTGACTGAAATCCTATCCAAATTATTCGCCTATGTGTCATCTAGTAAAACATAAGATATATCGCATAATATGTTAAAGTTAGAGAAAAACATACTATTGGGAGAGATCCAATTTACACATAATAAGGAGCAATATTTATCCACAATTGCTCCATGGTCCGCCGGTCGCCATGGACTATAACAGCGGAAGCTAATTGCTATCCTTTCTATTATTTAAAATTCGTGCACGATCATCTCATTAAAGGCAGTTTCTGAGCCCGTTTTCACTTTTATTATGCGGAAGTTATAGGCGGCTTAATAAAACCAAGTCCATTTCGATGTTTTTAACTTAAGTGCGTTACGAATTTGGTAGAACCAGCTTATAGGTTCATATCTCGGAAACTAATAAGGAAAGTGCATTACATAGCAACCAATAATTTAAAGATATCTTTTTCAGAAGTTATTATCTATCTCTACAAAGAAATAAGAAGATAACTGAAATAAATTGTTTAAACTAATAATCGACCGATAATGATATTACTATCGGCATGCCGGGATCATTTGCCGATTTTCGGTATTGGCCGATGTCACTTTTCGATAAACCGGTAAACCGATAAAACCGTTGAGCTAATGTAACAAACATTAATAAAAACCACTAACCTATAGACTATTAATTAAAGTCATTTGCATATTAATGGCCAACATTTTGACACAATTTACAACCCATCGTATGGGTTTACGAAGTTCAGACAACCAATTTTGCCCTAACAGTGATCTACAATGTGGGAAGAAACGTTAGCCAAATAATGACAGTATTTATTTATTTAAACTTTCGTGCACTCTACGTAATTACTATATTTTGCTCGAGGTTCAGTTTTACAACTGTAGGTCGCATACGCAACACTTTTGCCTTAAGGAAACCAAGGGGTTGTATAAAAACAGGAAAATATAGTATAAAATCATATGTACGTGCCCCTTTAATGGTTCCGAAACCGATATATTTAGAACTCTATGAAAAACTCTATTACAATTATCATTACTTTATTTTATTATTTACCAAATCTCAAATAATCATTATGTATGAAAATCAGTTAAAATTCTTATAATGTGACTAACTCTAATAATAAATATTATTGTCAAATAACAAATAATAATATTAAAGTATTACTTAATTGATTTAATGTGTGAGTGGAAGATTTAGGAAGATTGGACTTTAAATTGACTGTAAAATGAGAAGAAAAGCACTTTTCCACATCTTTTATCAAGAAATTCGTCCGAGAGATAGTCAACAGGAACTAATAAAAAAAAAAACTAATGTAAGAGAAAGTAAGGGACCCAGGATTAGAGCTCAACCTGGAGGGAACAGATGACAAATAGGTCCAATTCACCGAACCCACCGTGGGTCTATTCCATTTCGCCTTCGGTAGGATGAACATCATAAATCAATTGCATTTGATTTATTTAAAAAAAAATATATTATTTCATTGGGTAAGGCATTTCTAAAATCTCTTTGTTAAATAGTAAGTTAGTACGATTGAAATAAGCCACCTATTTACTATTCCGTGAAAACATCTTGTAATAACATACGATTACAAAGATAATAATCATTATTAAATACAGTAAGGTGAATAGAAGCCCTACCAAATATTTTTTTTTTTAGTTAAATTACATATTTAAATATATTTTTAATATTGCTGCTTGGGAAACACTATGAAGTTTTTGACGGTAAAACATTTACATTTATTTCAATTTATTATTTACATATCACGAATAAGACATAACATTGAATCTTAATTAGAAAAATTGATTAACTGAATAAGCATAAACAAAGGTTACCGTACCCAAAGGATCTAAGCTGACACTACTAATTGCTGTTAAAATACTCTTTTTTTTTTTTTAATATTCATTATTGAATTACATTGGAATCAATCATTTGTGAAGGGCAATGGTAGAACTGCTCACCATAGTCATAAAGTAAATACAAAAAATATAAATAAAAAATAAATGAAAATAATAATAATATATACTAACAAGTCTTTAAAACCAACTTCGAAAAAACAGCCTTGACACTATCGAAACACCTGCGTATTTGTCTACCCTCAAAAGTTTTTCACATCGCATAGTGAGTGACCTTTTTGGAATTCGTTGATAATTAAGCTGTTCAGGCAAGTTAGGTTTTAATAATAAAAACCTTTCGCTTCCCTGATGAAGAAAGTATGGCCGGGTGCTTAATGCTCCTAGTTTTGTTGGTTAATGTATTAAAAAGTTTTAAATAATAAAAGAATAAGATGAAAGATAGAATAGAATAACATAAAATTTATTTAACATAAAGTTTACCTGTGTAATTTAGAAAATAATAGCATATTAAAAAAAGGAGAACAAAATAATATGAATGAAAGGAAATTAAGAAAATTCTCTGATATTTAAAGCTTACACTATAATTTATTAAATACAAACAACCTATTAAATAAAAATGAAACAAATGATTGAACGAAAATGAAACACAACTTATAAACTATTATAGACAAAAATATGCTTTAATCGAATGGCCATTGATGATCTATCGAGTAGAGTAATAAACAAATGATTAATAACTATAATACAAAGATATATATAATTGCTGAATTTAGCAATTTGATCTAATGTTAAAAGGTTAAGTCCAATGTTAATAGAATGTTATTTAAAGTCGAAGATTAAACAAAATTTAAAGTTCAGAGATTATATAAACAATAGTATTGGAGTTATTTTACTTTAAATGTCCATCCATCCATGGGAACTTAATCTTCCTCTTCGCTCAGTCTTCTGAAATAATGTCTGCAAATGTGCACAATACACAACTGAACACCCTGGGTGAACGAGAATGTAATAAATGTTTTTGAAGAATGTTTTTAAGCATGAGCGTACTCGGCTGGCGAGAATCAACAGCTGACTCACTTGAAGCGTCTTTTGTTTGTCTCAGAGCGTCTTCGACCAATCACAGACGCCCACGCACATAACAATAAACTAATGCTAATTAAATACTTAAATACTCGATTGGTATGATATTCAATGTGAAATTTGATTAATAAATTAACGACAATATATTAATTACTTAATTTACAACTTATTAATTATTGAATTTAGAATTAATTTAAAAATGCTGAAACAAAAATTACACTAAAGAATTATATAAAATGACAAATGGGTTCCCTGAACATCCCGCCCACCAAAATTCGACCTCGAATTTTAAATTAAAAGTTTTATGATTAAGAGACGGGTTAGAGGGAAATGATTGGTTGGCTTCTAAAGTTAGCTAAGATTTCAGTGATATCCTTTGTAACTTAAGGCCAGAGTGTTTGTTGTCGTTGAGGGAACCAACAAAAGTACGTGCAGAAGCGTCGAAAACCACACGGATTTTGGAATTGTTACCATCTTCCTTTATCACTCCATGATGGGGAATGAAATATGATCCTTTTTCAGAAGTCCGTTCCATATGTTTAAGATTAATGTACTCTTCCATGAAATGTACGTACTCCTGCCGAAGGGTCGGATTTTTACTTAACTTAGATTCCAAATTAAAGAACCTCTTTAAGGCTTGGCCTTTGGATTCGCTCATGTCGCCGGGAAATGAATCTTTAAATGGTAGACGAACAATATATTTACCTTCTGGCGTTCGTGAATGAGTCTCCATGAAATGTTGCTCGCAATAAATATCTAAAGGTGACTGTATAGTCTTAGGTTGGACTTCCTCCATTTGCCAGAATTTCGACATTTCTTCATTTAAGTTATCTGACCCATTAACGAACAAGGACTGTTTCTTTGAGGTTGAAGATGTGTGGTTTTGAAAAGATCCAGCAATTACATGTCCAAAAGCAGTGGGGATAAGTTTTGGAAAGGTCGCTTGGATCGTAATTGGCTTGTCCTTTATTATTTCAAAATACAATCAGCACCCAAAAGAAACTCAATGGGTCCAGGCTGGTGAAATGTAGGATCTGCTAATTCAAAGTGCTTGAAGGTCTCAACTAGTTGTCTAGGTAGTTCAACATGAGGAAGTGGATTAGTAATGCATTCAACAACTACGGCATTGGTCCTAAGCTGTTGAGTTCCAAAGACAGGGCGCATGAGACAAGAAGCAATGCCCCGATTTCCAGTTAGAGACGTCTGGCCAATGCCTGATATGGGTAGGTTGAATGGTTTTACCTTAAGTTGGAGACGATTAGCACAATCGGCTGAAATGAATGAATATTGGCTACCACAATCGAGAACCATGCGGACAGGTTGGAAATTTCCCTTGCTATCCTTAATAGTAGCAACAGCTGTTCCTAGGAGCACATCATTAGTTTGAGAATGACTGGCTAGAGATACGGGCGATACTTCTTTGTCTTTATTGTCGCACTGAATATCTTCCCTTGTAGAGGTGCCAGTTGTAGAAACATCTTTCCTAGGATCACCACCAACATGAAGCCAAGTATGATGACGCTCGTGGCAAATGTTGCAGTTATGTTTTGATCCACAATCGTCAAGCTCATGATTGGCGTTGAAGCAGTTAAGACAGCCTTTCCAGCCTTTAAGAAGCTCCCACTTAGCATGGTTTGGTGCTTTTCGAAATTGGTAGCATTCATAAAGTGAGTGTGTTCCCTTGCACACTGGGCATGGTTTATGTGAGTTTTGTTTAGTTCGGTATCCTTTGGTTCGAACCGGCTTACTCTCCACCATTAATGAGGTTTTGAATTTTGGCCTTGCGATGGAATGAGCTGAATTTGGGTTTGAGTTTGAGTAGGAAGGTTTATTTTCAGTTAGCTCCAATGCTTTGCATTCATCCTTGATGAAGTTGACTAAGTCGTCAAATTTTGGAAAATCGGAGTCCAAATTCCTTTTTTCGAATTCTCTTCTAGTAGCAGGATCTAAACATCTTATGGCTAAGGAAAATAAAATGAACTCATCGGGATCAGGTATTTTCAAGAGCTTAAGCGCTTGAATATTTTCTCCAACACTAGAAAGGAATGATTTTAATAATTGCAAACTGGGTTTAGAGGGCAATTGTTTGAATTCCAACAATGCATTCAAATGGTGAGTAGCCAAGAGACGTTTATTGTCATAGTTCTCAACGAGGATCGACCAGGCTTGGTCATAGTTCTCTTCGCGAAGCGGTACACTCTTGATAAGTGAGCGTGCAGCCCCATATAAACAAGACAACAAGAAGTGATATTTCTCAATCTTTGGAATAGCCGCCTCATTATGGATCAAAGACAGGAATGTATCACGAAATGTGGGCCAGTCTTGGTAATTACCATCAAATTTAGGAAGATTGATCTTTGGAAGATGAGTTCGCAGAGAAAGGGATTGATTCAGAATGTTATTTTGATCCAATTGTGCAGGTTGTGATGGTGTGGGATTCATATATTTTTCATAAATCGCATTCGATTCATGAAAATACCGCTCAACGTTCGCCAATGTGCTCCGATCCTTATCACTAAGTTCTTTGCCTTCGGTCTCATAAATATCTTCTAATGACTCAAAAGTTGCAATATAGGTATCGTAATTGCGTTGCAGACTTTTATATAACCCCTTGAACATAAAAAGACAATCCCTATCTGAATCGACCTTACGACCTTGTTCAACAACAGCTTTGATTTTTGGCCCTAAAGCGTAGAGTTTTCTACGTAATGAAGCCTCAGTCGACATCATGAAGGATTATTGATGAAAAGAAAATTAAAGTGAAGGGGTAAAAGTTGCAAGAGCGTATGAAATTAAATTAAAATAAGCGAAATCTGGTGGGTGAGATCGAACAACTAACAAAGTTAAAAAAATTGGATAAAACAAATAAAGTGGGAACCAAGTTAGAATTCAAAAGATGTATACAAAAATGAAGTGTAAACAATACAAATCAAAATATCAAATTTAAAGAAAGAATTAGATTATAAGTATATTACAAGAATATAATAACAGAGAATTTCCTTTCACTTTTTTTGCTAATTTCAATACAAAACTAAGGCAATTAAGCGATCCGGCCCGGAGGACCAGTATGTTCAGGCAAGTTAGGTTTTAATAATAAAAACCTTTCGCTTCCCTGATGAAGAAAGTATGGCCGGGTGCTTAATGCTCCTAGTTTTGTTGGTTAATGTATTAAAAAGTTTTAAATAATAAAAGAATAAGATGAAAGATAGAATAGAATAACATAAAATTTATTTAACATAAAGTTTACCTGTGTAATTTAGAAAATAATAGCATAATAAAAAAAGGAGAACAAAATAATATGAATGAAAGGAAATTAAGAAAATTCTCTGATATTTAAAGCTTACACTATAATTTATTAAATACAAACAACCTATTAAATAAAAATGAAACAAATGATTGAACGAAAATGAAACACAACTTATAAACTATTATAGATAAGATATTATAGAAAAATATGCTTTAATCGAATGGCCATTGATGATCTATCGAGTAGAGTAATAAACAAATGATTAATAACTATAATACAAAGATATATATAATTGCTGAATTTAGCAATTTGATCTAATGTTAAAAGGTTAAGTCCAATGTTAATAGAATGTTATTTAAAGTCGAAGATTAAACAAAATTTAAAGTTCAGAGATTATATAAACAATAGTATTGGAGTTATTTTACTTTAAATGTCCATCCATCCATGGGAACTTAATCTTCCTCTTCGCTCAGTCTTCTGAAATAATGTCTGCAAATGTGCACAATACACAACTGAACACCCTGGGTGAACGAGAATGTAATAAATGTTTTTGAAGAATGTTTTTAAGCATGAGCGTACTCGGCTGGCGAGAATCAACAGCTGACTCACTTGAAGCGTCTTTTGTTTGTCTCAGAGCGTCTTCGACCAATCACAGACGCCCACGCACATAACAATAAACTAATGCTAATTAAATACTTAAATACTCGATTGGTATGATATTCAATGTTAAATTTGATTAATAAATTAACGACAATATATTAATTACTTAATTTACAACTTATTAATTATTGAATTTAGAATTAATTTAAAAATGCTGAAACAAAAATTACACTAAAGAATTATATAAAATGACAAATGGGTTCCCTGAACATAAGCCTTGGAATTTTATACATCTGCTTCGTACTCCGCAATGCAATCATCTCAATTACAATTAGCTGGTAAATTTCAAGCATTGCTGTACTGTGTTGTCATATAAATTCCCCAGTTTTCTTGTCCTACTTACGCCACGCTTTGATTGATAAGATTAACCTATGGCTAAAGGTATAAAATTTTTTTTTTTAAAAACTATAGATTTTTATTCATTCAATCGAAAATAAATTGGAGTACAAAAAGTACTCGTACCAATAATAAACACAGTATTCCAAAGTGTTTACAAGAAAGAGTTGATTAAAACACATCCGTTAATTATTTTTTTAAGATGTCACAGTAAACCAATTCTGTAATATAAACTTACCTACATCTTAATCAATGTTAATAACATTGAAAAATGAATTTAAATTTATTGTAAAATAATATCTAACATTGCATCTTTTTTGCTTAATCAACTTCAACGTTGAATGATGAATTGATTAATAATTGAAAAAACAAATATATTGATATACACAGAGATCACATACATAGTGCTATCTATCAGCATGGATTTAAATTTCTTCCTTGAAGAAAATAGTCAAAACATTTAAATATTATTATATTGGGGCCCGGTGTGGCTGTGCGGTAAAGCGCCGTACTCCTATGCCGGAGCTGCGGGTTCGAGTCCCGCCCTGGGTTTTTCTTTCGTAGGAGAAGTATCTCCCAGTGCCATGGGTGTTAGTATGGGCAGTATAGGGCTTCACTGGAAGCCTTAAAGCCCCCAAAAAAAAAAAAAAAAAAAAAAAAAAAAAAAAAAAAAAAAAAAAAACATTATTATTTTCTTATCCTATCTGACAGACCAATTGTCTTTGCTTGCCTCCTCATTGATCAACAAACTTGTCTAACAGTGTGTCCCTCCATTTCCATTTTGAGAGTCTATACCAAGTTCCTTTCTTTGCAAGTGTCTCAACCATCTCGTATTGGCACCCTTAACATTCCACAGCTTCGTGAATTAGCTCGATGACGTTAATAAACATGAACCATCATTCACGAAGAACGAACAACCCGGCAGGAGCCAAAATAGTAGAAGTTGTCCATAGTTTGAGAATCAGCCATATAACCACTCGTTGTACTACTTTATGGAAATCAATTTTCTATGCTTAAATTTAATTGACAGAAACAGTGTCTTCCTCAACTGAATATTTGATTCCTGAATTTGATTTATTTTTCAATTATAATTATAAATCGTAAAATTTTAAATCTTTTTGAATTATGAAACTATTTTTAAACAATTTGAAGTCTGCGTTGATTGAAGATAACGACTTGGACACTTTCGTCTCCACAATAACGAGCGATAGAAAGTAAGAATAAATATTCAACGTCCTCATTAATTATAAGCAATAGAAATTAACGAAGTGCAGGGATCCTCGAAAGGTATTTAACCTAACGAGCTACTTAGGATAAAATTAAGCAGCCGTGGTTACACCGAACGATTCGTAAGGTTACGAGCCGAGCATTGGAACGCTCGTTTGCTATTATACACTTCGACTAAGGTCAGGGGGCGATTAAGCAGAACACGAAGTGATCGAATAGCTTTTTATTAAATAATCGATGATTTTTAAAGTGTTATGTAATATAATAGTATACACCAGTATAATGGTAGAACGATATTTTCAATAGATTTACCTATGCTAGATAGATAGATTCAAGTAAATTGATAGCTTTAACTAAAATTAGTTAATTGTAATATTTATTAAAGCTGCAGGATAAATTTGAAATGAAAATCTGATGTGTTTTCCCGAGCATTGTACCAGCACTTATCCAGCCAATTCAATTTTAATGTTTTGATATCTTATGAGCAATAAGGCATTAAGATATATTTTAAAAATTTGATCGAATTTTTCCTATTTCATTTTTAGTTAGATAAGAATAAATCTATTCATATTGGTTAAAATACAATGTATCAGTTCAGTGCAATATAAAAATTATTTTTATAAGGAATTCTATCTTTAAGAAAGTCTGTAACATCCCATTAACCATAAGGTATTCAGGTTAGTTCTGATTGTGAAGAAAGTTAAATGCTCTTATTATAATAATCTTATTTTTAGGAATAAGTTTTTCCTAGATGTTTGGTAAAATAATGTCACAAAATCTGTACCATATAGTTTCCACAATATTCAGAGTGGTATATTATGTGATGAAAGTGAAGATGAATTATTCATTTCTTGCATAAATCCCTGAAACTTCCTCCTCATTTTTATCACCGCTTATCATTGTTACAGTACCTAATTTTATTATTACATTGTCAATAATTATTATTACAGAATTTATTTCACAGTGATATATCAAAATATTGTTATATTATTAGCTTAAAAAATTAGATCAAAACTCAGACTGCTTGGAATTAATTTTGAGATAATTTATTATATTTTAATTTAGTTCATATTTATGAATTATATTCGTATCATTGAAGTAGTTTTAGCCTGTCAAGGTACTAAAAGATTATAAGGATAACTTTAATCTATTTTGTATGTGATCTTTCAAATTACGTATTATCTATTCCTGATTTTATATTTATTGGAAATATTATATGATAATATAAACAGGTAAGGTTGTTTTATACTACAATTGTTGATTTGTTTTTTCAATCCCTGCACGTTCTTCATGAGGAAATAATTTACCTGTACCTTTTATTACATACATTATAATTTACCTGTGGCTGTTCCTTTTCACGCACGCTAATTCTGTTGAGTAACGAATACCTACGTGGGTATTGGAATGTGGTCAAAGTACATGATTATATTCTTCCTCAGATTGTAATCCAGAATCGTCAGTAGAGAAAAAGTGCATTAGAGATGAACGCAAATAAATAATTTACTAACCGTTTTTTTATTTTTTTTATTTATTGAAATTTACAACTGTATTTAAAAAATACATCTAGTAAATAAGCTAACAATAAGAAAATAACATGTCATGAAATAGCATGATGAGAAGCTACCCATTGCACCCAACTAGTACACTTAGCATAGAAGATCCATAGGCCATCTTCTTTTCAGACGCCTAGGAGGATTGTCTGGAATAGAGGAGGAAGCAACGCTGGAAACAAGAGGATTCGGGTTGGCCGGGAGTTTATTATGAAAGGACTGGTATTTTGATCGGGCTAAATCGGCGATATATGGAATATTGAGGTCTTTATGGATGAGTTTGTTTGTGACGAAGTAAGGAGCATTAAGGATTTTGGATTGCAAGGATTGGATTCAAGAGGAATTTGATGGTTTAGTAGAGCCCCAAAGCTCGATTCCGTAAGTCCATATCGGTCTTATTACTGTCATATAAATTAGCCTTTTGTAATAGATTGGGAGTTTTGAACGTTTGTCAAGTAAGTGTTGAAGTAGTCGAAAGGGACGAGCTGTTTCTTGTCGTTTCAGTCTTGTGTGGGGATTCCAACTAAGGCGTTTGTCCAGGTGAAGTCCCAGGTAACGGATCTGGTCGACAGGGATAAGCAGACTGTTATTGAAGGATACTGTTGGGCAGGGGGTCATAGGTTCAAAAGTGATTTGATGGGATTTTTCGGGGTTGATTTTAATTCTCCATTTCTGACACCATTCTTCAAGGGTTGTGATGTGAGATTGGAGAGTTTGGGATGCAAGGTCTGGGTCATTATTAACTGATAGCACAGCTGTGTCATCGGCGTAGGTGGTGATAACAGTGTTGGGATAGGTTGGAATGTCAGCTGTATAAACTGTGTAGAGGATGGGGGGTTTACGAGCGAACTTTGTAATGTAAATGTAAATAAAGCAAAACTGGACTGTAATCTGATGAAAGGTCATTTAGGGATTTTATTACAGCTTGGGAGGGGGAAATCTGGGAGGAAATGAACATATGAAGGATATCGGGACGCTTTTTGAGGGCAAGTATGTGGGCAAATTGGTAGGACTCATGGGTGAGAGGACAGAATAACTATTGCTAGATGTGACTTGAGTAAGAATGTTACCTCGTGAGTTGGATGTTCTACAACCCCATCGTTGGTGTTTAGCATTGTAGTCTCCTCCAGCAAGGATGCGCAGTCCGAGGGATTTAAATAAGGAATCAAGAAGATTATAGGTGAGGGGATTACCAGGAGGACAGTATACAGCTGAGAAAGTTAGATGGAAAGGACGATTGGAATGGTTATTGAGGTTGATTGAATGGCGTCACTTGGAGTGGATGGAATAAAAGAATGGGGTATGGATTTCTGGATAGGAATGCAGGAACCGGCTTGGGAAGTGTTGTCTGGGTGGTCTGATCTATAAGTGATATAGTCCTGTATGTAAAAATGTGACCGTTGCATGAAGTGAGTCTCAGTTAAGAAGGCAATATCAATTTGATTATCGTGTAAAAACAGGTCAAGTTCGTCTCGGTGTTTATGTAGTCCGTTAGCATTCCACAAAACGACAGGTACGGGCTTTGTGTTCATCGTGGGAGATTAAACGGAATTTCAGAAAGGAGTCTGGTTAGGAGAGTAATGAGGGGTTTGATGGTATTTTGGAGCTCTAATAGGAAGGTGGTAAGGATAGAGTTGATGTCGGTGGGATTTCGGGGTAGATTAAATGGTTGCGGTTTGGATTTTGTATTGCTGGCTCAGGCCTGGGACCGTCGTTGTGTAGGAGGAGGAGGGTTTGCTCTTATAGGTACATCTGATTGGGGATTAGTTTGGGTATTAGGACGTGATGATGCAGCATGAGGATTTTCTGGTGGTAGTTTAACCCGTAAAGGTAATTGATAGGGAGGGATTGGCTTACGTTGAGACAGAGGATTGGAGGTCTTGGGCTTGTATTGGGAAGTCCTAGGCGCCTGATGATGTGACTGTTGATTTGGTGATGTGACTGTTGATGGCGTTTGATTTCCATAAGTCGTGCTGAGGCTGGTCCGTAGCTGCAGGAATAGGTGGAGGAGGTGGTGCTTGTGGACTGAGACGAGAATTAGTTCAAGATTCTCAATTTCTGGAACCTTTTCGAAGTTTTGCACACCTTGATTCCTCAGTGTATCGTTAAGGGGTCTCTGCTTATAAAGCTTTTTATATACTATGCAGCCTTTGTAGTTTGCAGGGTGTTCTTCACCACAAAGAGCGCATTTGGGTGGCTGGTCTAGCGGCTTTTGGCAAGTCTCTGATGCATGAGGGCCGGCACATTTAACGCACCTGGCTTGGTGATGGCAATAAGCTTTAGTGTGTCCTAAGTTTTGACATTTATTGCACTGACCTATTAAAGGTTTCTGCCTTGGTTGCTCGAATCTAACAGTTGAATATAGCAGCCTGTTAACTTGGAATATTTCAGAATTATTTCGGGCTGGCTCTAGTTCCACAAAAAACAATGGTAGTGGATATTTGTCTATAGGGTGCAGAACGGAGGAAATGTGCTTCACATTGTGCCTTATTTCCCCTAATCCACTTTTGATGATAGAGGTGGGAGTAGATGAGTGGAGACCTCTCAATACCACTCTGTATGCCTTTTCTTCTCGTAACTGATAACAGTGAAAATCGTAATTATTGGCAGAAAGGTGACTTATTAGTTTTTTGTAGTTTTCTTTAGAGTTGGTATTTATTTTTATATCGTTTACTCTGGCAAAACACCTAAAATTTGGTTGTCCAATCAATCCAGCTATTTCTTTACCGAAGGACATAAAATTATCGATTTTAGTGACAAAAATTGGCGGTAGTTCCGGATCTGAAATACCTTGTGGCTCTGGAGTCTTGTTTGATGGGTTGCTGTTAATATTAGAATTATTACTGCTTGAGGTATTTGATGGTGTTGATTTCGATTCATTGGCTGCAGTGGTTTTACTGCGAGTTAATGTTTGCGAGTTATTTTTCTCACGTGACTGCTTCGCTTTGGCCGCCTTAGTTTTTTTCTTATTGGGTGAGTTGCCCGCCGATCCGGGGGCGGAGTTATGCTGACGTTTTTGGAGCGTGCGTCTTTTTAAATACTGCGAGTCCGTCTCGCTGACTTCAGAAAATTGGGTTTCTTTATCCGTTTCTTCACTAGAGGAGTGTTGGTCCAAATCCATGTTTGACATCATTAAATTAATAATGTAAAATAAAAAGAAAAATACCTATTTATAATTTAACTAATAGTTAGGTGAGAGAAAAAAAGAAAGAATACTATATACAAAATTTCTTAAAACTAAACTATATACAATTATTAAATTAAACATTTCTGAATATTTAAATAATAATCTAAAGAGTCTTTTGAAGAAAAAAAAAAAAAAAAAAAAGAAGTAAATTAAAAGTAAAAGAAAGAGAGAAAAAAAAGAAGAAAAAAAAAGATATAATGTTTTGGATTCGAATTCGAGACTGCTGAAGGGAGTCTGTTAGTACACAAGCCCACGCCTCGTATTAACTTAACTACGATAAGACCCGCTAGGGGGAATTACCGGCACCAAGATAGCTAGACTGATGTACGTAATTCACAACTTTATAATATTTATAATAGTCACTCACCTCACTAGATGTGGTTGAAAAAATCTTTAACTGTTAATAAAGTCACTGTTAACTGAGTTTTACAACACAATTCGCAGTAATAACGAGTTGACAAGGGAACAATTCCAGAACGATGAAAACATAGTACTGCAGTTGCGGCCATGACACTTGTACTATTAACCATTTAAATTGTAAAGAAGACATTAAATAAATATCCGTTTTACTGAAAAAAACAGAAACAATAATCATAATTCATGCATGGGTCATTATCTGAAAATGTGTAAATCTTACGTCCGGTCCATTTTCAACCATTAAAATGAGAGCTAGTTACCAGAAAAAAAAATAGGAACTATTTCACTCCTTTTTTTGTTCTATGGAGGCTATGTTTTAGCTCCAAACTAAATTTAAATTGTTAAAAAAAATTAAAAGTAATTGTTTTTTCACTCCCTCACCTTGTCCGACTCCCAGGCAAGCCACTTTAAAAATTCGTATTCTTTCAACAATTGAGTGTTTGATTAAATTGATTAATCGATTAAGTCAGTTATTACTTCAAGAAAAAATAAGCGGTGTCATTTATTGTTACCAATAACAATAAATACAATAAAAAAGGTATGTCCAGACGATTTTCCTTTACTCCCTCACATCAAGTGTTGAAAGGTCTGAGCGTTGAGAGGAACGAAAGAATCGGTTTAGGGAAGACCCTAGGATCGTTTTGACTGCCGACCTGCGATGGCTTGCCTCCGCTGTCAGATTTAGGTTATTACAGGAAATCTACGCTGTGGTCAATAGCTAGTTCACTCCCTCACTTAAAAAAAAACTGGTGAATTTCCAAGAAATTTTTTTACTCAACTCTTTTTTTTCTATGAAAAATGGTCATAGTTTTCGATTCTGCAGTCTTTTTCAACTTTAACCTACTTACAATGATTAAAAAATAATAAAGACTGAAAATTTCACTCCCCCATTCTTCACTCCCTCACATTTCTTAAATTAGGGAGTGAATAACTCCATTCTTTGAATTCTCAAAAAAATTTGAAAATGCTTTTGAATGTAAAGGTGACGATTCCTAAACTATGACCAAAAGTATGTAACTGTAACCTAACCAAACTCTAAAATCATGCTTACTTTTGGCTATACGCGTTTGGAATTTCCTATTTTGGAATTTGGATTTGGTTTTTTAAGATTGTATTCTTTAAAATATACGCGCTTTTGCTTTACTTCTCAAAGTTTACTAATACCTCTACACATTTTTCACTACCTCATTCACCCTTCACTCCCTCACTTTGAAATTGTTTTCATAATTTTTTAAAAGAACAATTAAAGGTTCTCCTGTCTGGCTACTATTTAAAAAGTGAAGGTAATATAGCACTGAGTACGTATGAATTTTTTCGGCCCGAAATTATAACATTTCAATAATGAAATTTTAGCAAGTGAAATCTACGCATCTTCAGATAATGACCCACATCATAAGTTAAAGCAAAGAAAATGTGAACTGGTTATTAGAAAACCAGAATAGTAATCAAGTATCTATCTTTGTTACGTTAAAAAAAAATATTAATTGGTTATAAATAAATAAAACAATCGTAACAAAAAGGTGGTAGCTCAGTGGAGACGGGCGGGTTCTTAAATGACTAGTGATTAAAAAAAATTGAAATAAATTAAGGGGCGCCACGCTATTTATTTTAAGGAAATAGCGAAAACCTAAAGCAATATGAATAAAAAAAAATAATTTAAATTTAATAAGATTACCTTAAAATCTCGGAGAGGGCTGTACATAAAATACAATTTGCAATTTACACTTATGAACTACTTAATGGTAAGTTTAAAAGAAATTGGACAATACAAATTAAACTCAAATAAAAAAAACTTTTAATTAACACTATATTTACACTACGATATTAAAAATAAAATTTACTCACAATTTCTGTAGTCAGGCCTGATCAAAATCTAACTCTATTCACACAACTAGAAACAATTTAAACTTATAACTATACAATAAAAAAAGCAAGGTTTAACAAAGAAATTAAAAGAAAAATATCTCCAGTCTGTTCTCTTAACTCGCCTGTCTTCTCGTAGCTTTGTTGCCAGTAGCCACTCGGCTTGGCGCTTCTCGTCACCGGAATCTCTTCCGTGAACGCCACTATTCTTCAATTCTCTGATATTTAGCGATATAGACCACAACTACGTTAATCACTAAAACAGTCTCATTTTAACATCACTCGTCGAACGCTAGCGAACATCTGCTGTATTTTCCTTCGTTGTTTCTTAAAAAAACAAATGCCTTAATAACAGCTGTTTTTCAATTAATTACTTCGGTCCCGTCTCTTCTTTTAAAATAAAACATAATTATTTTTATAGCTAAATAAAAAAATATTATATCAATAAAAAACTAATACAATGCTTTTAAAACAACACATATTTTAATTATATACAAAAATATATTAAGCCCTCTTCGATTATTACTTAATGAGTTTTATTAAATAAAAAAAATTTTTTTTTTGTTTATTTATTTTTCGTTACATCTTCTAAACTTTCTTTCTAAAAGCTGTTTTTTTTACAGTATATCCTAATTTCCCTATAACTTCATCTATACCATGATTGAGAGTGATTTCATTCCCTCCCTGTCCGGAAAAATCATATCCTCCAGAAAACCCCGGGAACAGGACTATAAATGAAAGAAAATTTTATTTGCGCCCTACTCGGAAACTATCTACTATTGTTGATTGTAGTAGGGCTATAAGGTTTTTGATTTAGTGTACGTATTATTCGCACTTGCCGACTAGTTCTATAGCCATAAAAAAAAGGAAAAAAAAGAAAGAAAACCGTGACGTCTTATATTTTATAGATTTTAGTTGCAGAATTATATCCCGCATATTTTTTGCCACTGACCTACAGAATTTTATATTTCATTCATGTATCATTTATATACAATAAATCAATGTCATAATGTATAAAAAAAAAAAAGGTCTATTGCTTTTGCCCGTGGGAGAATGACTATTGATGTCATCATTATATGTTGACTAATGTCGTTATTTGACAATGAAATTTTGAACAAACAAATAAGAATTTAAATAACTTCATGTAGGAGTAATGAAAGAGATTAGCCAAGGCAAGGACTCAAACACGGGTCTACCGCCTTAAGGTCTGGTCACACATAATCGCACCGCAGCACGGGCTTGTATCCGATCTGATTCATTTACGAAGGATAGATAAGTAACTGGTTACACATGCCCGACCGACCCGTTACTATCTATCCTTCGTAGTTGAATCGGATCCGATACACGCCCGTGCTGCGGTGTGGTTATCTATTGGTGCGTAACATTTTAACAAAATTGTTAAAATGTATCGCGAATATCATGGTCTATAAGTGATTTTGCACTGAGATGGTAGCGAAAAGCTGGAAGAAAAATCCTGAAGAAAGTTAAAGAAAAAAATGCTCATTTGAATTAGCCCAGTCTTGCACATATGTATTTGAATCGACAGCAACAATGACTGAAAACAATACCTATTACAAACAATGGATTTAAAATAAATAAATAATATAATGGATAAAATATATTAAGTAAATAAAATGAATTCCAAACACTTCCCTATAGATTAAATCGAAAAAATAAGAAATGCCTTGTTGATGACGTAATATGAATACTTTAGGATATGAATAGTTATCCTAAAAGTGTTAGAGTGTCTATATATGCACACTCATGTCACCACCCGAGCGAGGAGTTCTCTTCCTAGCTCCTAGACAAATGGCCAGCTGATAAAAAAAATATTGTGACAACATTTCACTATTATAGAGAGATTTTTGAAATATGAGTCTAGAATTTCTGGTTCTAAGATTTAGGTTTCCCGTCGCGGTTACGTAAAAATAG
Source organism: Aelia acuminata (assembly GCA_911387785.2). Lineage (NCBI taxonomy): Eukaryota > Metazoa > Arthropoda > Insecta > Hemiptera > Pentatomidae > Aelia > Aelia acuminata. The sequence goes on along the minus strand of OU426979.1, from coordinate 86,737,932 downwards.
ATTTAAAGGGATTTTAAAAATTTATTAGCTAATCTAAAAAATATCCGTATATTAGATAACTAATTAAGGTTTTATTTATCTACATAATTTGTTATATTCATATAAAGATAATATATATCTTAGGAAACACTCAAATTGAATATTAAAAAAAATGGATCTACCCATTACCATTAAAAATTTGTCTGTATGTTGGGGCATTACCGCTTGTTGGTCCGTTTATACAGCTTTAAATCTTTATTTTTACGTTAATATGCCCATCAATTTAATGGAGATCTTTTTAATATTAATTTCCCAATTATCTGTTTCCTTTATCGTAAAAAAATATTGATATAGAATAATTATATTTACCTTTATTATATATGATATATTTATAATATTTAGGGAAAAAATGTTAATGTTTTTTTATAAGTTAGTTTCCTTTAAGATTTTCTAGACTGATTGATTTTTGGTTGTTATTGCCAAATTAATAAGGATATACCAAATTAATTTTCTGCATAACCGCTGACCAGTTAACAGAACTTCCACACAAAATAGTGATATACATAAACTAAATACCCGTTAGTTATACTTCACTAACAATATTAGTCGGACAATATTACAGACTGGATATATTTATTAATTTATAAAATTTAAAAATTATGTAAGATATATTTTCTAGGCACAATTTCTTCACTAAAATGTCAACAATTATTGCCCTCTCATTATTAATTTGGGTTCCGATTAAAGTCTTCTATCCACTCTCTTTCCTAAAGATTTCTTCCTTCTGTCCTTTACACCACTTTTTACACATATGCATACTTATAAAACTCTTTTATACCTGGATCTACCTTACTTATGCATCTACAATATATATACTTATAGTTACCGTAGCTAAATTACAGCCAAGAGTTTGACCTTGGCTTCCTGAACAATATATCTACAGATTTCTCTATTTTTTTGCCATTTCCTTCCTCTCAGCTGATTTATTTTTATATAAATACTCATATATTATTATTTTTGAATGATTTAATCACTTTTTTTTTTTTTTTTTTTTCCTTGACATTCTGTTATATATAATCTGATTCCTATTGAGTGTTAAAGTATTCAATGATATACTCCGGACGTAGCAGAACACTTTTTGGAATTTCACTGCACACAATACTCTTCAAATACACCTAACAACAACTGGTTGGATGAAACGAAGATGAACTACTAGAGAAGGAGCGCTGTCAATCTTCCAGAATGTGCAAGAGGACAGGTGACGGTGGATCACTCTTTCTGAAGCAGACGTTCCCTTCCAGCCTCCACGTTTTGCAACTCCACTTGACATTCACTTCTATTCAAAGTAATTTAACTTGCCTCACAAACTTACCTAGCAAGCCCATTCCGAGCATTATTCTCATTAAATCCCATCGATCCATGTTATAATATGTTAGTTTCGTCACTTCGAGACTTAGAAAATTGGATAAGTATCCTACTTTTTTGAACATTTTCAATAAAGGCAATCTAGTGAGTAGTTGAATACGTGCATGATACCAATACTGATAATGTTATTGATAATTCACTTGAAAAAATGCTATTTTAATGGAACATAGCAATTAGTACTACCATTATTTAGAAAAATACTTATTTAATTTTTATATAACTGACAAGGGGGTCGCTCTCATGGGTCCTGACGAAAATCTTCAAAAAATATTAGACACATTTTTTGCCTTGCGTACCAATGTGACCTGGAAACCTAGAAAAAAACAACATTAAACTAGTTTATTTTATATCTCGAGTTTAAAAAATGAACATGTTTACTGTACTACAATTTTTATTTTTGAGCTTAGAGTCACGGAAAATTCAATTGTTACATAGATTCTGTTACCAAATTATGTTTAAGCCAATTTAATATGATTCAGATGATTTTATAAAAATCAAAATTATAATTACTTTTTACGCCAGTAATAATTCCGAAATCTATATTTCAGACCCAAAAAGACTTCTTTAGTTCTTGATTCCTTGTTCCTTCCTTGACTCTTCTCAAGAAATCTCAATTTTAACCTCCAAACACGGGTTAAAAAGTGATCCCGTCGACAAACTCTGGATATTCTTTCTTATAAAACTAACTACTTACTTTAAAAATATATTCCTTTTTCCAATGTAGTATACTTAAATTTCATTGAACAGCATTTTCACATCTTTAACCTTTTTTTTTTTTTTTTTTTTTTTTTTTTTTTATTGGTCCTCCCCTTCCTCGCCTTGTAGGCTATACGGGGTTTCCCGGGCCAGGGGAGAGGGTGGAGGATTGATGCCGAGTATTATTAAATTTTCCCCTGGCTCCGGGTTTTGAACTTGCTATCTTTCGGTTCTCAATCATACGTTGCCTTGGGCAACGAGTATTTTTTAACGCGTTTGCCCACTCGGCCATCCCGCCACCCGCACATCTTTAACCATCACTCGTCCTTATTTATATTATTTAATGATATTAATGTTTCCTTTCGACTGTTTTTCAATTATTTCAGTCCCATTGTATATACCTTCTAAAAGTGTAAATATGTTTGTAACCATATCCAAGTTTATTTATCTCTAATTCAATAAATATTCTGCTTAATTGACTTGTGCGGGCCTTAATACAGTTGAGCAGCCAAGCATTTTTATAGTTTTCTTCTCTTATACAATGTTATTTCATAATTCAATACTTGAACTGTTTTATGATTGTCATTTTATGTCGTGTGATAGTAATTGAAAATTCAATGTTTTTCCAGAAATTAGTGAGCTTGAAGAAAATTGACTTTTCTTTCTATTTTCGATATATCGTGTTTTAAAAACAATTTTTAGATACCAGAAATTAAGATAAAATGTTGTTGCAAATAAATATCGACATGCAAGATATCTATTTTTTCCCCCGTAAGCATAAACAAAAATCTAGTGCGATGCGCGCAACTCACAACTTTCACTTACCACCTTACTGTGATTAAAATTGACGCGTTTTGTTAAATGACATTTATCAAAGTGAAAAACGTTACCACATTTATTTACTTTTTTACATTTGTACTTGCGCTTTAAAAGTACACTAGTTTTTTTATTATTAAATAAAAGTTTTTACTTGTGATAATTTGGCGATGAAACATAATACTCAAAGTCGTCTTATTTTATAATTATCTAAGTAGTTATGGAAAACCTCATATAGTTACCATAAAACAAATTAGTTCCATTAAATGAAAAGAATATCTTTAATTACAAAGCATTAGTCTGTCATTAAAGGCGTAATGTGTATTAAAGGTATACTTGTTTCTTCATTTAAACATATCAAATTTAATCAAAATCGCTAAAGCTATTTTGGAGAAAATCGAAAAAATCGTAAAAATTGGAAAAATGTTGTGATATAATGTAAAGATAAAATTTTGGCTGTAATATCATAGGCATATACGAAGATCAAATACAGTTTTATCAAAATCGTTAGAGCCGTTTTTGAGAAAATCGAAGAGAACGTGAAAAGTTATGAAATGAAACACCCCCTGCGTTTGACCAATTTTGATAGAATTTATGATGTCACATAGCGGGCATATACATATACCAAATACCCAATTCATGTTCTTACGGTTTTTAGTTTTTGAGCTAGTCTGTTCACACACACACTCACACACACACACACACACACACACACACACACACACACACACACACACACACACACACTCAAAGACACTGACCATTTTGCGGGACTTGTTTATTTGGACTCAGGGGACACCAAAATGTGTATTAACGTTGAAAACCGGAAGTCAAAATTTTTCGTGATCGCAATACTAACAATAGATAGGTAAGTGGAAGTAAAAATCAAATGATAAGAACTACGAGTAAGTAGTAATGATTCGAAGGATGATGATGTCTTAGATCCCCCATCAGAAAATTTTTTTTAACTATAATATGACGCAATAAAACATGATATAGTTTTAAAAATCGTTCAACATGTTATGGCTCTTTTTTCATGAAAGCTGTCCAACCCCTTTGGGCTCCTGACCAGAAGAAAAAATGAAACTATTGTGTACTTGCACTGCATGTACATTATTCGTTAAAGATATAGTAATTTTATAATAGTAATTGATATATAGTAATATAATAGTAATTGATGCCAACATTAATTATTAATACTAGCCGTATTAGGTACTAATTTCATAGTATTTAACATTTTAATAGTCCATATAATTAGCATGTCTAGTTTTGGAAAGTAATGTATATATAGTCATTAATACTGTGCTTGCTGTAAATAACTTATTTCTTTAGTATTTTCTTTCATTTATCTTTTTGTATTTGAGACATAGCTTTTTCTTTTTTTTCTTTTTTTTTTTTTTTCTCCAATTTAATGTTATTTTATCTTTATATCTCCTTAACACGCTAGGTGCGCAGGCGTATTTTAGGGGTATCCTGTTCAGTTCAGGTATCGGACCGATCCCGCCCCTAACGAAGTAATGGAATCATCCTGCAGAGTCCTAAAAAACATAATATGATACGATAGAATAATGATTCAGATATTTTAAGACGTATCAATGACTTAATTTTTTTACAATGGATTTCGATGAACCTGAGTATAAATCAGCAACTCCAGAAATAGATTTGAAGACAGCTTAGGTGTCTAAATGATTAGGTGTCTATTTTCATAACAAACTTTGATAGACATATTTTCCGAAAATATAAAATAGAATTGCATGGGAGGTCAAAGTCTATTTCGGATGTAAATGAAGTAAGAATAGAATAAATGCAAAAGCACAAAAAACAACCAAATATAGAAGAAAATGTTAAAAAAGCAATATGTGAACGCCAACTTTTAATAAAATAATGCCAGATCAAATGATTAGATAGATTAGCCTCAAGTGGCAAACGACCAAAAATAAATAATGTGATAATAATTAAGTTAAAATATATTCATCAAGCATGGAAAAAAAAATGAGGAAAATGTTCTGCCCATGATTTTCCACTAACAATTACGTTTTACAAGCTCAGAGGAAATTTATAGTACCGTGCTTGCGATCAAGCTACTCTAATAATTTAAACTTTGGGGAAAAAAATGTTTAAAAAAAACCCTTAAGAAACGATCGTTGGTTGAAGATATTTTGCACAGAATCCATCTGTAAAATACAGCTAAAACAAAGTTTTCTTCGATGGCTAGAGGTAGTGTATGGAAGGGGGTCGTAAGATAAAAAGTACAGAAAACAATGCCAAGTTAACAATGTTCTATATAAATTCCAACAAACAGTGATAATAAGCTCAATAAGCTCCTACTATTGAAATACATGGAATTTGGGCTGGTTGAAGCTGTTTCTTCATACCCTTTGCAATGTTTTCTATATTGGACATAGCCGGCCCGAACCGTTCCACAACAGGCAGTAGTTAAGGAGCACCTTTCAATTAGCCACATTACGGGCGAGAGGAGAGCAGCGACGGGTCGGCAGATAAGTGTGCTTCCAAAGGCTTTTAACCCTATTGAGCAAGCGCAATTATTACAGTCCAGAAGGAGGCAAACTTCCGCCCCATTACCTGTGGGATCCGCAGCCTCCTTTGCCCAACAATGCGTCCGAACGGTTGCGCTGGAATTAGCTAACTAACTGCAGAGGATATTACATTATCACCCCCGAGTATTCTCCAGTGAATCCTAGCTGTAATGTGTGGATAAGCTATTGACAAACAGCTACTTCCCTCATGTTCGAATTGGACCAAAAAACAAAAGAGGCATTTCCCAGAACTTTTTCTAAACATACTGAATTTCTATTATACTCCTGACTCATTGAATAACATACATAATAATATAAAACTGTTTGATGCGTACGAATAATTAGCAAAGGATATTAATTAATGGAAGCGTAGTATTTTAATGGTAAGGAAAATGGGTGATGTTACTGGGTCGTTCCATGTCAAATCGTCCAGCCGAATTTCAATATTACACCCTCTCCCTTCAGAATACGAAAAAAAATTACATATTAAGTTCATTCACAAATATTAAAAATCCACAATTTCACCCAATTCCCACAAGTTGTTTCAAAATTATAGCCATTTGAACTTTTGAGATATTGGAAGTACCGATGACGACTTGAGCTCAAAACCAAAATATGGAGGGATAATTTTCCTTCACAATAAAATAAATTCTTATACATATATTTTTTTCAAGTAGTAAAACGGTCATCGAAAATTTCTTTGAGCAACCAGTCTTATCAATTATATATTAATGTGAACAGGATGAAATTATCTATGCAATGTTGAAATAATATGAGTGGGTTACTGAGTTGTATTTAGATTTTCACCCAAAACAGTAAAATTAAATTTGAAAGTAGCTTATAAAAATAAATATAGCTAAAATATATCAAAAGATATCAGTATACTAATTTGTATTAATGGAAAGAGCATTTAATTAGCTTTCAAATCATATACTCGTAACAATATTAGTGGAATTTTGAGATCAAAGGATGTATAACAATTTAAATAATTTTCTTTTTTTAATTTTTACTAAAATCTTTGAATCTAAAATCCAGAATTTTATCCTCTTTATATTGATATATAGTTGATTAGGCTGGCTGGAGAGAGATGTTTTACTACTTGTTGTTAGAGTGTGAATGAGTCCTTAGTTAATACCCTTGATTGTGACAGAATGTATTATTTCTTCCAATAAAAAAAAAAAAAATTCCATCATTACTTTTTTACCAGATTTTCACCATTATTTATTTTATTTTGATATTTCATTGAAAAGCAATAATACAATCTGCCACTCTCAATGGGCATTTCAGCATTATAACTAAGCACATTGAATACAGGATGAAGCATTTACAATAAATTTGTTAGATACACTATTGATGCAAATTATTCAAATTTTAAATTTAAAAAAAACTTGTTATGGAATCATATAATGTAATCAGGCAAGGTTACATCCCTTGTATCAGAAGGTCTTATTCTGCATACGATGTTAATGGGTACAATGCATAATGCACTCAATTAAAGTGAAAAACATGTAGCTATAAATAAGCTTAATTATTTAAAAAATACCATAAATCATCTACGGAAATTTGAAAAATAAAAAGTCAAGACCCTCTAAGATGCACGAAAAAAAATTAACGTGTATTTGCTTCTCCAATTCTGACATCATAAGGACAAAATTGAACATGTAACACATTAAAACATAGACAGCAAATAGAAAATTTAAAATCATAACGTATCATCCGAAAAGGTACTCCATTATTATTGATAAACTGTGTTTTAAGGTGATATCTCGAGTCATCATTTTTTTTTACTGTTATCCTGTAACCTGATTTTGCGAAAAGTTATCTTGTAATCATTGTTTAATAATGGTTTTTGCATTCCTTATGTTACCTAGTTCTTCAAAAATTTAACACTAGTTGAAATAATCTAAAGGTTTTAAAAAATCAACAATAATCGTTGAATTAGTTTAATGTTTTTCAACTATTTAAAAAGAGGAGGATAGTTTTACCTTATTATATTCAAAGTTGTTTTGCAGGAACAATATACATATATGTATGTATTTATTTTTAAATGATGGTTATGACAGAATTCTATATTTATGTATGCCGTTGATATTTGATAAATATTGACCCGTTGATATTGACCAATGATATTTGATGGATACCGTTCTCTATGACTACATGCGCATGGGAGTTAAGGCCGTGAAAGGCTGTCAACCTCCATCGAGTCCTTGGACCTGGAGTTCGGCAACTCATCCCTTTAATGTAATCTGAAAGCGAGATCTAGGCTGGTAGTGAATGAACCTCCGTTTGAGGTTATTCATGAAATAGATGGTTTTTGCAAATTTTTTGAGGAGATTTTTCAGAACTGTCGCAATGATTGGTGTCACAATAAAACGATTCTTCTACTTCATTGGTGAAACACATGAAGATATAACTATTAAAACAAGTAGATTTCGTATAGGAGATCCAAGGTGCCAGCTATTGGAACGTTATGAAGTATATACTAATTTTGTTTGAGTACGACTGTTTGTTTACTTCAAAATTCTGGTTATAAATAAATTACATAGTTGAAGCAAAAATTGTGACCGGAAATGAGAAAGACAGACTTTATCATATTTCGTTTCATCATCTCCACACTCTCCTCATTGAAGATATGACAAATAAACGATTTTTACGTAGATAGCCAAAACCCCGATATAACTAAGACCTGAAAATAGACCCTCGCTATTTCCAGATCGTTATGTTACCTTACGTGGGACATTCTCAATAGGCGACCGCTGTTGTGCAATGCATGGTGATGACACTATACGATCTACTATTCTTGTGACGACAATTAGACTCGCGTATGATGTAAACGTGGGACTTATTCTTGAAAAAATGTATGAAGTTGCTGTGTGTAAGAAATAAGTGAGAAACTAAATTTTAATATCTTCTTTGAGCCAGGAGGATCTATTTATGCAAAAGCAACATTTATGCAAGTGTATAGTTGGCGGAGCCGCCGAAAAAGAAAATAACACACACTCGTGATTGTATAAAGGCCAGAGTTTACAATCTCCATCTTATCAAACCTTGGTACACAAATTTTCTCATAGCCTCTCCTCTTATCTTACAGCATCTGTCTTGGCTGGAATCTTGTTCTTTTACATACGTATGCCTATAAAAAAAATATTTGTAAAAGGAAGTTATCTCTTAAACTTCTCTTTACTTTGGTATCTAGTTTTGGACATAACAAACATTGGTTTATTATGATAATCATGAGTCGAATAAGTTTAATTTGTTAAATGTTTCGAGTATATTCGAAAAAACCATTCCCTATTCATCTAAATCATAGATTAAAGATTCGCTCATTATCAATATATACTACCATTATCAACTAGAGATCCATAGTATCAGATAAACATCTAAAACGACTGCTGGTACAAAATATAAAGCGTCTACTTAACCGAATATTCAACCAGAAGAATTTTAAAAATTAATTATTTTCACTACAATAATCACAAACGTATAATAATATAATTACAAGGTATATTAGGCATAATTAGAGGGTATAAATATACTGTATAGAACCAACACGGTAATTTTTTTACTTTCACTTACCTATATATGAGATATATATTAAGGGAAAGTATTGCTATCGTGAAAAATTTCGAACTATAAACTGTACGAACCTAGATGGGGTATTTGGTGTATGTACATGCCCGCGATGAGACAGCAAAAATTTTATCAAAATTGGTCAAACGCAGGAGGCATTTTATTTAAAACGTTCATTGAACAATAATTAAGTCATAAAATATCTGAATCATTATTTTATTGAATCATATTATGTTTTTTAGGACTCTGCAGAATCCTTCCATAACTTCACGTTAGGTGGTACGCCGCCGTGCCTAACGTGTTAAGGAGAAATAAAAATAAAATATCGTTAAATTGAAAAAAAAAAAAAAGCTCTGTCTGAAATGCAAAAAAAGCACAGATAAATGAAAGAAAATACTAAAGAAATAAGTTATTTAAAAAACAAAACAAACTAACAGACAAATTATTTACAGCAAGCACAGTATTAATGACAATATATACAATAATTTCCAAAACTACAAGCATGCTTGGACTACTATATGAACAAATAAAATGTTATATCCTATACATATCATTTCTTCATATAGTAGTCTAGAAACTAGTAATACTGCTAGTACTAATAATTACTGGTGGCATCAATAATTTCTATATCATTAACGAATAATGTACATGCAGCGCAAGTGCAAAACGCAATAGTTTAATTTTTTTCTTTTAGCCAGGAGCCCAAAGTGGTTGGACAGCTTCCATGAACAATGAGCCACAACATTTTGAACGATTTTTAAAATTATATCATGTTTTATTACATTATATAATGTTTAACAAACATTTTCTGATGGGGGACTAAGATATCATCATCCTTCGAATCATTATAACAGACTCGTAGTCCTTATCATTAAATTTTTACTTTCACTGTGTCACTGTGTGCGTGCTTGCGTGCGTGCGTGCGTGTGTGTGTGTGTGTGTGTGTGTGTGTGTGTGTGTGTGTGTGTGTGTGTGTGTGTGTGTGTGTGTGTGTGTGTGTGTGCGCGTGCGTGTGTGTGTGTGTGCGTGTGTGTGTGCGTGTGCGCGTGTGTTTGTTTGTTTGTGTGTGTGTGTGTGTGTGTGTGTGTGTGTGTGTGTGTGTGTGTGTGTGTGTGTGTGTGTGTGTGTGTGTGTGTGTGTGTGTGTGTGTGTGCGTATACTGTAAACCGTACGAACCTACATTGCCCGCGATGTTACAGCAAAGATTTTATCAAAATTGGTCAAACGCAAGGGGCACATAATTTAAAACGTTTTGTCTCATTTTGACTTTTTTTTTTGGGTTTTTTTAAAAACGGCACTAACGATTTTGCTTAAACTGGGTATTTGATTTATGTATATGTCCCCGATATTACAGGGGAGGGTGAATTAACGTAGGGGGCACTCTATTTCATAAATGTTTTTCCCATTTTTTCAATTTTCTCAAAAACGGCTTTAATAATTTCGATGAAACTCGTCAATGATGTTTAATGATAATCAAGTATTCTTTAATAAGAGGTAAACTTTATCATTATCAAAATGCTATGAGGGGCTTAAAGGCTTAAATGGGGGAAGGGGAATTTTTTGTTTTCCTATAAAGTACTTTTGATTTAGTGTATATGGAGAAATTAACTGCCTCTCGTTACTGCTAAAAATAAGAAATGGCTAAATATGAAAAAACTAAACATAAACAGGAGAAAAAAAGAAAAAAGTATTCCGTTAACTCATAATTTTTTTTCTTTTTTATCTAAACAGAAAACATTGAACTCATATGTGTGTTATTGAACCCTCATTGAAGTAATGGAACGATATTGAATATTACCTATTAACCTTATGCTTCCATTGGTATTTGAATGTTTTTTTTAAATATTAGAATCAGTTATTGTGTGGTTTGTATGTGTTGTTGTCATTGTGAAGACAATTAATTTTCAACACAGCAAACATCAGCTTCAGTCTATTTTTAAGTTATTTATTATTTTTAACTAACGATTCCCACAAAATAAACGTACAATAAATTAAATGAAAAAGTAAGGTAAAGTAAAGTAGCTCAAGTGTAAAACTATATTGAGGATTTCCCTATTATTATCACTAATATTCACAAGATTATTACTTGACTAATTTAGCTAATGCTTGCTAAGAAACTAAAGGAAGTTGTTAATGATAATAGGCCTGTATTCCGAGTCTTTTACGAGATTTACATGCAGATGAGTACAACATAATATCTTCCGTAAAACTTCGGGAAGTAATATATATACATTTTTTTCTATATTTGAAACAAAAAATAAACACTAAAGTAAACATATACACAAACTCATATCGCTCACTCTTTTCAATACCGTCATATCTCGAAAACGGGAGTGGGTATTCAAGAAATGTAACAAGAGTAGGAAGTAATCAAAACGTTACAACAATATAATACTGCAAAAATTAAACAAAACAAACCACCTCATCCATATTAATCAACTGAAAGTCAAATCGAGTAAAACCTTAAAAAAAAAAAGACTTTTTCTGTTAAAAGAACATTTTTAATACTCTTTTCTCCAAAGGCCCTTGTTCAATTTTCCTATATATTGTGGTTAGTTAAAATTTGAGTGATTCCACTGAACTAAATATAAACAATGAATTGAATTAATTTTTTCTTAAATACATGTTACCTAAAGTGACATGATTTTAAATGTAGCTCTTCAATTGTTGCTTATACGATGTATGTAGAGTTTTAATGGAATTTGAAGAGTCTCCCAACATTGTGATATCGAAAGAAACCATGGGCTTATAGCAGTTATTTTTCAATTTTTCGAGCGATGAATATATGAAACTTTAAGGCGTTGATTCATCACTTTTATAAATATTAAATTTCTAAATTACAAACAAGTTATTGTCGTTTCTCCCTTTTTCTTGGCCAATTTGACACTTTTTAGTTAACTTTAACGTGTAGATTAAAAAATGACCAATTATTTAGTCTCAACACATTGTATTCATTTTATTTCAGCATACGTTTCGGCCATCCTGTATTTGATATTTCATGTGTAATTTATTATTATTGTATTAGCCTATTGAATAATTTATTATTGTCATTGTTGAATATTCGTTTTTATAACTATAATTTATTTTAGGTATTGGTGGGTATTACCAGTACCACTACTTGGGCAGAATTCTTTGATTAATTAAAGTTAAAACATCTTAAGATGTAAAATTTATTTTTTCTAGATTTATTTCATTATTAATTGTTTAGATTGCATTGTTAATTTTTTCTTTATTTTCTTTGTGTGGCATAGAAGCATATTTTCTAGAGAAAAAATCAGGAGTGTAATTAGATTTATAAATTATATATTTACAAACATTGTGATTGTTTTGACTATTTGTGTTGAATAAATCAGTATTTTTTACTTTCACTGACCTATATATAAAATATATAGTAAGTGGAAGTGTGACCAAGTCCCGTGAAATGGTCTGTGTGTGTGTGTGTGTGTGTGTGTGAACAGACTAGCTCAAAAACTATAAACTGTGCGAACCTGAAATTGGGTATTTAGTGTATGTATATGCTCGCGATATGACAGCAAAAATTTCATCAAAATTGCTCAAAGGGAGCGGGTACTTTATTAAATAACTTTATTTTTCGATTTTCTCAAAAACGGCTTTTTTTTCGACTTTCTCAAAAACGGCTAACGATTTTGATTAAACTGAGTATTTGATCTATTTATATGCCCGAGATATGACTGTATCAGGTAATATATCATAATAACTGTATATCAGGTAAGCTTTATCATTATTAAAATGCTCTGAGGGGCCTTTTTTGTTTGTTTGTTTCCTATAAAGTACCTTTGTTTTTGTTTATATGGGGAAATTAACTGTATCTCGTTACGCCTAAAAATAAGAAATGGCTAAATATGAGATATGATAAAAATAAAGAAAACATAAAGAGGAGAAAAAAAGAAAAATATTCAGTCAACTCATAAAACTCGTTGATCCCACGCTTGCGGAGTACGCCTTTAATGACAGACCATTGTTCATAATTAAAGCTGTTCTGTTCATTTGAGAAGTGGCAATTAACAAAACGCATTAATTTCTAATCTAAGTAAGTTGGTAAGTGAAAGTTGTGTGTTGCGCGCACGCACCAGATTTTTTTTAATGCTGTCGGGTTATAATTAGAGCTATACTTAGAGAAGGAAGTTGCCAATGATCTTGATTTAAAAGCCACAAGATTGTTCTCGCGGTTGCTGTACCACTCCTATTCATCCATGGTCTTGGTTGAGAGAAAGTAATGAGTAGTTAATTCGTTAATTATTAGATTTTAAGCATCATCGACCCGTTTTTTTTTTGTTTGTTTTTTCAGGCGATTAAGATAATTGGAATTTAATTATTAATTTCTATTTCAATTCTTTATGATACGAGAGTTCATTGAGATTTTACTTGTTTTATTAATACTGATCATTAACCTGCGATATGCAGGACTTATTGTGTAGTATGCTTGTAGATAATTACTGATGAAATCAACATTAACGTTAAGAAAGAAGAAAAATGTTCCACCTTTCTTTAATCGGTCCCTCTTCTTCCTTTAATTGAGGCACTCTGCTAATGTACCCACGCTACAAACGAGGATCGGATAAGTTAACGTCTGTCGCAACACATACCTTGCCCTACTTGAGTACCTAATACCAGACTGAAGCTGAGCCGTTTTAGTTCGGTGCGTCTGATGTAATCTTCACCATTGCCAGGTATTAATTATTGTTGATTAAAGACTTATGTTGAACTTAAATTTATGGTAACAACCGTAATTAAATCCAATTCTTTGTTTAACTGTTTTATATGTCCCGGGAAAAACATATTAAAATAAAATATTAATTATAATAAATCCTATAGAAATCATTGGTTTAGTACGGTAATAAACCTATACCTATTTTTTTATAAAATAACGCTTTATCTCACAAAAAAATAGGTACGGAACGGGTAGCTATCCTCATTGAGTATCCACAATGAGGATAGCTACCCGTTCCTGCGCCCATTCTTCCAAGAGGGTAAACTGGCTCACCCGCGTTCGGACAAACTCTCTAAATGGTTCCTTAGTTGCTCTATTGGGTTCAGCAGAGTACAAATACAAACCTTATCCAGGCATTTTTTATTATATCTGCTTTGTTGCCGGGCATTAGGCTAAAATTATCACCAATGAAAGGCTTAAAGCCACACATAATTCTCTAGAAGCTACGCGGTCTACAAAATTGCATCCAGGGGCAACTCGAGGAAGACTACTAGCTTGCGATGTGATCATGTGCGATGTGATCAGGCGCAAACTCACCGCATCAGCGATTTTGCAATGAATTCACTTCTTTCCCCTTCTCTATACTGTGTATACAGGTTAAACTTAGACACGTCGGTGAACATAACACAGGCCCAGGCAGGCTCTTTCCAGAAAATAGAAGGTGAGCAGATTGGTGAGCTACCGTCAGGTGAGGATCAATGGGCGGATCCAGCTGGTCGTAAAAGGGAGGCTGCAGCCCCATAGCCCTTTCCCCTAGATCTGTCCATAAGCTCTTTTACCTTTATGTTCCTTTCCCACAACTGAAAGTCTACTTGTTCTGCATATTATTTGTTCTTTAATTTACTTCGTTGCTTTAGTGAAATAAAATTCTACTTTAAATACCAACAAATTTCCAAAAGGGGGCTGCAACCCTCCACAGATCCCTCTATATCCGCCAATGGGGAGACATAATGCTGGAGATATGGAACAAAAGTTCATTTCTCCTTCTCCTTATTGTGCCAACAATCGAGTTTTCATAGGGGGGATTTCCCAGTCGATAACTGGTTTGTTTATTCTTAGCGTTAGATGCACGATAACAACATTGATATTTAGCATAATATGGGTTGATCAGTTTCCAATAAATTTATTAATAACTATTTATATATCTGATTCTCTATACTATGGATATTGCTATATTAAATTTATACTTTCAGGACTCTATATTTTAAAATATTGACCATAAAATAGTAAAATTTTTTGACCTTTAAGATTTTAAAAAATTTTTGTTAAATTTTTTGTACCTCTTAAACCGTTAAAATTTTTGAACCTCTTACAATTTGTGGTTTAAACAGTCAGAGCCTATTAAAATTTTCCATTCTCTGGTAAAACCTTTCCCTTAATTCATATCTATAGGGCATTTTTTTCACTATTCCTTTGGATTTTATGATTTTCTGACATCGGTATCTCATTTTCAATTAACACAAGATGTGACAACCTTGGTAAGTTTAATATATGTCTTGCAGCTATTGATGATTATTATTAAATAGAATGGAAATGATTTCCAAAAAGTACCTAAGTTCCACATGAAATCTTCACGAATGGGAAATAAGACTAGTTAATGTATTAATGTAATTTGATATTATACATAGTAAAGAAGTCGATTGGTATATTCTTTGTGTGTGAGTTTTTCTGCATTATTTCAGGAGCTATAAAACTAAACTAGTTATGACTTCGCTCCCTCCCCCGTTACTTTCCGTCACGCCGGTTCCTTTAGTAGCCAGACGTAATATGTGCACGAGCTCCTGATCTCAACACGAGATGTGTTGTATAACTTCACGTCGAAATCGCATTTGGACTATTCTGAAAAGGTACTTAACTTCGGTAATGGTTCTTATTTGGAACAACCAATAATCTTAAAAAATGATTCACTTGTGTCACTCTTTTTCACCTGGACAAACGCCTTACTTGGAATCCTCACACAAGACTGAAACGGAAAGAAACTGCTCGTCGTTATCGACTACTTCAACACTTACTTGACAAACGCTCAAATTTCCCCATCAATTACAAAAGAATCATATATATGAAACCAATAAGACCGATTTGGACTTATGGAATCGAGGATTGGGGCTCCACCAAACCATCAAACTCTTATATACGTACCGAGGACGCATGGATTATTTTAAAAATATTTTTATATTTTTAAGAAATATCGAATTTTTAAGGGAATGGTTGATTTTTCGTTTTTTCCTTTCCTATCACGAAGATTCATCATAGTAAATAATGAGCTGACGTTGGAATGAATAAAACTGATATGGAAATTTTAATTATTGTTATAATACAAAAATATTGTAAGGTAAATGTAACCAACTGTTCTAGTACATGTATGTGACTGTTAGAGAATCGTCTACGCTTTTCGGAAACCCTCAAGACTAGTCTGATTCAGATCAAATATATAATATAAGGAGCGATAGATTGGAGTGTTAGTCCAATCATTTCAATGATCAGACGGTTACTTTTGTGATACTGCGTTCCTTTCAAATTAATACTTTTTGTAACATTGTTAATTTTTTTATTTTTTTTTTATTGTTTCTCTGACATTGCGAATTATTTAACTCTAAAATAATGTTAAAATATTAATATTTCTTCACTTACTAAGTAAATAATACCTTTGATATTTCACCAAAGGGCGGATCCAGAAAGGGGGGGGGGGGTCACAGGGGTAATAACCTCCTCAAACTCCCAAAATATTTTAACATTTCATTTTTTTTTTTTTTTTTTGTATTTATAAAGGAAACACTTTGGATCAAAGTCCTTCCTGATGATAGAAAATAAATAAATTATTAAATACATTTGAAAACTGCTGTCTGACGAAAGGCAACACGTGAGTGTGAGGACAGGAGGTTGTATTAAATTGGATTTAATATCCATTCCCAATTCCAATCTGCTCATCATCTTTATATGAAATAAATGATTTGAAATTGTTTTTAAATGTTTCTGATTGAATGTAGAAATAATGGACAAATCCTACTAATCCGTTCTTCAGAAAGGAGGAATTAGTGGTTTGTTGTTCATGCTATCATTTAGTCTTAGAAATGGCTGCATGGGCAGCAGCATCTGGTTTGTGTTCCTTTTACTGGGGCTTCGATGATGTCTTCATATTTCCTTTGTGAATATCGCTATTTCTTGCTTTCAACAGTCCAATTAACTACGTGTTATTGCCATCTTGCTAACTTGTCAGAAGGTTTGGGAAAATATTTATAATCTCTTTTTTATTGAGGGCAAATAATAATAATTCTAACCTTTTTGAATAAATTAGAATAAACAAACAGGTATATGACCACTCTGGCGAAAATGGTACCTACACCTTGTTACTTTATAATTGAAATAATAGTATCCTGTGTGCCGAGAATCCACAGCGCATGTTCCACGATGGACCAAGTTCGATGAACAGCAATTGAATGCAATGAAATTTTATACCTATATAACAAGTACTTACCTGATTTACGTTTATATCTACAATTGTTATATTATAATTATATCTACAATTTACGTTTATATATACAATGATTTACAAAGATTCTACATAATCACACAAGATAATGAGAAGACACAATTCTGTAAATAAGACTTATAGATAATTTTATTGAATATTGAAAAGCGATCATGTTTTTGTCGAATAAAAGCTTCATTCCCAACTTGTCACAATAAAAATCAAAACAATGCATGAAAAAACTACATACGTTATCCAGGACTATACTTGAGCAAAAGACTCTATTTGAACACAGTCAAAATATTTAAAAGACAAGAAATGAATATAGTACATTGGCGGATCCAGGGGGGGGGGCTGTGGGGGCTGCAGCCCCTCCCTTTGGAAAATTTTTCGTCATTTAAAGATAGAACTTGACTTTCCTTAATGTAAGGAAGCAAGTTAAAGAACAAATAATGTGCAGAACAAGTCGAATTTTAGTTGGGGGAAAGGCACATAAAGGTAAAAAAGCTGATTGGCAGATCCAAATAAAGGGCTGTGGGGCTGCAGCCCCCCCCTTTAGGACTGCAGCCCCCCCTTTACGATCGGCTGGATCCGCCCATGATATAGTATACGGTAAAATGTCGTCTCTTGTTGATTACATTGCCCCATCCATAGCAGAGCGAATTTTATGTTACACATTTGATTTTTTCAATAACAAAAAACTGAAACAACGACATATTACAAACAAAACTACAAGATAATTTAAATAGTAAAATATAAATACACGAGAATCGCACGAATTAACTCACAATTCTCAAATATTAAATAGTTTCTCGTCTTTACACCTTTCTGTTACATGGTTGTAGCAGTGTAACATGGGTGCGGTCGCTCTTGAAATAATTATACTAAATGTATTTCTTAGATTAAATCTAACAGAAGAATTACGTACAATAGATTTGAGAATTCTATTTTACGCCCCGTTTGATTTATTGAGAAAATAAAAATTGTTATATTAATAGCTTCATCTAATTCAAAGCGGTTGCACAACCGCGCATTTATATTTAACCATCCACTGAATTGCTTAAACTTTTAATGTCCACATCATTGCAATTAATAAAGCTTAGTAACGATTATACAGTTTAAAGCCGATCTTACCTCCTCCAGCTTTCGCTCATAAACATGTAATGAGTGCATGAGAACTATACTTGTCATTTATAGTTAATAATAATAAGATTCCATTTAGAAAGAATTACATAGGATTGAATATCTACAGATGTATAAATTTACTATAAACATTATATACAAATAGAAGAATTAAAACATTCAAACCACAAACCACAATTGATTCTTATAAATATTAAAATTAAATCTACAGCACCACAATCTGTGAAGGGTCTTGGGTGCAGTTCTGTTTAAGTAAGTCCGGAAAACTGACGATCTACTGAATACCTAATCTACTTTTATTATATGTTTTTTATGTTTATACGTATGTTTATACGTAATGCCCGATTTAGATTTTAAAAAAAAAACATCTGGTGTGGTGCTCACATCACACGACTTTTGTGGGGTATGCCTTCACTTTGTATCGTGAGGTGACACAACCCCTAAATTAGTTATCTTTAAGTGGACTGTATGGGAAAATTGAATAAGATACATCTTAGATTATAATATATATCTATTAACCTATTTACAATGAATAAAAAGGGGGAAATAAAATGTAAAATAAAACAGGAACAATTCTGGTTAGTGATGTGAGTATGAAAATAAATAATGTAGAAAATAAAAATTGCGGAGTAAAATAAAATAAAGTAATTAGATCGGTGACGAAGCAGCATGTTGAAATTGTTGGTGAATTTTAACTGAGTTGACTTACAGCGAATTTTGTTGGCCATTCTTCTCTTCTGCCTCCTCTCAGGAGCCCAAGGGGCTGTTTTCAATCTACTCCTTCATGTTAACATTCATTTTTCAGTAGCGAAAATATTCTAAATGTGCCAGGCCTGGATAGTGACTTACAGTTCACGAGACTTGATACGTTGGTCACGTGAGGATTCACGTGAGGCAGCTTAAGATGGAAGGCATCGTGCTTTAGAGATCCAACAAACCGCCCACCTAAATTGAGCGGGGCTCGATTTACCTCTGTTAATTGATGAGACCCAGAAGAGATTTGCTGCTGGTCGATGAAGCTACTTGAATTCTATAATTATACAAAAAAAAAAAGAAAAGGTACATTGGTAAAATAATAAAATTATACGAGAAAAGAAAAGGTACATGGGTATAGTGCTTCATTCACCGCATGGATAAAGATTAAAGTAATAAAGATATATACAAGTTGTCCTTCAGGAGGAGAAAATAAAAGAGATTTAGCAATACAAAATAAAATAAATCTTCAGTATCGTAATCGCAATAAAAGAAATTAAAGGAATAAAAAAATTGAAGGATAGGAAACAAAGGGAAAGAAAAAAAAAAAAAAAAATTACTTCCCTGAGTTATGCTCCTGCTCAGGGTGAAATAAAGGAACAAGGGATGTGACAGCCCTGGTAAAGAGACTGCCTGAAGGGGTTCTCACTGAGACAGTACGAGTGATTCCATCTCTCCCTGGGTAGATTTCTACCACTCTGGCTACAGGCCATTGTCCTAACAATGATTTCTTCTCTAACAAGATGACTAGATCACCTGGTTTGATACCGGGAGCCTGACGGTTCCACTTGGACCGCTGCTGAAGGGTGTGTAAGTACTCCTTGCGCCAACGGTTCCAGACATGAGCTATTTGTGCTTGTATGATCCGCCATCTATCATGATGAGAGCAAGACGTGTAGTCGATTTCTGAGGGTTCAGGAAGAGCGTACAGTGGGGCTCCAATCAAGAAATGTCCTGGAGTCAAGAAATCGTAATCTAATACGTCTTCTGTCAGTCCGCATAAAGGACGAGAGTTAAGAAGAGCCTCGATTTTGGTAAACGTTGTCGATAGTTCTTGATACGTAAGGGCGTTTCTGTCAAGAGATGCGGCAAGTAAGGACTTTACAGACTTCACTCCGGCCTCCCAGAGTCCGCCAAAGTGCGGGGCGCGTGGCGGAATGAATTTCCATTCTATCCCTTTCGGTGATAAATGCTTTACGACAGAGGCTTTTGCATCATTTTGAAACCGATAAACGTCTTTAAGAAATCTTGAGGCCCCGACGAAATTGGTTCCGTGGTCAGACCAGATGCACTTCGGAACGCCTCTTCTTGATATGAATCTTTCCAATGCGTCCAAGAATGCAGTAGTGGTAAGGGAGGATACCAGTTCGAGGTGCACTGCTTTGGAAGCAAAGCAAACGAACAGGCTAAGGTAAGCCTTGCTGACGGGCGCATTCCTCCGACTTGATTCCTTAACGAGAAATGGACCGGCGTAGTCCACCCCGACTTCAATGAATGCACGGAACTGTGAGAATCTTTCCTTGGGTAAAGGTGCCATGAATGGAGTTGTGGGCTTGGCCTTTAAGGTGCGGCATCGGACGCATCGTGTAAGGCAATTTCGGATTAGTTTCCGGGCTCTAGGAATCCAGTATTTGCTCCTAATAAGAGACAAGGTAAGCGTGGGTCCAGCATGAAAATGCCTTTCGTGCACATCTTGTATTATCAGTCGGGAAAGTGGAGACTGATATGGAATAAGGATGGGATGTTTTCCTATGTAGTTTAAGGGTGCGTCTTGCAACCTGCCGCCCACCCTGAGAACACCCCGCTCATCCAGAAAAGGTGCTAGCTGCGCCAGAGTCCTAGGGATGTCAGATGTTGGCTCGAAGATTGCCTTTGGAAAATATCTGCGTTGGGCATACCAAGCGCGTTTGATTTCGGCATCGAAGAACTCCTCCGCAGTGATCGGTCCCGAACCAGATGGTGAGGTGTTTTTTCTTCTCAAGAAGCGTAGGATTCTCGCTATAGTCCTGATCAGCGTAGGGTAAGATGAGAACCGGGAGATCCAATCTTCTTTGCTCGACTCAACCTTTGGTTCTTCAAAATTAGTTAGAGTGTTCAACCAAGCGAGCACGACCTTGGAATCGGAGAAGCAAATGGCCTTTTCTGAAAGGGATTTAGGTATCGAAGATAAGAGCCGAGAGAGCAAGAGAGCGCCACATAACTCTAGCCGAGGAATGGTGCAGAATTTTACAGGCGCAACCTTTGATTTGGCCTTGATCTTGGTGCTTGAGTCAGGTGCTTCAGCACGGAGCAAACGAGCAAAAACTTTATTGAACGGGAGTCTTTCGATGTACCTTTCGTTGTGATCGCGTTCGTGTGTTCTCATAAAGTGATCCTCGCAGAAAGCATCATCCGGATTACTCCGATCAACTGGAGATGGTTCTTCTATCTCCCAGAACTCCTTCAGCTCGGCACTAATGCTCGATGGTGAGTCGAGGAAGTATGTCGCTGTGGAATGGGAAGGAAAGTTGCGAAGGGAACCCGAGACCACTAAGCCAAATGTAGTTGGAAGCATTAGAAGATCTTCAACACCGGATGAGAAAGGAGCGCCAGTAAGGATGTAAGGGAATAGATCTCCCCCAATCAACAAATCCACTGGAAGTGATTCGCCAAACTGATGATCGGAGAGCTTGTAGTGGCGTAACCTTTTGATAACAGATGAGGGTACGCTTTGTATGGGTAAAGCGGATGTAATCCGATCAACCACAATTGGGTTAACTGCGAATGTTTGATCACCTTCATAAGGGCGCAGAGTACATGATATTTTGCCTTTAAGATAAGACTGTGGGACAGCGGACTCGGCAAGACTCCTTATAGAACCATGAAAAGGTTGAATCTTGGCCCCGAGTTTACTTGTGAGTTCCGACGTCACGAAGCTATGCTGACTGCCTGAATCGAGAACAGCGCGGACGGGGTACAGCACACCATTATCCCCTGACGCTAGCAGCTGAACAGTACCTAATAGGACTGTACTGTTTGATGGTGTCGGAACAGAAGGACAAGACCCGAAACCTGTGAATGCTTGCCCGGATCCCTCGGGTTTGGCACCATTCTCCTGTTTGTCAATGGCAGACTCTTGATGGATCAAGGTGTGGTGCTTCCCGTTACACTCTTTGCATCGGAATCTTGAGCGACAATCTCCAAGGGTGTGACCTTTGTAGAGGCAGTTCAAGCAGACTTTCCAGGATTTGAGTAACTCGATGCGTTGCTTTACAGGGTTCTCGATGAATCCTTTGCATTGTGCGAGGCGATGGTTGTCCTGGCAGTGAAAACATCGATATCCCTTATTCTGGTTCTTAGACCTGGATGAGTCGGTGCTATGCAGAGTGACCGCACTAACAGAAGCTTTATACTTATTGGAGTTTCTGTTGGGATAGGTGCGAAACCCAGACGTTGCGGAACTGCGGGCTGCCTGGCAGGTATCTGTAGATGATGCTGACTCAATCCCCTGAGACATCTTGAGCGCAATCTTACGCTGTCTAACGAAGCTTATTACGTCGTCAACTGAGGGGAATTCCTGGGTGCAGCTGAGAGAGAGCTCAAAGTTCCTCCTCGTTTGTGGATCCAAAGCGCGTAAAGCTAGTGTTGATAAAAGGAATTCACAGGGGTTTCGAATGTTGAGGCCCCGAAAGGTCTCGACGCTATCTGCGACGTCTGTTAGAAAGGTCTCATAACGTTGAAGTTCTTGTTTAATCCCTTTAATATCGCAATTAATGATCCTGTGAATCAACAGGCTAGCTAGCACTCGCGGATTATCAAAGGTTTGCACTACTTTTTCCCAAGCCTGAGAATAAGATTTTTCCTCAATAGGAAACCTTGCTATAAGAGTTGCTGCTTCTCCCTTTAATGCTCCGATTAGATAGTGGAATTTTTCCACGTTCGTGAGGCTAGGCTCATTATGGACAATGGACACGAACGTGTCACGGAAGTGATTCCACTTGAGTAGATCTCCAGAAAAGGTCGGAATCTGGATCTTGGGAAGTTGGGGCTTGTGTGATGAGCATGAAGAGACGTTTAAAGGTGGGTTTGAGATGGTTGTGTCCAAAGAAACACGATTATTGAGGTCAATTAGTATTGCATTAGCCCCAATTATTTCATCACGAAGACGGTCATAGAAAGAATTCCACTGGTCGTCAGGGAATGTGTCTTCTTTTAAGAGAGAGCAGATCTCTTCCCGTTCTGCCCAAACACTCTTAAATTCCTCCCAATATTGTGTCGATGAAGCAAGCTGGGCTTTAAAGGTGGCGGCTTCCCTTCCGCCAGGAGGTATTTCTGTTTCCCCTAACTTGCATACCCCAATGATGTGTCGTTTTAAGGCTCGTAGTTTGCGCTCCAAGTTGCTAGCGCGATTAGTGAGTTCTTCTTTAGTAAACTCAGGCATATTGAATAAAAAATGTGCTGAAAAGAGAACGACTACAACCCAGTGGGCTAGAGAGAAGGACTAGAGATTAACTGGCCAACGATGAAAAAGTAAGTCATAGATAAAGTCACAATAAGAGTAAAGGGAATGTTGCACAATAATAAAATAAAATAAATGAGGAGATACTAAAAACCGGAATCAGAAGACCTCAGGTAAGTAAATAAAAAAAGCAAAAATAATTACAAGACAAGAGCCAGAAGGAGGACTCTAGAGAGAAGAAATACAGCACTGAATAAAATGACAATAAGATAGGTGTGAAAGAGGCGTCAAGAGAAATGAGCAAGTGAATCGTCACGAGAAGTAAACTTGTAAAGGTGACATCACAAGTAGACAAGCCGTAAAGGCGGTAGTCTGTGCAACCTCTTTGGAACACGCATTGGCGGGAGAAGGTAAAGGGAGTAGGTTATTTGCAGCCGCCAAGCTGAAATGTGGCTATTGATAAGCAGTGCTGTGGATATTGAATCAATTATGATTAAATAGCTACTTAATATAAAGAAAATAAGTAATAAGGTTGTATACAAATGAATATTAGAACGTAATGTATTATTAGAACGTTATAACTATTTAATGTATTATATAACTAACTGAATATAAATTCTACCTGAGGTTATGATTACTTTCCTGATTCCTATTACCATTGTTGTTTAAATGTATTGAAAGAAAGTTTCTAAATAATAATTTATGGTGCCTCAAATTTAATTAAATAAATAAATTTAAGTAATGTTTGAATTCTAATGAAAGAAGAAATGATTTTGAATTTAATGAAGGAAATTTCAAGGTAGGTTATAGATAATTGTTGACAGATGAATAAAGATAAATAAAAATTAAATTATTTAAATGTTCACTTTAAATAGAATGACAAGTTAGCATTTAATTAGAAGGATGATAAATATCATGAAGTAAATAATGAAAAATGCTGTGAATGAAGCTTACATTGTTTAATAAACTAATGTTTACCAGTAATATAATGTTAATGCAATTAGCTGTTGCACATTTTCTGACATCTATGATTTAAAATGTTTTTATATACAATATGAAATATTAGGAAGATTTTAGTTAAATAAGTTGTAATTAAAACTGAACAGTTTGAGAAAATGTGAATAATCTTACATGTATAAGGTTATAGTTCTATTGTGAAGCATTTTAAAACTGATAAATTAACAATAGGTTTGAAATATACTGGATAGCTGCTTTAATTTATATAATTGAATGTATAAGGTATTAAAAGTTGCATTGAAATTTTGAAAAGAAGTGAGACTTAAGATAATTGTGCCAGTCTCAGTATTTATAAGAGATGGAAACAGTAATGAATTTATCTTTAAGCTAAATTACAATTAAATATACAACTGAAAATAACTCACAAACAAATTTATTACACTATTCTCAATTTAAAGGAATAAAGGGTCCGGTACTGGACCGAATTTTATGGTTTACATCAGGCACGGTAGGACCAAAATTTGTGGGGTATGCCTTCACTTTGTATCGTGAGGTGACACAACCCCTAAATTAGTTATCTTTAAGTGGACTGTATGGGAAAATTGAATAAGATACATCTTAGATTATAATATATATCTATTAACCTATTTACAATGAATAAAAAGGGGGAAATAAAATGTAAAATAAAACAGGAACAATTCTGGTTAGTGATGTGAGTATGAAAATAAATAATGTAGAAAATAAAAATTGCGGAGTAAAATAAAATAAAGTAATTAGATCGGTGACGAAGCAGCATGTTGAAATTGTTGGTGAATTTTAACTGAGTTGACTT
The DNA here is from genome assembly GCA_911387785.2 of Aelia acuminata. Taxonomy (NCBI): domain Eukaryota; kingdom Metazoa; phylum Arthropoda; class Insecta; order Hemiptera; family Pentatomidae; genus Aelia; species Aelia acuminata. Next base: position 86,712,585 of record OU426979.1, on the reverse strand, counting down.
ACAGCGAATTTTGTTGGCCATTCTTCTCTTCTGCCTCCTCTCAGGAGCCCAAGGGGCTGTTTTCAATCTACTCCTTCATGTTAACATTCATTTTTCAGTAGCGAAAATATTCTAAATGTGCCAGGCCTGGATAGTGACTTACAGTTCACGAGACTTGATACGTTGGTCACGTGAGGATTCACGTGAGGCAGCTTAAGATGGAAGGCATCGTGCTTTAGAGATCCAACAACTTTCTTCAACAATATTTTTTGAAAAATAGCTTACTTGAGTACTACCGGAAATAATAGGGTTGGCCCAACTTACACATTGGACTCCGTATTTTCCGGGGATTTTTTTGATTTTTTAATATACATATTTCTTTTAATGGATAGAAAAATAAGTTAGTAGGAATCAATAAAAGTGGTTCATAATAAAAGCCGATAATAAATTGGAATTGAATTTTCAAATTTGAGATATTGTGTATTTTTCAGAAAACGGGGAGCGGGGTAACCCACTGGTAAGGCAGTGGATTGCTGTGCTCAAGGCCCCGAGTTCGAATATGACATGGCTTATGATATCTTTATTATTCGCCACAGTCCGTCTCGTGGGCCGAGAGACCTCCCTGGGGCAAACCCCAAGCCTCTGTAAAGTGGGTACCCTTAATTGAAAAATTAAGGGGAAAAAACCTGGCGGTTGAGCGTGATCACGGTCAAATCACCTCCTTGCACGACCACTGACCAAGAAGCAGTGCTCTTCCTTACATACTACTGAACCCAAGACCCTTCATGGGTTGTAGTGGTAAAGGTTTTTTTTTTTTTTTTTTTCAGAAAACGACGCTTATACTGCGTTCTTCTAAAAAAGGGATAGTTACTATTTCTGTATTTAAATTCTCGATAATGCACGGAGATGTATAAAAAGAAGATGGCCTCGCAACCTTCTAATGTAGAACAATGATTAGATATAGTTACATAGTTCATAGTTAATATATACTTTTTCAGCAGGTTAATTTATGTTATCTTTATTGATTCTGTTTAAATTTACTTGATGTACCTATTTATTTAAACAAAACTATTGCAAATATCAATAAATGCAGTAACAAAAAAAAAACAAACTTCTTTCTTGATCTTCAGGATATGAAGAACTGCTTAAAATATGCCAATAAATATATTAAATGCTTATAAAGATATACAAGCAGAACTGCCATTGATTTTTTTCACCTGAGAGTCGGACGTATACGTAGTAGGTGTGCGTTCATGTGTAAAATTTTATTAAAACATAAATAAAGTCGATGGAATAGAAATCCCAATTATAGTGCTACGTCGGATTTCTTTAAAAAGAAAAAATAAACTTGGGCGAGGTTTCTATTAATCGCCTCCATTTGTCAAGCTATCATCAGGTTAACGGGCTGACAGGTCTTACACCCTGTGGGAGGACAATTGAAAATCATTTATTAGCGGCACCTCTCTACAATAACCGAGATATCTTTCTTACAATTACTGTATTGGTGGGTGTTACCCAGTTCGTTCACATTTGATAAAGCAACAATGTGCAATCGTTTAGGTAGGTACTTCTTCGATTTAATATTAGTTTAAGTAATTAAAAAAAACAAAAAAAAACATTTTACTACCTATTTGTACACTCAAGGATAAAGAGGACCTCATAAGATCGGTTACCTCATCACCAGAAGTAGAAGCCAGTGAAATTAGATTAGAATAACGAAAGTGGCCATCAGTATGAACTCAATCAATAAAATAGAATGATTAATTGTCAGGATTTCAGTATTGATAAGATAATTATCCTATCGTAGAGAAAACAGTTAAGCATTACACACATCTTAATGAATAAAGTATATATATATAAAGTAACTGATGGGAAATCAAATTAAATTTAAATCTCAAAATGCATATTATGCTGATCACTGTAAATTTCAATACCTTTTTCACGTAAGATTTTTTTTAAATAATGAATAACCATATAAACTTTCTACTCAGTAATCTATGCATTTTTTTTTTTAAGACCGCTTATAATTTTTATTGAACTTGTATGTTATATTGTATTAGTCAAGTGACCATGTATATTGTTTTTTTTTTTTATTTATTTCTTTTTTTTTTAAAGGACTCGAACCCCCTTTTCTCCATGATCAAGTTGTTTCGTAACATCCTTTACTTCAATGATGTTTTTCAACCCCTGGTCCACCGACTGATGCTATCATGTTCGTTTCGTGAGCAAAACCGTTCCAGTCTGCGATCATTTCACGGACAAGATGACACAGCCGATAAATATTATACATTCACGGAAGGTGTACGAATTAGAATGGAATTACAAAAATTTTACCGCATTTTTCTCCCTCCTTTATCCGGCGGCCTACCTATGGCAACAATACACAATTATGGGGAATTGGCAGGGCTTTCCGATACATCTGTTCCGAAGTCCTTCAAATGTGGAGTAATATTACCAATCAGCTCGGGAAAGTCGGTTTATTTCAAAGCCTCTACCTGACTTACGGGGAGAGAAAGAAATGTTTTGTTTTATTTATTTTTTATAATAAAACAAAACAATGCTGCCCAAATACATTGGGTTGCTATAAAACACAGCATACTTATCTACATACATACACACATATCTGTTTCTATCTGTCAGGTTCGTTAAAAGAAAATTATTTATTTAGGATAAATCTTCTTCGACGCATTCCCTTATTTATTTTCACATCATACGGTAAATTCGGCAAATCTTACCTTACTATCAAATGCTCTAAAAGAATTCTAGACGTACTTCTTCTTTAACCTTTGCCGACTCATGTTCTGGATTTTGAGATTCTTAGGTCTTATTTTGAAATCTTCTAATTTTATGATAAGAGTTTATACATAATGATATTGCTCTCAAAAAACAATCAACAAACTAATTAATTAACTTATCCGGGTAATCAGTCTAACTTTCCAAGGCATGATGAACAAGTGAAAGGTGCTATAGTGCTACCATAACTTGCTTAATCCTTGAGTATTAGTGAACTAATCAATAATTCATTTATCAGCTCTAATTTCTTGGAAAATCGTAAAATACACAACTGTCATCAGAATCAAGACTGTAGCAAATTAAGACTATATCTTTTTCTTTTTCAATTAGTAGGATTAGTAAATTAATTATTTAATCAGCTGCTAAAGTTATATATCAAAGTTGTCACTACTTACATGATTTTTTTTTTAATTAACTACCTAATGCATGAATATTATGTCAGCAAGATGATCGATCTGTTCACAAACTAATAGAATGATTTCTTTTATTGGGTGAGAGATTAGTACATGTATATTAATGTATGGCCAAACCGGTATGTTTTTTTTATTTTTTTTTTTTTTTTAAATGGCCTTAATAATTTGTCAGTCTCAGGATAGTAAAATTATTTTTCATTTCATTTCATTATTAATTACGGAAAATAAAGGATACAGGCTAGGATTTAGAAAATCTCAAACCTCCATGTATAAATATGAAAGGATTTGTTTAAGAATAATATAAAACTACAATCTAAATGAATGGAGATTCAGTTTGTGGTGTGCCCCTGACAATTTTTCTTAAAATTCGCATTAATCCTCACACCTTGTGTATCCATTCCGAATTTACTCAGGATTCTAACTTTTGAGGTGATCACATCCAATTGTTTTTATAAAAACTATTTCATAATCACTGCGATTCCTTCTTTCTTGTTTAAAGTCATCAATACTTATAAACATATTTACAGGGAATTAAAAAAAAAATTAATATAATTGGGGTTGAATTTATCATTCTCAAATAAGACTGACGTGGTGTGGTCATGTCTTGAGAATGGATGAAACGGGTTGGCCGCTTCGACCGATAAGGTACTGTCCCGAAAAGCGACGAAGACCTGGAAAACTCCGATAACAATTGATAGAAGATGTAGGTAAGAGAAAGAAGCATGGCTGCTAGAGGTCTCACCGAGGAGGATTGCCCAGACAGGAAAATAACCTCATCGAGACCGGAATGTGAATTATGTCATAAGATTTACTTTTTTTTTTCGTTTGAAAGAAATATATATATAAAAAACCTGTCAAACAAGTATTCAGATCAACCAATGAGCTGACGATTGCCATAAGTAATGACTTATCAGCAATGAGGATGGACAGTACAAAGCTAAACCTCTCCCCTGCCTCGATTTAGTTATCGTGGTTGTTTGTGGAAGATCTCCCATCCAGCACCTTTTGTGACATTTGCTATTTCACAAGTCATTAAAATGTTAAGATTTTTGTACAATTTAGTATAAAATCGTTTGTATTTAAATGCATTGCAATGCATTTGATTGATTTGTTTTTAAATTTTATGAAAATGGTCCTTACTGATTTATTTTATTCGTCGGTGGTTATTTTATAATAACCATTGTTATTATAACAGTGGTTACCAATTGAGCGCCACGATACCGATACAGGGCCGATCTCTTAGCGGGCTGTGAAAAAATTCCAAAACAAAATGTTAAATTAATAATATTGTTATTTTATCAAACATGCATGGGACATAAAGTCCATTGATACCTATAATTATTGTATTTTAATGTCCATAAAATAACTTTTTTTTTTTTTTTGCTTCATATTTATATTCGCACCTGTCGCAGCTAAGCGACAATCAGCAAATGTGATATAAACTGCTTTGGTGTTGGCATTTTAGGCATGAGGGAAGGTAGTGCCCAGCAGCACATCATCCCGGACTTGTTTCAGGAGAGGAGGTCCCTCATCCAACTCCTTTTCAGTCGCCTCATAAAAGGCATCTCAGTCGTGGCCATGTCATTAATAAGTCCATTGTTATGTCCGTGTAATTTAATATGGAAGCCAGAATAGAGAGTCCTTATTTGTTCGTCGATAGTTGGTAGTTGTAAGTCGGTATGCAGTGTCATAAAATAACTTACTTCTGAATCTAGAATATGCCTCGGAAAAATCGGGATATATAAAAGGCGCCGGAACCAAACAAGTATGGGAACCATTGCTTTACAAGACCAAGATAGCCAAAAATATCTATTTTCCAAAAACAAAGTAAACCCTCAGTAAATAAAATAAAAGAAAAACATTAAGAATTTGTATAAAAAGGAAAAAAATATTAAATTAATAGTGTAAGTAAATGTTAAAAACATTGAAATACTTAAATAAAATAGTAATCTATAACAAACAAAAATAAAAAATATATATACATGGAAGAATTAGAAAATGTATTTTGCTGATTTCCATTCTGCGAAAATTCTGCTGTTTTTCATCGACAAAGGGTACTTATATACGAGGCAACTATGCCACGATTAGGTTGTAATCCCTACTGATTAAATGCTAAAGATATATTTCTGTTTCATTACAGATGGGCCTCGAGAGGAAAAGAAGATGCAAAGAGGAACTGGGTCGCGTGTGGTGGGAGTTCCCACCACCCCCAAGTTAGGGGTATAAAGAGTTGGGCGCCCGTTCCCAAGCCCATAGTCCAGTTTCTGCCCCGTCTCGACATGTACTCCTCCATAAAGGTAAATCTTCAACTTCATCTTCATCTTCGCCTTCTTCAGCTTAAGGAAACATCTGGCGGGAAATTTAAAATTGGACATTGCAGGATTTATGTGTTATAAGGGGATCTTCCGCCGTTTTCGCGACATCATCGGCTAATGAGTTTTATAATTGATACGAGGAAGTGATACCGGAATTTTCTGAATTGAATTAATAAAACGTATAGCTAATGATCGTGAATATGTGAATTTAATATTTTTAGTTTTTATTTAACAGTGTTTCACCAAACGGGAGTTTAGATGCATTAAACCTTTTGATAAATTAATTCAAATATCAAAATGAGTATTTTTTTTTTTTAAATATATTCGGTAACTGCAATAAAAATTATTACTTTGCCCTTTAGAGATGGTGTGAAGGGAAAATGGAATAGGTCATTATAAATTCTCATATTAAAATTATATGTTCCATCTTTCATTATAACCTGAAAACAGTAGGATTTTTATTATTAAGATTTCATATGATGTTTAAATGTTATAGGATTAAAATATCTAATGTAATGATACATTTTTACATTAACACATAATATAGTTGAATATTAAAAGGCTAGGTTCAATGATTAGAAATTAATACACTGAACTTATTCGCATTTTGTCTATTTCTCCAAGCATCATATATTATTTTATAATTCAAAATGATCTCGAATAATCTAAAGAATACAAATAATAATTTTGCATATAACGATATATTTTAAAATTATTAACATCAAAGTGATTTTGAGAGATTTTTCTAATACGAAAGGTGATATTTCAATGCTTAACGAATTTAAAATGTAAGGGTTTGGCCGTAGAACGAAAATCTCTTTTCGCATCAAACAAATGCACTTTCTTCAGTTACAAGAAAGTCGCATGGTATTTTTTTCCGCTTTAAACATTGTGGTTCTACTGGTTTTGCATCTAACAAACAGCGACCAGATTAATTAAAATCGGATCTAAGTTTACATAACGGCTTAGAGTAAAACCGGAAGGATATTTTATTTATTTATTTTGTTTGTTTGTTTAACGTCCATTATTATGCTGCAAAGGCTAATCGGACGATGCTACAGTGGGAGTCCTAAATTTTGCCTATCCAGGTATATTCAGGATAGGGATCATCGAGTACCTGACATCGTACAGACTCGGGACCTCCATTTTACGTATTATTCAAGGGACGGCATGGCTAAGGATATTTATTTATTTTTAGTTTTATGTTTCCTAAATAAAATTCATGCGTTATTAATTAATCTATTACTAAAACCAAGCGCTCTTGATATAAAAATTTGATGTTTCAACTGGTATTAAAAAAACATTAATAATGGCCGGTAAAGTTACAGTTTTTTAAAATTTACTTCTTAACTTACGAAACAAAAGACTAATATACAACACAATACTAAAAACCTATTTGGACCTACGTAGCAGAACTTTGGGGTTCAGCAAACAAGTAGGTACACATAAACAAAATCCAAACCACACAGTCAAAAATTCATAGAAAAATTGTAAATGCTCCATGGTACATTTCTAACAAATAGTTGCTAAAATAAATTATACTATATATATATATATATTTTTTTTTTTTTGGGGGACTTCAAGGCTTCCACTGAAGCCCTATACTGCCCATACTAACACCCATGGCACTGGGTGATACTTCTCCTACGAAAGAAAAGCACCACCCAGGGCGGGACTCGAACCCGCAGCTCCGGCATGGGAGTACGGCGCTTTACCGCCCAGCCACACCGGGCCCCAAATTATATTATATTATTAAAATTTACTGATTCCCACAGGTAAACATTTCGAGTAAAACGCACTTAGCCTCTTCTCTCACAAAAGTACAAAAGCTTAAATAATTTTTTTTCAAACCATTTAGGTAATTAATTAATATATATATTTTTTTTTTATGACTTGTGATTTTAAAAGGTTCAATTTAGTTGTATGACAATTACACTTAATTGAGATTGGAACAAATAAACGACCAGGGCACACACCTACCTTAAATATCTAATTTCATTTTTTTTTTTTAAATCACACACATTCACAGACCATTTTACGAAACTTGGTCATATTTAAGGGGATCACCAAAGGTGTATATCTGTTGAAAAACCGAACGAATTGAAATTATTCATGATCACAATATTTTACCTTACTATATTGAAATTTTACTTTCCCATTGAAAACCCGCAGAAGGTGTATATCCGTAAAAAAAAAAATAAAAATAAAAAAAAAAAAAATAAAAAAAAAAAAAAATAAAACGAATTGAAATTATCACACAGAACATTTTGTGAAACTTGAAACTTGTGAAAGGGACCGCAAAAGGTGAATTTCCGTTGAAAAAACCAAACAAATTGACATTATTCATGATCACAAAATTTTACCTTACTATATTTCCGTTGATAACCCGAATCGAAATTTTGCATGATGGCAATATTCTCCTATTCCATAGCATAAGGAAAAAAAAGGCAAAAGAACACAATTGCCTTTTGTATTCTGCGTTGACTTATCCTTTCCGATAAAGTAATCGTGTAATAAAAATACTGGATATGTAATGTATATTGTGAAAATTAATTAAAAAAAAATTAATAACGAAAAATTGATATAATTATATAATTTCGGCTCTTAATTGCACTAACTAGTTAGTTACATGATATATATATTCCATCCGGACCAGAAATAGAGTGAGAGATCTGCGCTCTCTCACCGCCATCCTATTAGAAGCGGATGCACTGGCGCCTAACAACTGACCCCCGTCTCTTTTCCAGTTGGTCTTGATGCTGGTAGCCGGCGCGATGGCCGATTACGACGGAGGTTACAGCACGGACTTCGGCAACCAGCTTAGCGGAGGATACACTGGAGGTGGCTATTCCGAAGGAGGTGGTGCCGGGTATTCAGGAGGCGGTGGATACTCCGACGGAGGTGGTCACTCTGGAGGAAGCGGCTACTCCGGAGGCAGTGATTACTCTGGAGGAGCTGGATATTCTGGAGGCAGCGGGCATATAGGCGGAAACGGACTCGGCGGACACGAGGAAGAACATCATCAGGTAACTACAAACATTATAATTAAAATCTCAATTATCAGTATTTAATACCTAGTATTTACTAATAGAATTCACTAAAAAAAACTACTTCTCTGTAAAGAGACATTCAGTCAAATAAGCAATCAAAAATGCACATTTCAAGTGAGATTTGTCTGATTTTTTTTTTATAATTTAATTTATTTCTACACTAAAATGCATTCTAATTTATAAAATATAGATATGTAATCGATAAATATTTACACCAATTTAAACAAAAATGAGCACATTATACCGCACGTCTAATGTAAGACTGGTCTGACTGAAAAAAAGCGATTTGTAAGAAAAATCAATTAAAGTTTCTTCATTCTTTTTTCCTTTGATATCCATTGCCTGGTTTAGCTGATTGTTAAAATGCATAACGAATCATCACTATCGTGGTCTATAAGTGGCCCTGCAAAGAGCCAGGAGAGGAAAATTAGAAGATACATCGGGAAACAAATTTTTAAAAAAATTCGATTTCGAGTTAAATCAGTCTTGCATTGGAAGAGAAATGTTGGCAAATAAACGAAGCTAGATCTTGTTTTAAAATGTGACAAAGCTATAAGAATGAGTTAAAATTTTAAAATGCGTTTCGATTATCTAGAAAAGAATATTTAACAAAAAATTTGGTTCCGTGACAAATGATTTCAAAACCTTGATATATTGAGATCGCTGAATGAATTAATTGATTTTAGTGCTGAATAGAAAAATGCGAAGTTAGGAGTTCAAGAATATATTATTGTTCTCAGCAATCGAAATGGGTATTCACCAAGAAAGTTTTCGAAAAATAGAAAGCAGTAAATTTTCATGAAAGAGAATATTCCTTGTAACTTTATGTAAGGAAAGATATTTGAAGATAATCAATACTCCGAGAAACTATTCTTGAATTTATATGATATATACTTAAATATGATAATTCTACTTAAGGTAAAAATCTAAGATTATTCTGACATTTTACATATTTTGGAAACCAATTGGAAGGGATGCTGATATAGGAACAATCGTGATATTTGTCTAAAGTCCCGATTGAAAACCTCTTTCCAGATTAAACGATGTATGCAAAACCCAGTTGGATTGCCAACAGAGAATTTCTGTTACTTTTCCAAATTAATTACAAAGCATTTTTGCAGATTCTTATCGACTATGTTAACCATTAAGCTGTTCAAGTACCATTTCAATTTCCTCTGGCTCATGTGGAACACCTTCTGTTTTCATCTTTATAAATAAAGGAAGTTGACTACTAATTATGCCTATTAAAAAAATCATTTGAAGACTTCCTTATAGCGTTTTCTCTCGAAGACAACATCTCTGCAATGATGCTAAATACTTTACTATTACAAAGTGAAAATACAAATGCTAACTGATTGCTATTACTCATCTATAAATGTCTTCGAAGTCATTTGGATTCATTTTTAATTACAATCACTCAGGTAAACTACGGTTATCTCTTATTAGAAAAGTAGTTGTGTTTAAGTTTAAAAAAGATACTTAAAGAAAAACCTTTGGAAAATTCGTAGCTGTACACAGGAAAATAAATGTTGAGCCACGAATTTAATAGTAGATATTTTAGTTTGATTAATGTCCTGATAACTTGATTAGGTTAAGAAGTAGGTAGATTACGAAAAAAAGTATATCGAAAAGCTAGTGAAAATCAATTAAGATTGAATTAAATGCTAGGAATGGCTGTAAACAAATCAATGTGTTAAATAGGAGAACTGACGCAGGATGAGTAGGAGAACTCAGAACAAACGATCATGAGTCTGAAAAGCGGTTCTATTGTCAAAGAACTTGGAATGAAATCCAAATATCGATCTCTTGCAGTGAACAGAAAAAAAATTTGGTATATCCCATAAAATTCAACGCCTAACGAGCCAAAAAAAAAAAAAAAGATTGCTTGTGGAGATCCTTCATCATACTTAAAAACCTAAAACTATTGCTGACTTAAAATTCCGTCTGAATGAACAGGACCCAGAACCTTAACATCTTCTGCAGTTGCGAAACGACCAGTTGACCGTGTCACCGCGAAGTTACGAGGTCCCCGCCGCGTATCATCCGTGAAACGTCTTACACATCCTCGCCAATGTATTGTTACATCAGTGCGTGTCTGCGCCTGTTATGGTGATTTAAGACCGTTACGAAAGATATTTAATTGTCCTCAAGAGATATCGATCATGCAAACAGGGAAACGAATGGGATAGAATCGATAAAGACTCCAAGGCAATATTTTCCGAACGATCAGACTTGAATGATATCATCAACTATCTTACCTATTCTGAAATACGAATTTCTGATTAATGAGAATCGTTGTAATCAAAACTATTTCTGAAGTTGTTGAAGAGTGTGATTACAGAAATATTAGGAAAAAAAGTTTTATTCAGTCCATGAAAGTTAACAAAAATCGGTAGCGGGATTAAAAATTAAAAGCCTAACATATAAAATTGCTAATTAAATAATGATATCAGTTGCCAATGATTCTATTGAATACTTAAAATAATATAAAGATTCATTGGAAAATCCTTTTTTAAACTATCTTTAAAGGCTATTTCCAAAGCTAAGAATATATTTATATAAATAACAAACATCGAAAGAATCTAGTAATATTTTAACCGGTGTATAGTAGGTAGACGTTAATCTAAATCAATAGTACATTATATAATAAACAACCCTCTCAACTAAAATACAGGAAGGAAAATAAATGAAAAACTTCCCGTACTCAGAGTTCGGGGTGACAAAATCAACTAGAATGTCTCTCGTAACAACAGCGTTATGACATACCGTTAAAAAAAACAACAAACTATTAATTCGCTATGACGTTGTGGGCAACTGCAGAGTATAATTAACTGTAAAGGTTCATGAGACTTACGTGTGTTTGGAGGCGAAGGAAATTGAAAATTAGCCGACCCCACGGAGCGAAGACCTCCCGCGTGATGACGATTGGAGATGTCTTCAGGTTACGGTTTGGTAACTAGAAGAACGCATCCGCGATGTACTTGTGAACTGTTACGGTTGCGCAAGCTGGTTCCCAGGTTACATAGGACGTGCTCTTGCCCATCTGTTTACGGTCGCTCTGAGAACATTTTATCATTGCGGTACGATTAAAAGTATTCGCTTAGGATAGAACCGTGAGAACCAGTTTTTTTTTTTCTCAACGCGCAAACTATAACTAAGATCTAACTTAATTGAAATCTATTATTTAATAGAATTATTTTGAAGTAATCTCTATTAGTTACCTGAACCTATGGTGTTCTAAGAGGATAGGAACATAGAACAACTCAGTATTATTTTAAGGCGCACATTTTCAGATGGTTATAAACTTTTGAGGAAATATTTTTTGAGTAGTAATTTTTTTTTTTTTTGTCGGAGAGAGAACTATCAAATCAAGAATTAGGAAAAACTTGAAAGTCACCTCAGCTTAATCTTAATTTAACTTCACGGCGTTCTTTGGGAGCATGGGCCCCCCTTACTGAAACCATATTGTTGTGTTGAGATAGATAAAATTTAAACTTTCTTAACATCCTTAACTACTTATAGACAACAACGATAATTTAATTCAATCATATCGTACGTCGACAAGAATATAGTTACAGCTCAAAATATATCAATTTTGAGTTATCCACACCGTTGGAATCAGAATGACAAAACCTACCAAGGCACCATTTTGTCGCAATAGTATAGTTCCCCTCGCGAAATTCATCAAAATCGCATTTGCACTGGTTAGAGCATACACATGTCATTAGGATTTTATAAGTATATAAAGTTCAATTTCTTTATTTTCTAGGTGTACCTAGAGATGAAGGGTTCATAAGTTTAAGTTTTTCTCACCTTTCACCCTCTAATTGAATGGAATATAGTAAAGTTACTGAATAATTAAATACTAGTGGTGTCAATTCTATTGACTTTTGCCAATAAACGTTCCTGCAAATATGTTTCGAATCTGCTTCTAAGCGCACTTATTGATGTGTGATATTAATTCGTTGTTCATTGTTTGCAAGATTATTTTTGGTTATACAATCAAAGGGAAAAGTTTGGGTGTTTTCGGTGAAACGGAGATAAATATCTTCTTTTTTTTTATTCACATAAAGAATCCTAAAATAGAATTAGGAACGATAACTATTTCCGGATTGAAAATAAAAGGAAACTCGGTGCACGACTTGAGCGCCACCTCACGGAGAAGGAACAGTTATGCAAGCCAAGTTAACCCGGGTGAATGGTTTACTTAAGGAGTCCTATTGTGGTATAGTCTAAGCCTTCGGAACCTGCACTGGATTACTTGCAAATGCATCCATCTTCTTGATCTGGATAGGGCTAAATAATCACAGAAACGGGTGCATGAGTAGATCTAAGCATTGTCATGATTATAAATGGCGGAAACTATGAGTTATGGGCTGGAATCGCCTCAAACCGTTAAATATTTTTTCGGAAGAACTAATATTTTGCGGAATATTTGAAAGTAGAATTGACAAAGCTGCAAGCGAAATTCTTCTTAGAACAATCGGAAGGACCTGAGACTAGAATATTTGAAACCTAAAACTTTTTCAGAATGCGAGAAGTTTAATGTTCAGTTATTAACAAAATACTCCAAATTAATGGTCTTTTACACCTTTTTTAATTAATGTTTATCACTCACTGCTTTATTTAAAACATATCCCAAAAATCATGATTTTTCAGAATAAAATCTAAAATAAATTTAGAATAGACCATAAGCATTCGATTATTCTTTTTAGATATAATTAGTATAAATAATTAGATAATAACTGACCTTGTTTTCTGTTGGAATAAAATTATAAATAAAATTTAAACTTTAAACAGTTCCTTGTGATCTTTGACGTACTTTCGAAAAAAATCATACAGGATGGTTGGAACGAGTTAAAGATTTAACGATCTAAATTAAGATTTCTATACTTTAGGACAGTCTATTTTATTTCAAAACTCCTTTCATTACCAATTTAAAAATTAAAAAACGACTGTACAATAGTTGAGAAACCTTACTTTAAACTACTACGCCATACTTACTTAGCATCTTATTTATATTCTCATAAGGCTAAATACTTTTTCAGGGCAATCCGAAAAGTTATAATTATAATTAGCCAATTTTTAAGATAGGCCGTTGTTGAAAGAAGTGAGCGATATGTTCTATAGGGACTTTTTAACAAGCCACTGAGTATGCGATACAACTTGTTTTATTAAGAACTATTGTAAACTATAAGTTAGTATAATGCTATGATATTTTATTAATATGATATTCAGAATGATTTTTTTTTTTTTTTTGGGTGGGGGGGTTTAGTTAGATCGTCTTAAGGTATGTACAGTTTATCTAGAAATGATTATTTTCAGATTCCTGTTATGTAATTTATATGATTACACATTTTATGGTCCTGACGAAGCCTGATGGGTCTGACGAAACAAAGATGATATTTGTATGAACAACTTTTTTATAAAATATTTACTCTTTGTTTTTTTATAACATTAGTCACAAATGGTGTAGTAGAAATCACCGTATCCGGCATGACACAATTTACATAATAGAAGCGGGAATTGGAGGAACCAACATCCTCAAAACTTGACAAGATGTAGAACCGACAGCTGTAATGAAAGGAAACGTTTTAAGATTAGCGTCGCTTGTTTGACTTCGTGCTTCTTCAGTCGCCTACCACTTGAGCTATTATTATCGAATCTCATTCCATATCAACCACATCAATAATGTTATACTTAATTGTATAATGATCTATAATCTTATACTTGATTGGTATGATTCCATAGGCTATTAAAGAAGAAAGATTTTATTTGAATCTCTCATTTATATAAACTAGTTTTTAAGTGCCATATTTTATTTTATCATACGGTCTCGAATTTAGTGGAAGAGGTACAGTTGAAAATTGTTGGATAAACACTTTAAACTGGTTTTTGAATTAAATAATAATTTGTAAAATGGGGTCCGTTTTCCATCAACAAAATCATAGGAAACAAACTAGCAGACCGAGCTACAAAAGAAGTGATAAAATACTTTGGACTTAGATTTCAAAAATCAATTAACCTTTTGTCGGAAATCTGACATCGTATCACATAACAATAGAACAGAAATGAAATAGAATATGGATTGAAAAATATTAGAACTGTAGGGTTCTGCTAAAAAATCGAAGTGTGCAAAAATTCAATCCTTTCAATCGAAAGAGTAACGAAAAATAGTACTTACTTTTAATTTTTCAATTCAAATGTTTACCTTTGCATTGCAAAAATAGGTAAAAATTGTAAGAATATCTTTTTTTTTTTTTTTTTGTCGCATTAAAAAGATAAAAGAACTACATTTTTATTTTTTTCGATGATGCACAGGAATACCTGAAAAGTGATCGCAAATATTATACCATTACCAATCTGTTTTGGAAAAAAGTAGGATCCACCAATTTGAAAAATTGTGAGAATCTTAAGCTGCTGTTTCGAAATAAGGAAGTTCGCGATGAACTGTTCCAAATCCATTCCGCCCAATTCAGAGTTGCAAAAGAAGTGGGATGTGACTGTGGATAAGGGGTAAACTGTCTCTATTCAGCTCATGAATATCACGTATCCAACTTCTTCCAATTATCCCTTACAAGTTACTTCTGTCTTATTTTGTGTGTTTGTCGGTTAAATCAAATTACTAACTTTTACATTTTATTACAAGTTTCTAGTAAATATTTATAAACAAATATTTTTTTCATAACCTAAAGTCACTAACAGTTAACATAATCAAATACAAAAAAAAACTTATACATATTACACTTACATATTGAAGTATTTAAGTGATCACATACATAATAGTTATGTAAAGACTATTTAAGTCATTCAATAATCAATTAAAGGGAGAAACGTACAGAGAAAACTAAACAGAATGTTTACTGGAGAATTTACTCAAATCATATCAAGTTGCACCACGTTATCAACTAATACATAAGATGAGACGTTTACGAATACCAATGAATAAATTCATTTTTTATTATTTATCGAAAAAGAATAATAAAAATCTGGTGTGTGCTCGCAACACACAACTTTCACTTACCAACGGTTTTTTTTTTTTGCCACTTCTTAAATGTCCAGAACGGCTTTAATTATGAACAATGGTCTGTCATTAAAGGCGTACTCCGCATGCGTGGCCGCAACGAGTTTAATGAGTTGACTGAATAATTTTATCTTTTTTTTCCTCTGTATTTTTTCTTTATTTTTATCATATCTCATATTTAGCCATTTCTTATTTTTAGGCGTAGCGAGAGACAGTCGATTTCTCCATATAAACAAAAACAACGATACTTTATTGGAAACCAAAAAAGGCCCCTTCCCCATTTAAGCCCCCTCAGAACATTTTAATAATGATAAAGCTTACCTGATATTAAAGAACACCTAATTTTCATTAAACAAGACGAATTTTATAAAAATCGTAGAAGCCGTTTTTGAGATCATCGAAAAAAAGGTAAAAATTGGAAAAACATTATGAAATAAAGTCCCCCCTCCGGTTGATCAATTTTGATGAAATGTTGGCTGTCAAATCTTTGGCATATACATACATCAAATACCCAGTTTGATCAAAATCGTAAAAACCCTTTTTCAGTAAATAAAAAAAACACGTGAAAATGATACAAAATTTACAAAGTAAAGTCCCCCCTCCGGTTAATTAATTTTAATGAAATTTTTACAGTCATATCTCGGGCATATAAATAGATCAAATACTCAGTTTAATCAAAATCGTTAAAGCCGTTTTTGAGAAAATCGAAAAAAACTTAAAAAGTTATTCAATAAAGTACCCCCTCCCTTTGAGCGATTTTGATGAAATTTTTGCTGTCACATCGCGGGCATATACCTACACTAAATACCCAATTTCAGGTTCGCACGGTTTATAGTTTTTGAGCTAGTCTGTTCACACACACACACACACACACACACACACACACACACACACACACACACACACACACACACACACACACACACACACACACACAAACACTTACACACACACACACACACACAGACACACACACACACACACACACATACACACACACACACACACACACACACACACACACACACACAGACCATTTCGCGGGACTTGGTTATTTGGACTCAGGGGACCCCAAAACGTGTATAAGTCGAAATTTTTCACGATCGCAATACTTCCACTTACTATATATTTCATATATAGGTAAGTGAAAGTAAAAATGGATGGCTTTTCATGGTTTTTCATGAGAAGAATTTTTTTTACTATAGTAAATATTAAGTTTATCTACCGATTTTTAAATACATACGTAAAAACGAAAATTCAACTCTCTAACTAATAAGTAATATTTCTTTAGTGTTTTTTAATCTTTTAAATAGAAACAGGCATTCCAAACACTTACTTTAATTATTCAATTCTACAAAAAGATTTTTTTCTATTCGACAAAGCTTTGCATTGGTTTCATTGTAATCCTTTTCCATCTGCTAAATCCCTAAATTATAAAACAGCCATAAAATACGTCTCAGAGAGATATCCGATTCCGTTCATTGGGTGTTAAACATTGTCATTCTACAAATGTCACCTTGCCTTCTTAGAATGCATTAAATATTAGTTATTTATTCTAATTTAAAATATATGTTCGTTAAATAATCCTTTAGGAAATAAATTCGCCATTTTAAATATCCATTTCGAAATTCAAACCACTAGCAGGTTCAGTAGTCAGATAAGGAAACACTACACCAAAAAGACTGTCGAATCACTGATTGTGAGTGAACAGCAGTTACAAAGTTTTAAGATCACCAAATAAAAAAATATTTGTTAGGAGAAGGCCCTGTTTGAAGTAGTAAGACTGTTGTATAATATGTAATAGTAATAAAAAAAGAAATTAGCTATCAAGAATATGATGCCGGAGAAAGTTACAAAAGTAGATGAATTTAGGAGTTCAAGTATACTCATTAGGACAAGGCATACGTGCTACGGCAGGACTACTAGGAGGGGAGCGATTTGTAGGAAGTGAAGGACTAAAGACCTTGCTCCCGGAGCAATCTCATCCGCGGTACGTGCCGATTTCTCCGAGGCTTTCGCGAGTCCACCCGAAGGCACTAATGAGCCGTTCAACGAGATATTAACGAATGAGAGGATGGAATCTTGCTATTAGGCGCATCAGCTACCAGCTCCATGTTTTCACTTTCTTCCCCTAACAATGCTCTGCAGCCTCGATTAATAAGCAGGAGAGTTCGCAGGTTCTTGGATAACCAGATCTGCTGCTGATAAGAAGAACCTCCGCGTTTCCTGATCCACCCTAATTATACTAACACTGCTGCTCCTGCAACGCAATGGCCGCAGCTTATCGTGCGATCATTTTCTTAAATGTAGTCCATCATAAATTATTCCCTCCTGTTCAGGTATTATAATTACATCCTTTCAAAGATGATTATATAGAACTCGCAACTTTTTTACAATGTTTTGTAATGCCTGTTGTATCGAAATAAAGGTTGGAAGGTGTTTACTGATATTTTCATGATATTATATGCTCATTGTTGACATGAAATGATGAATTATTCATAAAAGCATATATCATCGCTACCAAAGTCAAACTATCGAATGTGAAAATCGGAACTTTTTTGGAAAGCCAATAAACATGTTGAATCCAAAATCAGACCCTTTCTAAAAGGGCGGGTTTATATCGTTTTCGTGATGAGGTAATTGCAATATAAAAAATATCAAACCCTTTTTTTTTCCTTGGGTTTCTTGCTTGGCCTTCTTGTTTACTCGGGATTTAGGTTATCCATTTGGTTTATTAAATGCGTTAGCTAACTCGACCATAGTGGCCTTTAAAATGTATGGAATCCAAACAAAATAAAAGTTTTCACATTAAAGTGTTACACGTTATAGCTACGATATAGGAAATTTCGTTTACTAAACTCCAATATGGAAAAAAGCAATGCAATGTATAGAACTCTCTGGCGCTCAATAAATCTAAATCCTCTGATTTATTTTCTAGAGGTGAGAAAAACCGAAAATAAAAAAAATTATTAGATGAAATATTCGCGGCTACTGATGATGCTCATATCATCAAATAGACCTGAACGGGATATTCAAGACCAATTTTCATATTTTACATTCTCTAAAATATAGATATTGGTTGTAAGGATAATGCTACCAGTCAATTTCAGTAAATATATGTTTACATGTTGTGATTTCATATCAGTAAATAAGTGGCTTCGACCTAAAAAACATTCAACCATTAAAAGTGAAGTTAATGTAGGAAAACCACATTATTTTAACTGTCCTGTAGGTTATTTACAAAGACTTGGTAATTATACCTTTGATAGATTAAATTATATCTTATAATGGTTTTTTCGGTCTTTTTTGATAAAAATTGACTATAAAGATAAATTTAAGACCAAGGATAAATATATCAAACAAAAAATTCATTCAGATTCTTCCATCACATTGCTTTTTACAATCTCAGATATAACGAATAATTTACATTTTTATTTATTATATAAGTATTATTCTGTATTCTTGAATAGGTGAAAAAAATATACTGAAATAATTCAGAGGGTTAAAAATGGATAAGAAGTAAACAATTCTTTGCATATTTGTCTATCTTCCATAATTTTTAAACCTTGCGGGTATTTAGTATATGCGGGTGTGTAGGTATTTTATTTCTTTGTTCTCTGAGCTCCACCACCGAGATCTTTAAAAAGCACCAATTCCTTGAAAGGTTTTGATGAGGTTTAAATATCAAAGAAGAAAATTCTTCAAAACTGAAAATCGAGGTATAGTATTATGAGGTATAATAATAAAAATATAACAGATGATTTATTCATTTATTTTTTAATCGGCATCTATCCAATAAGGTCAATAGTTATTAGATGGCAATACTTGGATAACTTTTTACAATGTTCACACTGGCAATTGAACGTTTTTACTTTTTTTTTATTCCATAAGTTATGTATCACTAAAAAACTTTCATACATTGATTTATTTATTTTTTTGTTTTCGTTAATCCTTGTTCATATTTGAATAAACCTCTTTCGTTTTACTGACCGGAAAAGTAGAAGAGAGATTTAGAAAGCTCCAAACAGTTTTGCCTAACTTTAGGTTCAAATACTTCTTAGGGCACCCGTAGACTAGCCTGAACACATCAGAATTCTATAAAGTCGCCCACTAAAGAAGTGAAAGTGTTAAATCGTTTACAGGAGAGCACCAGTTTGAGGCTGATATAGCCCTGGACATAATGCGAAGAAAGTCCCAGCCTGATTGTGAAGCCTGTCCCTGTCGCCGAGTTGACGGTGTAATGGCGACCTTACATTCTTCTCGTATCCTTCTTATATAGAGAAACATCCAGTTCCTGCCTTTAGTTTGTTTCCCTAGGACGCTATGAAACAGAAGAAAGTTCCACAACTAGACGAGCACATTTTCAGATTAGCTTTGGGAGAAATACAGTTATGAACTCGAATCCATGTTATGGCATTTCAGAAAATTTACCAAATGGTAAAATAGCCCAATCGATTTTAGTAATGAATTACCCAAAATAGTATAATAATTCATAAATAAGTACATTTAAAGATAACCATCGAGGCATGGAATTGTTAAACATAGTTTTTAAACGTGGTTTATTTAAGGAAATGGAAACGATAGTTATGATAAGCTGCAGACTTAGGGATATGGGAACTGACCACAATGTATGAGAAGTGACCCGCATCTCCCAGGAAAGCTGTGACGCGTCATTACGTGAGCAGTACATTTTCCATTGCTGAATGTAGAGTTGCTGAGGATATCCAACAACGAATCTGTACCTTTGTGATACTTACATTTCCCTCCAACGGGTATTTCGCTTCAGTGCCTTAGCTAATAGGCCTGGGCGTAATAGGCAAGGACCATCAAAACCCCATAAAATTCATACGTAGACTAAAAATTGTAATAATTATCTAGTAATTTTAATATTTAAACATATCTATTCAGTATAAAGATTTTCAGATCTGACCAATGTGCCAAACAACTATATAAATGAGTTTTCTTTTGCGCAAATTCTATCATGTTTATATTCCCCGAACTTTTTATTTATTAGAAAGAATCATATTGAAGTTAAAAACTCTCTAAATAATTTTTAATGTCAAAACAAAATGTACTACCTATACATATGTAACAACCGTCTGAATAATTAATACAAATGAATTCATGAGAGTTTAGATAACTCTCTGTCGTTTTGATCGAGATGAAAAATCAAAAATAGATAACCACTATGAAAAGTGAATTTCAATATTGGAAGTAATTGTAATGATCTAAGTTCGTGCCTTCATGATTCTTTTTTGATGAAATTATTTTGAATAATGATTATTCACTAAACTAAGTTTTTTTTTGTTTTTTTTTACAGGCTCATCCATACGAGTTCGGTTATGCAGTGAAAGACCCTCACCACGGAACAGACTTCGGCCAGCAGGAGAGCTCGGACGGACACAACGTTAAAGGAAGCTACAGGGTCGTCCTTCCCGACGGTAGGACACAGATCGTCACCTACCACGCTGACTGGAAGACCGGATTCCACGCCGACGTGAGGTACGAAGGAACTGCCACATACCCGGAACCGCAACACCATGGAAGCGGTAGCGGAGGTGCCAGCGGGGGCTACGGCTACCCATCGCAGGATCTCGGAGGACAAGACTATACACCGCAGGACCATGGATTCTCAGGATACACTAGATAATAAATAGACTGGATTTAATTGTTGTAATTATATTTTTTTATAAATAAATGTTACCTTTTTTATATATATTTGGTTTTTATCAATCCCACCAGTAAATAAATCAGTATGAGAAAAAAATTTAAGGATAAGTCTAAAATTAAAAAATCATAAAACAAAATACTATGAATAACGGATGTTTCCATAATTGGGGATTTGAATGTTGGAATTTAATTAAATAAAATAGAAATAGAAATAAATAAAATAAAATAAAATAGATAAGATTTCATGAATGCCTTTGATGAAGAAAATTTGACTCTCAAAAACTCCTGAACAATTGAGACCCTTTTTCTACAGGCGTTGATGACCAAACTGTGGTTTTACGCCTCTAGCCCAAACCAACCAACCAACCAAGATTTCAAGATTTATTTTGGTATTGAACATTCTCATTAGATTTATGAAAATGGGTTGAGATCACGTTTATAATTAAGATTTGTCTTAATGTTTTAATGAGCGAACATCAATATTTCTATGAAGCCTCTGATATTGGTCGAGAAACCGATAGAGCGGTTATGACCAGGAACAGACAGTATGAGTGGTGGGTGCTGTGGGGATCGTAAAGTTTGAAATGTCATTGTTTTATGAATGCTTGTAAATTGGTAAGAACCAGTATCCTCTTCCTGCTTTCACCCTTAGATTTTGCATCTCTCACAATCTTTTTCTAAAAACAATTTGTAGGTTATTGAAACTAAGTTATAAGGCAAGATATTTTTTTAATTTAGGAATCTACTTTTTTATTGTTGTTTCTGTTTAAATTCCTATAACTATAAAAATGACGGTATTCCCCTTCCTCATCTTGATTCTTCAGACATTTGAATAATTAAAATCTTAATGTTTGATTCATTAAATAATATAACATGTATACACTTCTACTGCTCTGAACTCAGTGTCGCTGAAAAAGAAAACGTTTAAGCTGTGGATCGAGATTACCAGGTAAGACGATTAAAAACAAATGGAAAAAGTAAAAAGTTTGTTATATTTTTTAAAGTTTTGTTTACTGTAAAACAATATGGAAAAAATAGCTTAAGCAAGAGGGTATGTAATTCACAAAAAGCTCATTTGGGTCACATAGCTAATCTAGCCAAAAGATAAACAACAAAGTTATCAATATGTATACTTATATATATTATACGTATTACACTTCATAGTAAAAGAATGAGTTGCTCATCTCCTTCAAAACAGCGACAAGTAGTGGACTCGAAATTACTTATTAAACATTATTATGACACGTAAAAAGTTCAGTAAAGAAATTTTAATTAATAATGTTACGAATCGCGTCAGAATTCCTTTTGAAGCGTACTGAAATAAAAAAAACGCCAAGTTTTTGAGCATATGGTCTAACAATATGACTTTTACAGATAGTAGCTAGTGTTTTCTCAGAAATTTTGTAGCTAAGCTAAGACTAAATTCTAGTAATTGACAAAATTGATTTTTAAGGAATATGGATGTAAGAAAGGAGCGTGTTTTGAAAGAAATAGAAGAGAAGTCCCAACACCTCTCTTTGCTGTGGTTTCAAAAAAATTATGAAAAAGTTTTTAAGAGGCCTCAACTTAATCCAGAACAGGTATAGTAGTTCTCACCATCTAAATCATTTACCACTACTGTTTTGTACAGATAATTGCTACTTTTTCTATTCATACGAATATTATCAACGAAAATTGATAGACAGAAGCCGTTTCACTGAAAATCCTGGATAAAATATTTACTAATTATTAATTATTATAACCCAGGAGGATAAATTTAATTCTAAATAATCAGAATTAAAAAAGTAATTATTAATCATTAAATTCATATTTTTTTTTACCAAACTCCTGAATACTCCTTATTTCGTCCCAAATAAAATTATCCATGAAGACATTAAAATTCCTTATGTCACCGATTTGGCCCGATCCAGATACCAGACCTTTCACAGTAAACTCCCTGCTCATCCTATCCCACTCGTCTCCTCCGAGGCGTCTGAAAAGAAGATGGCCTAGAGATCTTCTAAACTAAAAATATATTGGAGTGCTACCAATGGGTAGTTACTCCAACCTCCTTTTCATGTTATCAATGTACTTATATCAAATTTACTTAGTGTATTGTATATTTAGTTATAAATTTCAATAAATAAAATAGTAAACAAGTTTGTAGGAAGAGACTATTTAATAGTAGATATAGAATGCTAGGCCTCAAAGTCTCGTATTATTTCAATAATTCACTTAATCATGCAGATTACATGCCACATTTTCGCCCATTCAGGCATCTTCAATTTGGCATCTAATCTGCATGACTAAGTGAATTATTGAAATAATACCAGACTTTGAAGCCTAACATTCTATATACATAATAAATAAATTATATAAAAAAAAATTTCCAGAGTAAATTTTATTGCATTTTATAGCAAGGTAAAATAAATTGATTCTTTTTTCAAACTATAAATTTGCAAAATTTTTTGTCAAATTCTTCAGCTGTTAAGTGTCATTTTTGTCGGAAAAATATCAGTTGTAGTAAACATTTTCTAGCATATTCCATTGATTCCTGATTTGAAAAAATGAGAAGAATTAATTTTTTATTCAAAATAATTTAGTTAATTCATTTTGGACTTATAGACTTAATTATTGTAGGATAAACAAACTGGTTTAAAAGAAAAAATATTTATGAAGCCTTTGTAGATGGTGTAAACATTTTCATTTAATTCTGATTGTTTGGTCAGACGTCTTTGAACCTTGGTTGGTCAGGACACGCAATCACCGAAATCGTAGCCTTACGTGTGCGAGTGGTTTGTGCCTTTACATTATAACTGGAAAGTAGACACATGACTTGAAACTGGAAAACGACGTTACTTTAAAGCTGGAAAGCTAAACGTTGAAAAATGTTTATCAAAATTATCATTAATGGAAAATATTACTATTATAAATTTGCTTTATTGTTTCTATTAGAGAAGAGAAAGATTTGCAACAACAATTAGTAATCCAATAATGACGAGCGCTCAGTACAGAATTAGCTAAGAAAGTTTTTTACATGCCCCAAGAATGTGTTTACTAATCAGATCTTTTTCACGTAGGTTAGACGAATATGTAGTCATTGAATAAAATGCGAAATAAAAAATAAATAAAAAACTACGATTTATGTACGAAAATACATTGTTCAAATTTATCGATTAGATTAATGAAGACATTTTAAATAGTTCGTTATAATATATTTGTGGAATAGCTCCTCCCTGACTTGCCTACTTCAAGAGGTCGCAGGACAATGATATTATCGTACTTCTATCGCGTCTTAATCAGTTAATAAGGGTCATAATTAGCTTTTTATAATCCCAAATTTTGTATCCCTCTCGCTTTGCTCTCTCTGAAAAGATAAATAAACTACAAGGGGGTTGTTTTAAGATCAGATCAGGCCACACGAAATGGCGTTGAATAAAGGTCACGTTTAGGAGCTGCAATTCTAAATTTCTACCACTGTTATATCTAACCTCAAAAGGTTTAATGCGTTTCTTTTGCAGTAGCACTTTATTAAATAATGATGTCCATTTCTTTTAAAACTAAGGAGAATCTTTATTGAAAGATAAGCCACCAGATTGTAATTTAATTAAGTTCTATTTTATTTTCCTTATTTTTGTTTATTTCCTTTATTTGTTTATGTACTTTTAAATACGGTTTGAGTTTTCTCAAAGCCATCAATATTACCATGTCCTTAAAGATAGAAGGTAATACTAACCAAATAAAGAATTGTCTGAAAATAAATTAAAAAGGAAGAGACCAAAAAATTAAATCTGAACGATTATTATATTCGTTGATATAAGTGTTAGTCAGATAATAAGAACACGAAAATTACAATTCTCATTAATAAAAATCACTTTCGGGGTGATATCCAATTAATATTTCGGATCACATTAACAATAATTCTTAATGAATTACTTCAGTAAAAAGCGAACATTTTTTTTCTTTTATAACACAAATTAATAAAATGTGTAAATTTAAATCTGGTGTTCTTACTATTTTTTCTTAGTATTCGATTCATTTATTTTAGAGCTAGAGATCACATTTATAAAAATAAATAACAGACGATAAGAAAACTACGGTTAGAAAATCCAGTGAGGAATATAATTTGGCTAGTGTCGGTTCCACATGGATTGTGAAGGACAATGTGAGATAGACGTATAAGACGGACACTTCACGCTTTCTGTAACTGGCTATGATTCTAGTAAATCAGGCAAAAACTTATGAACCAGTTGGTGAAACTTGAGTAATGTGTCAGCACATCAAGCATATATGAAAAAGAAACATAACTAAATTAATATTATTTTAAAATATTTTAGCTTGGTTAATACACTAAAAATATGTTGCTGTAAGAATCAACTTTATAAAGTCACCATAGAATATGTATACCTAGGGTAACTTTACCATAAATTGACAGTGCTCCAATATTTGACAATTTATACAAAAAGTGTGGATAATAAGAATCAGGGTTGAATATTTTGGTTCAAAATTTGATGGTAATTTGCCAAATTATACTAATTAGCTGTACTGCCATCGACATTAGTTTGATGAAAACTCAGCTTATTTTTGAGAGGTCATAATGGTGAATTTACTAGTGGCCTGAAAACTTGGTTTCTGCTACCCTAAGTCATTAGGATGGAAGTCAAGTTAAATAAGCTTCTTAGTTGGTTTATTTGAGTTCAATTATGTTTTAATTACTTTAATGGTATTCATTAAGTTCTTGAGAATCATTTGATATCCTTTTTAATATATATACACAATGTTTTAGGGATTAAACGTAAGTGTCAACTATTAAAACAGAAATTCATCCATAATTTCAATAGTTGACATCGATATCAACTACCTCCAGAATTAGCAAATAGTGTTCCATCAGGGGTGGTTTATGGAAATCAGAGTCTGGCTGTATGAGAGGTGTCTAATTTTATTAATTTATAGCTAGTGTGCTTCTATCCATGGATCATTGAGAGCAAAATTGCATTGCATTCCTGAAGGAACACGCGTCTCAGTTGACTCTCCCCAATTCCTTGCTATAGACTTCATCCAACCAATAAATGTGGCCATTTTAATTGTCTAAAAGAGCACTGGAAGATTAAAGTTCATTATTGGAGAGTCGAAAAATATTTCTGGCCAATAATAAAGTCTATCTATTATCCTTAACTGGATATCGCATTTTTCGTTTAAATATTTTTTTTTCTCATTTAAGCTTTTTTGTGTATAAAATAATTAAATTGTGGAAATTTTATTTTGTTTCTATTGTGAAATTACTACTTTATAAATAACAAAAATATTAAATTTTATTGCAGTCCTGATTACCTATTAAAAATCATAGGAAATCAAAAATTAATGTATTTGTCAACTTAAAATCCATAAATGTCAACTTTCCAAACCTTCGAATTTTGGTTTGTCAACTATTTGTTCATTTTAGAAGTTTCTAAGAACTCATTTTTTATAAAAACCGTAAATGTAGTCTATATGATATTGTAATACCAGTTTTCTTAAGGGATTGGCCTAACTAAATTCATAACAAAGATTATTCTAGCATCAATAAATTGGTAACAGAGTCAATAATCTAATTCTTTTTTCTTAAACTGTCAACTATTGGTACAGTTACCCTACTCGGATACAAAAAAAAAAATTCGGTGCTTGCGCGCAACACACAACTTACCAACTTACTTAGATTAAAAATTGACGTGTTTTGTTAATTTCCACTTCACAATGTCACACATTTTCCCACATTCATTCCTAATTTTTGTTTTTATTTTCTCTATTAAAACACTAATTTTTTTTATTATTAAATGAAAGTTTTTACTTTAAATACTTCGGCAATGCAAGCATAATACTCCAAGTCGTCTGATTTTATAATTCTCTATGAAGTTGTTGAAAACATCATTTAGTTACCATGGAACGATAATTTCCATTAAATGAACAGAACTACTTTAATTATGAACAATGGTCTGTCATTAAAGGCCTACTCCGCATGCGTGGGCTCAACGTGTTTTATGAGTTAACAGAATATTTTTCTTTTTTTTCCTCTATATGTGCACTTGATTTTTTTCTGATTTCGTATTTAACCATTTCTTATTTTTAGGCTTACACGAGAATAATGATAAAGCTTACCTGATATTAAAGAGCACCTAATTTTCATTAAACATTGCGAATTCGATCAAGACCATTAAAGCCCTCTTTGAGAGAATAAAAAAAAAGGTAAAAATTGGAAAAAAAAGTTATGAAACAAAGTGCCCCTTCGATGAAATGTTGTCTGTCACATCTTTGGCATATACTTACATCTAATACCCAGTTTGATCAAAATCGTTAAAGCCGTTCATGAGTAAATAAAAAACACACATGAAAATGATACAATATTTAGTAAGTAAATATTAATAAAATAAAAGGCAGTATAGGGCTTCAGTGGTTTGAAGCTTTGAAGACCCAAAAAAAAAAAAATTCTACAATGATAAATTAATTATAAAAATACATATATTGTCCAGTAAGCTCATTCGGACTTTTATATAGGGCAGTCCCTCGGTAAACATAAATTCCCCCTTGCTGCTTACCGACTTTCATACAAACCTACATTTTTCTTGCGCAAGCGTATCAAGGATTTTCCAAGGGTATTTTCTGCTTTTTAGAGGAATTAAATGTGGGATTAGTGTTCTATTTGAACGTGCTTTACAACAAATGTAATATATTTATAGGGAGGGGTATAATAATCAACCGTTTTTCTTTACGATACGAGGATTAATAGTCAGGATTTGCAGTGAAAATTTTTATCATGAAAAGCCAACGTTTCGATTGCTGCATGTGGATCTTCATCAGCGCTAAAAATAAGACAAATATATGAGTATCTATATAATCTATGTAAATAAAGATGAAATTTATGTTTGTTCTTTATAGTAAGGTGCTAACACCTGTCCATATTAAAATTGCATAATCTCAGCCGATCTTCAGCTGATATTCTATATTGCTATAAAAATCGTAATGATCTCGCTTTATATTGTTTTTTTACATTAGAAAAATCAAATTCCCGGGTGAAACAGGGAAATAAAGATGAAATTCTGTTTGTTCTTTATAAAAATCCCTACAGTTTGTCATAAATTTCGCTTAGTGGTTCTTTGATACCATGTGCGAACACCTGTCCATATTAAAATTGTATAACTTAAATTGGTTAACTTTACATTGGTTTTTACGAAATCGACCGCTTGAGTCGATAAAAGTCTCACTTTATAAATTTTATAGATTTAAAAAATGAAATTCTCCGAGTTTAATCAAAATCGTTTCATCCGTTATGGAGAAAGTTGAAAAAAAAACATAAAAATTAGACAAAATTCATTAAATAAAGTACCCTCTCCGTTTGACCAATTTAGATGAAATTTTTACTGTCACATCACGGGCACATACATACACCAAATACCAAGCTTGATCAAAATCGTTAATGCCGTTTTCGAGAAAATCGAAAAAAAACGTAAAAAGTTTTCTTTTAAAGTACCCCCTCCGTTTGACCAATTTTGATGAAATTTTCGCTGTCACGTCGCGGGCATATACATACACTAAATACCGATTTTCAGATTCGCACGGCTTATAGTTTTTGAGCTAGTCTGTTCACAAACACACACACACAGACCATTTCGCGGGACTTGGTTATTTGGACTCAGGGGACCCCAAAGCGTGTATTTCCGTTGAAAAACGGAAGTCGAAATTTTTCACGATCGCAATACTTCCCCTTACTATATATTTCATATATAGGTAAGTGAAAGTAAAAAAAAAAAAAATAAAAAACCCGACTCTACGATTTCTTACCCATAAATGAACCTTCCGTTGTCAGTTATTTTTTTTTTTGTTTTACTCATTGTAATTATCATTGCGTTAAATCAACAAATAAATTATTAGATTATTGAAAAAATAAATAATAACTCTAAAAATATTCCATTTTAATGACACCGTATGGTCCGAGGAAATAAAAGAAACATCTATTTTGTCAAACTTATGAAAAATTTGCATAGTTCTTATAACAAATTGAAAATTATAAATAGTATTATTATGAATTTAAAACAGAAATATTTTCCAAGCAAACTGATCGACTGCTCTTGTCTAGGTTCCAAAAAATGCTGCAAAGTTATACGAAGAAATCGCAGAGCTAAGGAAACGTATGGTACAGTGGCAAAAACAAGAAGAAGCAGAACAGATTGCAAAGAGGAGACCTGTCCAGAAGCAAAGAGAACTCCCTCAAATTCCGAAAGAAATTCTCGACCGTGGACCTATGCGCCCTGTTCCACCAGAAATTCGAAAATTAATCTACAGCGGTACGTTGCACAATTGTAATAATGTGTAGTGTCTGAATATAGTATTAAAAATTAAATTTAAACCTGTTATTAAAAAAACAATCATTTTTTTTCCCACATTAGGAATGAGGGTCAGCTAGGCATTATTTGTCCTGAAGCCTAAAATGCTTGTAATATTTTATTATAATATTTGCTTATTTTTACTAGAATACGGTCCGGTGCGAATGAAACTTTGAAGGAAGATAATAGAACCTAGTGTTTCAATTTCAGTACATTCCTTATACGAATAAATTATACGAGCATTCCTGGACGTAGTTCAAACATTAAAAACAGTATGGCGCAATGGACGGTTTAATACTTACTATCTTATCCTTCCTTCTTTCTTATCCAACAGGTTTTCTAGTCAGAGCTTGCACCACTCATTAGATGCACACATGACACACCGTCGTAGACTAACACAGCCTGTGCTGATGACACAGGAGTGATGAACATAACATCATCAATGTGTGACCTCTAGCCATAACATTCAACTATATTCATAGCAATTTCGAAGGAGTTTTAAAAAACGATTAGAGTGACAAATATAAAATATCACTTTCACACTCTGACATATTAGATTTTCCAGTTTAGATATAAACGTATAAACCAGGTTTCCATTCAATAGACCAATACAGTCTTGATAGTTGGCCTCCAAGCTGGAGGCCAACTATTAAGATGAAACCACTAGCCCTAAACTATCGACTAGGACTTGTGCATTCACCTATACGCCAAAGATCTACTCTAGAAATGAGACACTAGCCAAATATTAACTAAAATCTAAGTGAACATACGGATTAAATATCGACGTTTGAAAATTATAAAAATACAGACTTTCAAATAAAAAATTTAATATTCTAGTATACTAGGATTTAAATACATAGGATCGGCTAGGATGAAGAAATCAAGGCGAGAATGGCTTCAGGGAGTAGGTGCAGGTATGCGCTCCAAAGTTTGCTCCGTTCCCGAAATCTCTCACCTAAGGACAAGGTAAATATATACTTACATACATACATATACATATATACATATATACATAAGTCAGGGCAATTGTGACTTACGGCAGCGAGGCGTGGGTTTTGACTAAAGAAAGCGAACGCATCATAAGGATTTGGGAAAAAAAGGCTCTCCGTATGATATTTGGACCGGTATATGAGTCAGGGAAGAGGCCACCACGGTAAAATGAGGAGTTGACGGACCTTTTTGGTGAGCCCAATATAGTTGTGTTCATCAAGACGGCAAGAATAAGATGGCTTGGAGAGAATGCCGGAAAACCGGATAAGAGGAAGAACCCGTCTGAGGTGGCTGAAGGACGTTGAGGTAGACTTGCGGCAAATGGGAGTGAGTAGATGAAGGGCGGAGGCTATCATCATTGATCTCACCTTCTTCTCGTGGCACGCTGAGGATTAACAAGAGGTTTGGATAAAAAACACAATATATTAGATACCATGTTAGTTAATTAAATTTAATCTAAAGAAGCTTCTTTATAAGTTATTCAGCTGAATTTCTTCGTCATTAAAAAATCAATAAATTTCTTTTTGTACGCAGGAGTTAGCCACAACGACGAAGGGCGTAAAGCTTATCTAAAAGTTAGGAATAAAACACGACCTGACAAAAAATACTACGACTCTCCAACGTACGGTTTAGAATATGGATGGGATGTCGAGGAGCGATCTTGGCGCCCGAACAAGGAGTTCGTCCGCGTATACGTCGTCAAGAAGAGCTTCTACAGGAGGAACGGAGCGTTAGAAAATGATGATCTGAGGAGACGTACGCCTTTCTCTGTCGCTCATAAATGTGTTGAAATCTTGTAATAATAAATTATTTTGTAAATAAAGTCTATTACTATTAATTTAATAATAGTAATAACCGCTGTGAAAATGCAATACCCAGCATCGTTTGTTCTATAAAACGGTTTATAAATTTATTGCAATTGTCCAACCAATCGACATAATATATCTTTGAAAAGGTTAGCAGAAGAATTGATTAACCTACACAACTATACACATATTCTATATATAAACACATTTTACATATAAATTTATCAAAAGAAGATTCTAAACGAAAACTTCGACTATCGATTATATCCTAACTAGACAAGTGCGTTCCAAACCAATAAATAACTTTCTTCGATGGTTAATGTTTATGTCCAAACATGTAGTTAGTCAGTAATAAATTCTGAAAAGAATAAAATTAAAGAGATTTCTCCCAGGAATTTTATATATCAAGCTCCTTACCAGGCGTTGATGACCGAAGTGCAGTTTTACGCCTTTAAACCAAACTAACCAACCAACCCAACCTCCTTACGTACCAACACAGACAAAATCAAAATCACTGAATATACATGGCATCAAGTGCAGATATTGTTCTTGATGTACTGAAATAAAAAAAATGCGAACATATGGGGAAACCTATTTTTTCCAAGATATATATATATATATATATATATATATATATATATATATTAGGGCGATGCTTAAAAGGCCCAAAAATATTTTTTGTTTCTTTTCTCTTGGGTCACCCTCCCATTTTGTTCTACCTAATAAGAGAAACTTAAAATAATTTTTTGAGATTTTATTTTTGATTTTTATAGAGATATAAAGGTCGCTACTAAAGATTTAAGAAATCTAACATTTTCCCAAAAAGTGATTATTTAAAAAAAACTGTATTTATTATAAAATTATATTTTTTTACATAATAAAAACTGATGTTTTAAGGTCCAGCTATGTTACCCAAAGCTAATTTTGTTTCATGTGTTACAATTTCCTTCGGGATGTGAACAAACAACAGGAAAATTAGACAAAAAACACAGATTTTTACAAAATTTCTTTAGTTGTCACAATTTTTAAAAACTTATTAAAAAATTAATGTAAGCTTATATAAGTTGTTTAGAGGCCTTAAAAAAGATTTTGATGCACAATTAACATGTAAAAAACTCATTATGCAGACAGCAAAGTGGCTTTTTTGTAGTTCGGGACCTTTTGTCTGAAGGACTTCACAAGAAGGAAAATATATTGCTTTTGGTCTTCATCTAGGCTCAGTATTTTGTACTCTTGGATTAAGGACACCCCTCTCTCTGCTCTATCATTGATTACCTTAAATTTCCGTACTTTGAATATATTCCTTGTCTTTGATCCAGTCTTCAACTTTTTTCTTGAGGAAATCGGAGCTTAATCCAGTAATATAAAAGAATCGTTTGGTGTTACTAATGACAAAATCTTCTAGATTTTTATTACCAATGTTTTCAATGTCTTCATTGACACTTTTCGGGAAATATCACCTCCTTCTTTCTTTAAAGCTTCCACTATTTTCTTCTTAAATGGCCACATACTTTATTTATTGATTTTCTAGCTATGACAGGGTTTACATACTCATATTTCTTTAAATCTTTGAGGAGTTCTAAGTCGTTTCGTAGGGCTGAACAAGCGGATGGAGCTTGGAACCAATACTTACTGTAGATTAAGACTGTAAAAACTCATTTTGTCAATCTGAATTGTTCTCGAAACAAGAATATTTTCAGAAAGTAGATAGACTTTGCCATCCAACCTGCTCGGCGAAGACCTGCAGGCTTTTTAAATGATACGTAATTTTCTGGTTCTCCTCCCAAAAATACAATGCTTAGTTGCAAGAGTTCCTTGTAATCATATCTGGGCTGATTCTTAGCAAAATTGATTATTTCATCTTTCACATCTTGGAGCTTTTCAATAGATTCTTTATCAGTTTCTAACGTCGTATACTATTCTTCATTGATTAATTGCCAGTTTTTCTGAAATCTTTTGAATAATAAATTATCTGGTCCAGACGAAGGCCCAATTTCATTTTGAACAACTGATTCCAGCATAATTTCCATAATGTGATGCCTATATCCTAGCCAGAGCATATCCATTTTCTGCTCAAGTAGAATACAAACCCCTTTTCGAGACACGGTATCAGATGCGGTTGTGCCGAAACTCGTACTCTTTACTTTATTGAGTAAACCCCATGAAAGGAGGGATTCATAAATTGCTGATGCAATTTTTTCACCTTCACCAGGCTCATGTTTTGGAATGCAGAATTTTAACATTTTTTATTTAATTTTAACAATTAACCGGAAGGTAATAATATTTTTATATTGTTGGGTCTTTATGGAAAAAAATATCAAGGAATTAAAATGGAGCTGCTACTTGGCAATACTCGGAAAATGATGATAAAGATCAAATTTCACAGAACCACCAATGACTATATAGATTAATGGCCAATATAATTGAAATTTAATTAATATTTTGTAAATATTGATTATTGATTTATCAAAACATTTTTCATGAAATTTCAAAAAAAACTAACAGGTCATTAGGTAAATGTTTTAAGACAAAAACAGGACGTGAGGTTGTTTCAAAATCATTAAGAGCTGCATAGTTAAATGTCGGCCAGGACATGTAGGTATTTGACGCTATTAGAAACTATTCTGATATAGTTTTTCATCGTATAGAATATTATTAAATTCTTCGTTAATTTTGCCTACTATTACTTTAGCATATATTCGTGAACTATTAGAAGCCTAAATATTTAAATACAATTATTTAAAGCCTATTCATTAATTAGACTAAATCGTAGGAACGGACTAGTAATCCTAGCCCCAAGCATTTTGTGCTTCAAATCAAAACCAAAATTGAACAAGTCTCCCAACATTGAATGGAGGGATCCATGAATAAATACCGTATTTCTAATTCTATACTTTCTGAATCTTACGTACTTTTCGTAGGGGGGGGGCATTAATGTAAATGTGCACTTATAATGTGTAATTTCATGCACATATGTGTCTCAATTCTAGTAAATATTAGCTTAGAAATATCGGAACTTTTTCTTTTCATAAATACTGTTCCTGAATACCGATACAGTTTGAGAACAAGATATGGCGCTTACAGGAAGAAAGTTATTGAATCTATTTATAACCACAAATGTTATTGCTTTTATTTATTTATTTTGTTCATTTGTAGCTGTCCATTATTTTTTATTTAATATGTCCATTATGATTACTTAAAAATTAGTAAATATGCCGGTGAGGGCGATAAAATGAATGATCTTTAAAGTATGTAGAAGGAAATAACTAATCTTTACGTATTCCTTGGCTTGATTCAGTGGTTGTTTAAGTAGAGAGGTCTATCATCTAGCTCCTTTTCAGTCGCTAATGGTCACATATCAGTTATATTTGTTCTTAAAAATTTAGTAGGCACATATTTCCTTTAAATTAATATAAAATCGTTTGTCCGATTGGAACATGATGTGTTGGTCGACATGCCCGCTTATTATAATGACAACAACCGAATTTCTTCACCAACACAGTGTATAGGACTTGGGACCTTTTTCCCGAATTTTCCAAATAATGTAATCTAAAACTGAGACAGAAACTAAATACAAATACATGCGTACTTAAACGATGATGAACATATTCCTCTCATTTCCTCATTTCATATGTAATTTTATAAATATATTAGGTCCTCATAACATCAACAATTATAATAATATAATTTTGAAAAGTGTATATAACTTTTTTTCTTTTGGGAATAATTATTATTTGTTTAGTGCATGCCCATGACAGTTTGAATCTGGATGTTGAATTTAATCAAGTAATTATTATATTTCTAAAAACTCACTGAAATAAAATTCTTCTCCTTAACTGTGAAGTTTTTTTTTTATATTTCTCTTACATTTACCTTAGAAAGATAATAACTAAATACACAATGTTAACACAATCAATTCGAGGAAAAAAAACTCCCGCAACACTGCCATGTATTGCGGGTAAAAGTTCACAATGATTTAGCCTCACCAACTATACCTAAACCTTCATCAGCTGAATTACTGATCATTCTATAAAAAAAAAAAAAAAATTCAGCTAATTTACCTATTTTGATATGCCTAGAACTAATTTTTTTTTTTTTTTTTTTTTGGCTTCATGTTTTAATTGGCGCCTGTCAACAAACATAGACAATTAGCAAATGTGCGCTGCGCTATTGAAATAAGGGCATGTCAGGCATGGGAAAGGATGGCACCCAGCGGTACCTCTTCCCTGGCTTGTTTCAGGTAATCTGGATTTTTAACGAAGGAGATCTCTCATCCAGCGCCTTTTTAATCTCCTATTTATGGGCATATCAGCTGTTGCCAGCCTCTAATCAGTTGGTTGAGATGACCGTGTAAGTGTGTATGGAAACGTTTGTAAAGTGTCTTTATATGTTGGTCTACTGTTTGCATTTGTAAGTCAGTATGTAGGGTATTGTTGGTCACGTACCATGGTGCTTTTACTATGAGTCTTAAAATTTTTTATTGAAAGGTCTGAATTCTTTGTAAGTGGGTCTTTTTAGCTGTACCGTATATCTGTGAAGAGTATGTCCATATTGGTTTCAGTGTAGGTTGCGACCTACCAAATTCTAGAATTTCTAGTTCTAAGGTATGGAATAAAATAAATTGCTTAACTCAATTTAATTACTCCAAGTAGTTTATGGCTGTTTTAGAATTCACTTGTTATGATTGATAATGTCCCGTGCCATTAGGTTTTGGCGATAGGTAGGCGAGTTAGTTTTAAATAAACAAAGTATTATTTTTCTTTTCCTAACTTTTATATAATATTAACTATGTTGAAAGTTGTTGTACATGATAGGGTAAGTTAGTAGATGGTCGCTATTGCAACTAAACTTCGAAATTTCGAAATGAAACTTTTTTCTGTTGTCCAATTAAACATGCCCTCCCACTGTTTACACTGCAGAGTAAATTAAATTCATCAATATTCGATATTAAAAAAATGCATACAAATGGGTTACTACACTATTGCCTGGATTTCAAGGGAATACTTCAGCGCAACACAGCACTGTGTTGCGGGTCTTTTCTTAAGTGACACTAGGAGCAATTTTAGGTATCAAACTTATATTTTAATTTATTTATAT
Organism: Aelia acuminata; assembly: GCA_911387785.2. Lineage (NCBI taxonomy): Eukaryota > Metazoa > Arthropoda > Insecta > Hemiptera > Pentatomidae > Aelia > Aelia acuminata. The sequence goes on along the minus strand of OU426979.1, from coordinate 86,676,112 downwards.
TTATTAAAAAAATAAATAAAAGAAAAACAAGATTTATGGATACAAACACAGATAAGTATTGCAAATTAAAACAGGTTTCATTATTTTACATAGTTGCGGTAGTTTGAAGATTAAGGAGGTGGAGGAATAATTGGGTTTTAAAAGATGTAAGGGATGCATTTTTACGGATAGAAACGGGTAAAGAGTTCCAAAAGGAGACACCATGGATGATAAATGATTTTGTAAAGAAGGCAGTTCGGTAGGAAGGGATGTATAGATTTAAGGTTTGGGATCTGGTATTTAGGGAGTGAATAGAGAAACAAGGTGTAAATAAATTCAGGATATACAGAGGCTTCTTAATTCTGAACGTTCGGAAAAGATATACACCAAGGAAATATTGCCGCCGAAAAACTGGGTAGAGCCATTTCACTTCACTATAGTAACTTGAGACGTGGGAGAAATATAAATAGAAATATATAAAGATAATATAAAGATAAAGAAATATCTTTTATTTTCATTTTTTTCTTCAGGGGTGCTATACTGGCAAAAATATATTCATGATTATCTCGAGAGTGAATAAATGAAAAATTGATCTTTAAATAGAGAAATTATGTGTCCTATAAAATTTATTTGAGAAACATTTTCATTCACAATTAATTGGTTTGTAATTAGTTTATCCGTTAAGAAACTGAATTAAAATGTTCATATGGAGCACTTTAATCTCCTTCTTTTGAATTAGTTCGTTTATCAATTAACAGTAACTCGGAATCAGCACTTAATTGTACAATTTATAAAGCAATAAAAATTAAATTTTTGAAATATGCAAATACTAATTAAGTATATGTTTTTCTTAAGTATGCATTCATTCAATTAATGTTTCGTGTGTGTGAATTGATACATAAACATGTGGTTACTTTAATTTTGAAATTATAGGCTTAATTAATAATACTATAAAATATAAATTAAATTTTGCTGACGATACAACGATTCTCACTAAACATCAAGATCCTATATATGCCTCACTTACTTTACAACAACACATACATAAACTAAACGACTTGTGTAAATTATGGAAAATTCGTTTAAATCATGAAAAATCAAAACGCATAACGTTTACTCTTCGAAAAAATACTTTTTTTTATTTTTTATTTTTTTTTTTTAACTGAATAATTTTAATTGCACCTGTAAAATAACAATAAGCAAATGTGCTAAAATAAGTTACAAATGGCATGGGTAGGCATGAGGGAGATAGCACCCAGTGTTGCATCCTCCTGGCATTCAAAAAAATTTACACTGTCAGTCTAGGAGGTCCCTCATCCAACTCCTCTTCAGCCTTTGCCGAGGTATGTCAGGAATGTCACGTCTTGCCATATCTAGCACAAATTTGTTGGTATGTCCGAGTAATTTGTCGTAAAACCGTTTGTAATTCGTACGTATATAATTTGTCACAGTCGAAACTCTTAAGTCATCGTGAAGGGTCTCGTTTGAAATGTAGGGTGGTGAGTTCGTGATTAATCTTAAGTATTGGGATTGAAAGGTTTGTATTTTGCTAATATGTGTCTTTTTTGCGGGTCCGTACATTTGGCTAGCATAGGTCCATATAGGTTTTAGTAAATAGCTGTACAGGTTGTTTTTGTCTGAGGGGTAATCTTGAACGTCTATGTACGATGGATTATAATAGTCTCAGTCTGAAATTTAACGTTTTTCGTTTCATCTTTACGTGTGGGCCCCATGTCATCCTTCGATCGAGAGTAATTCCCAAGTATATTACTGTATTTGTTTGTGGTATTGGTTGATTGTCTATGTAGACTGGAGGGCATGTTTCGTGTCTTAAAGTGAAAGTAACGTGATGTGACTTGTCTTGATTTATCTTAATTTTCCATTTTCCTCACCAATTTTGAATGTTATCAAGGTTGTGTTGTAATGTTAGGGTGGCATGTATAGGATTCGTGTTTCTTGTAATAATAGCGGTATCTTCAGCATACGTCGCAGTTAGCATGTTATTGTCAGTTGGTATGTCATTTGTGTATATTAAGTACAGGAGTGGGGCTAGAATTGAACCTTGTGGGACGCCTGCAGAGATTGGTTTTATTGATGAGATTACCGTGCCGTGGCGGACAGAGAAAAAGCGGTCGTACAGATATGATTGTAAGACTAAATAGTAAGTACTGGGAAGAATAGGTTTCAGTTTGAAGAGAAGGCCCTGGTGCCAAACCCTATCGAACGCTTGAGTAACATCTAAAAAAGCCCCAGAAGCGTATTGTTTTAGTTCGAGAGCAGAAGATATGAAGTCTGTTACTCGGTGTAGCTGTTTTGTTGTGGAATGAAGTGAGCGGAAGCCAAACTGATGATCAGGTAGTATGTTTTGTTGTGACAGTATGTAAAGAATACGTTCGTGTAATAGTTTTTCGAAAATTTTGGAACATAAAGGAAGAAGGCTAATAGGTCTATAGGAGTCAGGTTTATTTTTGTCTTTGTTGGGTTTAGGGATCATCAAAATTGTTGAGTATTTCCATTGGATGGGAAATTTAGTTGTCCTTAGTATAGCGTTGTATAATGTTGTGAGAAAGACTAAAGCTTTTCTGGGGATTTTTTGAAGTAACTCAGCTGTGATAAGGTCGTAACCAGGAGCCTTCCTCTTTGGCATTTTCATAATCTGTTTTGATACCTCTGAAGGAGTAAAGGATTTTGGTGAAAGAGACATCGGAAGAGGGGAGTTCAAAACTGTTTTAACAAAAGCCTCATGGAGTGTGTCTGTTATGTTTGTGTGGGGTTGGAAGACGGTTGCAAGATGGTCAGCAAATAATTCAGCTTTATCTCTGTCCGTCACAGCCCAAGAACCATCATCCTTTCTCAAAGGGGCTGGTACCTCGCGGTATTTCAAAAGACGTTTGGTGTGTCTCCACAAGCTGTTGTCGTCAGATGTCAGATTTTCTAAATATTTGTCAAAGTTAGTTTGTTTAAATTCGCGTATTTCTCTTTTTAGTTCGTTGTTAAGTTTGTTAAAAGTTCGTCTGTCTGAGGGAAGTCGGTGAGTTTGCCATTTCTTGCGTGCCTTCCTCTTAACCCCAATCAGGTCTCTGATATACTGAGGGTAGCTCGGCGATCTTGGTGCTTTCCGTTCTCGTAACTCCTGGGAGAACCAGGCTGCTTTCTGAACAGTGGCTGTGAAGTGTTCAACCGCTTCCTCTAAATTCTCTTCAGTTTTTAGAGCTTGAGGGACCGTCAGCCGCTCATCAAGGTATTCCCTGAATATATGCCAATTCATATTTCCGCGGATGAGAGACGGACTTTTTTCGCCTATGAGTGCCTCCATACCTATCATCAAATTCACCGGCAAATGATCAGAGCTAAGGTCTGTGTCAGTTGTTATAGTGATTGGCAGTTTCTTTACGTCTTTCGCTACAAATATGTCCAGTACGTCAGGTTTTTTAAATTGGGAATTGGGTAAGTAAGTCGGTTTATCGGGAGCGAGTATGTCCAAAGATAGGTTTTGAGCTGCAGACCTGAGGTTCCTGCCCCTTGGAGTACACAGTCGTGAGCCCCATTGTGTGTGTTTTGCATTATAATCCCCTCCTGCTAGAAATGTTGTCCCCAGTGATCCAAATAGATTAATGAACATTTGTACAGTAATCGTATACTTTGGTGGACAATAAATGGAGGCTAGTGTTAAAGTTTTGTGTTTGGTCTGTAAGTGTATGCCTGTTATTTGTATCTGTGCCGTCGAGTCAATGTGAATGGGGTTGTGTTTTAGGGTATTTTTTATTAATATGGCTGTTCCTCCATGAGCATTGTTATCCGGATGGTCCGTCCTATATAAAGTGTAGTTTGGTATAGAAAGTTTGTTGCGTGATGTGAGGTGTGTTTCCGTTAGCAGTACAATATCAATACGTTTTTGGTTAATGTATATTTCTAGTTCCGTTTTATGTTGTATTAGTCCGTTGGAGTTCCAAAGGAGGACTGACATGGACCCAACAGTGAAAGATCTAATGTCCATAAGTCGCGGCTAGGGCTTGTGTTATTTGTGAAATTTGAGTAATAAGGTTGAAGAGGGGCTGGATGAGAGTATTTAAATTATTTAATAAATTTAAATGGTGAGGAGGTTCAGAGCTAACTGGCTGCACCAGCTGATTACTGATCCCCCTCATACCTGACCTGGCTTGATGTTGAGGTTGAGCTTCAGTGTTTGGTGGAGGGTGAACTTGACTGTGCCTTCTTGAGTATGCAGGAATAGGTTCCGGGGGCTGCTGGTGATGAGGTTGGTTCGGCAAGGCTGGAAGCTCTCCAAGGTCCGGTGGTTCAGCAATCACCGGTGGTGGGCGGTGGATATTCTTGCTCTGAGCTCGAAGGATCTTGAGGGCTTGACATCCTCTGTAGTTGGCTGGGTGAGCCCCAGAACAATTAGCGCATTTCGCTGGCTTGTCTCTGGGTTTTAGACAGGATGAGCTTTCATGAGCTTCGCCACAACGAACGCAACGTGGCTGATGGTTGCAATAGGTCTTTGTATGGGCATATCCTTGACATCTAAAACACTGGGGGATTTGTCTCTTTTTCCTGAGTTCCTCTACTTTAATTCTTGTGTGGTCTAAATCAAAATTTTTTTCATTAAATGTATCTTTAGTGACATCTACGAAAAACATTTGTAACGGCAATTTAGTCCTAGTTGATATTGCATTGGTAATATTTGAAACTTCATAACCAAATGCTTTTAATTCCTCCTTTATTGCGGAAATCGGTGTTGATGGATGAAGTCCTTTGATCACCACGCGAGGGTTTTTATCTTCTAACAGCTGATAGGTGTGAAATTCGGCGTTCACTTTTTTTAAACACCTGACTGCTCCCCTGTATGATTCGGGAGTGGCCGGATAAACAATCACATTTCTGGTCGTTGCTTTAATACTAAAATAATTTGGACCTATTTCTTTTTTTAAAAATGAAATTAAGGCTTCTATGTTATGAATATCTTTTAAATATATTGGAGGAGGTTTTATTATCTTATTATCTACTGTGTTTGTTTGGGAATTATATTGTTCATTATTTTGCTCATCAGATATATTAGCTAGGCTATCGTACCTGTTACTGGTCGTTATATTGTTGGGTTTTTTGGAACATATTCTTGGGTCCCGTGATAATGATGACCTCTTTCGCCCAGTAACAACCTCCCACTCATTATTTTCATAACTTGAAGGGTCAGCTTCAGATTGCAATTCCATATTGTTAGCTTCTTCGCCCATTGCCACTTCAAATTTTATTAACCGTTTTAGTTTATCAGTACAATACTGTTTGTTATCAGAAAAAAACAGTTATAACACAAACCAACTCTAGTTTTTGGCACAAAAACAGAAAAAAAGAAAAAAAAAGTAAAACTAACCTCACACTTTTCACATGTTTTTAACAATAAAACTTTCAGTCACTTAAAAACTAAATGAACTATAACTACTTTCACTAACTATTAAAGAGTACTGAAACTGCCTTTTGGGCCAAAAATTACAACTTCTAGTCAGTTAAAATTAATACAAAAGTATAATATTAACAAAGACATTAAGCACGTGGTGATCACTACACAAAACATCTTACTAAATCCCGAAAAAATACTTGCCCTTCAATTTATATTGACAATGTTCAAATTTCTTAAACTGATAACGTACATTACCTTGGTCTTACCTTTGACAGAAGGATGACATGGGGCCCGCATGTTAAGATGAAAAGAAAAACCCTTAACAAACGACTCAACCTACTTTACTCACTTTTTTCTAAAACTTCAAAACTCGGACTGAGAGAAAAATTAAATACATATTCATACCTACTGAAACCAATATGGACATACTCTTCACAGATATACGGTACAGCCAAAAAGACCCACTTACAAAGAATTCAGACCTTTCAATAAAAAATTTTAAGACTCATAGTAAAAGCACCATGGTACGTGATCAACAATACCCTAAATACTGACTTACAAATGCAAACAGTAGACCAACATATAAAGCCACTTTACAAACGTTTCCATACACACTTACACGGTCATGTCAACCAACTGATTAGAGGCATGGCAACAGCTGATATGCCCATAAATAGGAGATTAAAAAGGCGCCGGATGAGAGATCTCCTTCGTTAAAAATCCAGATTACCTGAAACAAGCCATGGAAGAGGTACCGCTGGGTGCCATCCTTTCTCATGCCTGACATGCCCTTATTTCAATAGCGCAGCGCACATTTGCTAATTGTCTATGTTTGTTGACAGTAGCAAAGTAAAACATGAAGCCAAAAAAAAAAATTTTTAGTTCTAGGCATATCAAAATAGGTAAATTAGCTGAAAGATTTTTTTTTTTTTTATAGAATGATCAGTAATTCAGCTGATGAAGGTTCATAGTTGGTGAGGCTAAATCATTGTAAACTTTTACCCGCAATACATGGTAGTGTTGCGGGAGTTTTTTTTCCTCGAGTTGATTGTGTTAACATTGTGTATTTAGTTATTATCTTTCTAAGGTAAATGTAAGAGAAATATAAAAAAAAACTCTAAAAGTTATATAAACTTTTCAAAATTATATTATTATAATTGTTGATGTTATGAGGACCTAATATATTTATAAAATTACATATGAAATGATGAAATGAGAGGAGTATGTTCATCATCGTTTAAGTACGCATGTATTTGTATTTAGTTTCTGTCTCAGTTTTAGATTACATTATTTGGAAAATTCGGGAAATAGGTCCCAAGTCCTATACACTGTGTTGTTAAAGATACACTGTGTCATTATAATAAGCGGGCATGTCGACCAACACATCATGTTCCAATCGGACAAACGATTTTATATTAATTTAAAGGAAATATGTGCCTACTAAATCTTTAAGAACAAATATAACTGATATGCGACCATTAGCGACTGAAAAGGAGCTAGATGATAGACCTCTCTACTTAAACAACCACTGAATCAAGCCAAGGAATACGTAAAGATTAGTTATTTCCTTCTACATACTTTAAAGGTCATTCATTTTATCGCCCTCACCGGCATATTTACTAATTTTTAAGTAATCATAATGGACATATTAAATAAAAAATAATGGACAGCTACAAATGAACAAAATAAATAAATAAAAGCAATAACATTTGTGGTTATAAATAGATTCAATAACTTTCTTCCTGTAAGCGCCATATCTTGTTCTCAAACTGTATCGGTATTCAAGAACAGTATTTATGAAAAGAAAGAGTTCCGATATTTCTAAGCTAATATTTACTAGAATTGAGACATTATAACATTATTATATTATTATTCATGCCATTTCCTGTCACCTACCATCGTGCAATTTTATTCCATATTTTCTATTGTTGTTTTTGTTTCTTTATTAAGCTAAATTTTGTTGCTTTTCTAAATTCACTTCATATTCTGTTGTTATTACTTCGGTAGAACTTTGG